>CM065486.1:30467289-30909242 GCA_032873175.1 Leptopilina drosophilae
ATAAAGTTTGTAGTTTACGCAGATTTCTTTACCATTTACAGAAAAATTATTTGGAAACAGATTCTTTTCTTGTTCTTTGATATCGTCAACTTCCTTTAGGTTTACTTCTGGCGTTTTCATGCAAAAATTGGCTTTTTATTGGACGACATTAACACGTGTAGTTGAGGGTCGCGGATTTTTCCAAACAACAGTTTGTAACATCCACTTTCTTGATTAATAAACGACAGCTCTAGTGGAAACAAGTGATGTGATAAAAAATATGGGAATCATCATTACATTCTCCTTCGGTAAATTTCTGTTTATAATTTCTTTGACTCGAAGTCCCGTCGCAACCCAGTTTACATTTTAAATTCAAATTGGAGGACTGTGTCACTTGAAAGGCTTTCGACTGCTTCAGATTGAATTGATAAAATTCTGTCAACTGTATGATGCAAACAATGCTTGGAGTGTATCAGAGGCTTTAACCTCCGTTATAGTTATTTCGGAGAGATGTCTTTGGGATAACATCTTTTTTTGGACTTGAGAACGTTTGAATTATGTGGAAACAATTTGCATTTCTTCCCCTTACTTGTTTGTTGAAGTAACTGATACTGACTTTTCGAAAGTTCTAGTTTCATTAAACAATGACAATGCCCTCGTCTTGCGAAAATTGTTTCTTCTTTTGAACAATTTTAAACGTTTGTCCTATACAAGGAAGCTTCAGATGGAATACATATCGAAATGTTCTCTTACAACATATGCCGCATCTAACTTTTTCTCTGCTCTCAAGCTCATTTGCGTTGGCGTAAACCAATTCATCCAACTGCTTCTTTCTTTACGAATAATTTAGTTTTTCTGCGTTGTTTTAGAAGATATTGTCGAATCTATTTTGTCAACTAAATCAACATAACTGTTCCTAACCAGTCATCAAATTTTCTTAAAAATTTTTGTTCTGTTCGATATCACTTCTTGCCACTTATTTTTTAGTTTTTGCACAGTGCTTCGTAAAGACAGTTTATAATGATCATTTAAAGTAATGGTACATTTTGCTTTTCTACTTAACTCATTTTCGGACAATCTTATATATGTCACTCCATTTGTCATTTAAGTGACCTTTTAATAGGAAGAACAGTTCTTTTTTTGTAAATCCACGAACACTCATTTTATCGCCGTCTAAAATACAATAAAAATCTTAATATTAACAAAATAACAAAAGTAAATTCTAAACCAATTAATAAATTATAATAATTACCTGATGCAAATAACACAGTAGACAATCACGATTCAGGTTCTTAAAACATTACAATTTCTGTCAAAAAAAAAGATGTGACTCAATTGTTTTTTGCGCATCATAACTCGACCGAAAATAAAAGAATCATATAGAAGAGCGCAAATAAATTTTAAACTATTACTTGAAACATTACGCATTTTGTATATAGAAAGGAACGTTTTGTCAACATTTGTAATATTTAAGGTTATGTTGTTCACGAAAACAACTTTAAATTTTGAATATTTACATTTGTAATGAAATACTATTGTTGTCACATTTGATTGCCGTGATGAAACTAATCGAAGAGTACAAACACCTGACTAACAAAATTTCATTCGAATTGAATAATTTTTTTTTTCTTATATAATTGAATTGTTAAAAAAATGATATTGGATTCGTAATCAACCACCCAACAACCTTAAGTAGTAAACGAGTTTCAAGAGATTCTAATTAATTTTTTATTTCGAAATCTTCCATATTGGATCCGCCATTTTGAATTTTTGAATTACTAATATCCATAATCGTAATCAGCGTTCCCAAAATCCCCCGCACAAGTACCGAGTTACAAGCGAATACGATCAATTTTTAATTTTGACATCTGACATATTGGAATCGCCATTTCAAATTTTGAAAATATAATATCGGTTTTGTAATCAGCGATCCCAATAAAACACCCAAGTGCCGAGTTCTTCAAGCAAATTTATATCGTTTAATGAATTTAATATGTTAATTTTAAAATCCTTTATAATTTGTAATTTTTTGCAAGGAATCCAGAAAGACGTGATATTTAAAATCCGCAGTGGCAGCTAGTGGGCAGCCAAATTTTGATTCTTTCTTAATATTGAATGATCCAGTAATAAATCATAAAACGTTTTTCACGGAGGTCTTTTTTGTCCATTTCTTTATATCTCTATTTAAAGTTTTTTTTTAATTTTTAAAATGTATTGATGTAATTTTGTTACTATATATTTATATTTATTTATTATAATCGGAAATTTTTAAATTTCGTCATTTTATATAAATTCTTTTTACATGTCTTCATTTACTGATTAACAATTTACAGAATTTCATTGTTCAATTACATAACAAAACTTTTTTATTCACTTTTTATTAAGAACGTTTTATTGCTGGCTATCAGGTGGAGAAATTTTATGAAACCCAAGTTTAAAGTTTGAAACGAAAATAAGATCAAAATTTCTTCGACTGCACCATTCATTTTTTGTCTTTAGATGCTACTGGGGATTCTCTACCAATATACATAGAAATTATAGCATTTGTTCGAATTTTTTTTTTTTACTTGTGGCCAGGATTTTGACGATTTGGTCCCACTGTGATTACGCGAAGTCCTTCGCCGAGGACTCAAGGTACATAAAGATAAAGATTAAAATTTTGATTATTGTTGTTTCAAATTGTGTTCTAGTCTTTTTTCTTTGGATTTAATTTTTTTGTGACGGACTTATTTATCAATTGTTCAATTAGTTCCCAGTGTGGCGTTTTTTTGTTATATTCATATGGGCGGGATACTTGATTTGGCGACTATTCGGGATCGAGTGTGGTGAATCAAGAAGGGTATGTAATTGTTAATTAATCAAGGATGGAGAGATCTCTATTCGTCTTCATATTCTACTATAAATTGCTGAAGAAACAGAGGGGAAACGAAGTTTCAAATTCCGCTCTGCAGAAAGATAACACGCCGTTCTCCATATCCACGCCGCATTCATTTTCCCCTACGCTAATGGAGAGCCGATGAGTATTTTAAAATTATTCTATGTGACGCTCCAAGGTGAAAGGGACCTTAGCTGCAATAGACAAATTTTACAGGAAAGGCTTTTTAAAGTAGAACCACTCTGATTGGTTCAAGGCGTTCCAATTGTACGTGCATGGCGAGTGCTTAGTTGTATTAGTATGTAGAGGGGCAGATTTTCTGAATAACCACGTCTGTTAAAAACCTTGAACAAGCTCATTTTTTTAACATTATTAATAAAAAAAACTGAAAAGTAAAAATTATTTTGTTCTTTTGTTTTACAATATAAAAGAACAACTCAAAAACTATAGAATGCAATAAGTAACTCAAAATTAATTGTTTTTGCAGCAAAGGTCCCTTTCACCATGGAGCGTCACATATTTTCTTTATTGTCTTTTTATTTTCTCGGATTTTGCTTCTACCTATTAATTTTTTTGGTATTATTTATTGATTTAATCGTCCTAATTTATAGTTATAATTTTTGACTGTATGTATGTATGTGTATGTGTGTTACGTGGAAGTATTTGTTATAATTAATTATTTTATCTAGATCCGAGTCATTCGCCGACCTGATTTTTTATTAAATATTTTGAGCTCCAATTGATATTGTTTTATTTAATTACTTTTATTACCGTATTATAGAATAATATGTTAATTTGTGATATTATTTTGTTCTTATATTCGTAAATTTTTTCACAGTAAATTGAATATAAATTTATTCACCGTGTAAAAATTAATATTATCAATGTACTGCATATGGTGTTTCAGTATTAGAATATGCAGAATTTGAATTTGGCCTTTTATCTAATATCGGAAGACATTAGAATGTCATCAATTTCTCTTAAGACAAAATATATAGCTTCCAATAACGATTATCAGACGGAATCAAGATCGCCAATCATTAATCCCAGATATCTAGTTTAGCACATAATTTCTGACGCAGACTGTTTGATTTTTATTTATTTTTCTTCCTCCCTTTTTTCCCCCACTGAATAATACAAAAGTCTTGGCTAGTTTTTGTTTCTCTATATCATTATATGCGAATGTTTCCATCTTCTTGTTTAGTAAATCCAAAGGTCTGCATTAGTGTTGCATTCGAGCGAGAAATCGTTTTAAAAAAATCGAATTTCTCGCTCGGATGCAACACTTGTCATCAATTTGTCTGCTATTAATCCATCTACTATTTTATGAGAGTGTTGTAGATAATAATTCCTTCTGGGCCATCGTGCAATACATACTCCGGATATATTTTCATTAAATGTAAAGGCTCTTTAAAAATTTTTTTTTCGTTTAAAAATACACCGTTCTTTAATTCCCGTTTTTTCAAAGTTGTTTTTTTTAAAATCCTCTAAATAAGATTCAGTTGTTCTTAATAAGTTTTTCATTTTCTTCTATCATTTCTTAGCATTATACCATAGAAGCGGAAAACATTCGACAAAAGTCAATTAAACTATAAATAAAGAGGTAATACATTCTTACCTAATTTTTTATATTTCTCCGCCCATAGATCAGATTGTAAACACATTTGTTACGATACTTGTTCTTCTTTACTGTAAGTTCATCCCATGTAAGTGTAAATTGGATTGAAGTACACCTGGAATTGAGAGCAGTCGTCTGCAATGTGTCCTTTAAAGTAAAGTATGCTCCATATATACAGGTTTCATTTCCACACGAACTGTTTGATCGTAAATTAGTGCTATTAATGACCACTCTTGTCCAATTTGAAAAAGTTGTGGATGGAGGAATCTTACATGCAGTTCTCTTCGTACAATTTGAACCTTAACTATGTTCAGTTGAAACTTGCTGGAATAAATCTTTGACATTTTCTAAAACAAATTGTGTTTTCGAATTGATCCCGCATTCGATATCGGCTTAACCTGAGTTTTCTAGTTCATTTTGTAAACGAATGGAATAAATTGTTCAGAAGATGACTGTACTTATTTAATAATTTGAATCTACATCCTTTCGGAAAATATGTGACAAATTATATAAAGAAAGCGTTAATTTTAAAAATCTCTTTACTTAATTCCTCCCTTTTAATATTAGGAACATGAGTAAAATCCATTGCTGTGAGTGAGATAAGTATTTTGTTTTACAAAGCAAGCTTCGAATGCCGGCAAAAATTTAACGCAATGTAACTAAATACCTAAACTTGTATGAAGATTTTTTTTTTTATTTGGTATGAAGATTATTTTTTTTTTTTATATTTTATATATATATATATATTTACTATTATATTTATAATTATATATATATAATATTATTTTTACAATCTTTATGCTATTAATGACCAGAACGAAGTCACAACATTATACAACTCTTTGAGCCATTTTTTCATGTTGTTCATTAATAAAAATAAAACATATTTACGAAACCAAATAAATAAAACATCGTAAACAAATTAAACAAAATTTAAAACATAAAACGAACGCAATTCAGTTCACTAAACTTGATGCAATTGGTTTATCACTTGCGCAACTGTTACAAGGAATATTTGGAACATTGAATTTAAAAACCTCCCTCTCAAGAAATTGCCACACATGATTGCAAAAATATGTGAAAATTCTTTTTCAAAAACTGTTAACTGATTGGAAACATTAATCAATTGCTTTAGCAGGTGTCGCTAGCTTGGTAAGTGTGACTACCGATGACAAACATATGCCGCTGTTATAGTATTTTTACTTGTTCCATGATGTACAACGTTATGGTTTGTAGAATTAATTTGTGCTCTCAGTGTGTTAAAGTAGGTCAATTTTCTGATTAATTTCCTTTAAAATGTATCCGATGTTTTCTTTCTCCTGCAAAACTATTGAGAAGAAATTAAAAATTTATTACAAAAATTGAATCTGAAAAATAATTAATTTAGTAAAACATAAGATTAAGAAAAGTTTAAAGCGCAAAAAAAATTGTTTTACTAATTTTGTATTACAGAAAATTAATATATAAAAAATTGAATTCAAAAAAATTCTAATTTTAAAAAGGCTTATAATTTGAAAAATACTTTTAATTTTCTTTTTCCCTGATTTTCCTGACCCTAAAGAATATTAGGATTCACTCTAAAAAAATATTTAATCATTTTTTTTTAATTTTTGAACATAATTGAAATTCTGCGAAGAATTATTACAATTTTTGAAAAATATTTTACATTTTTAGAATCGTTTGTAACTTTCCAAAAATTCAATTTTCAAGTGTTTTAACTAATATTCTTCTTTCAATCTAGTATTATTTATGGAAATTTTAAAAGTTATTCATTCAATAATTTTATAAGTCATAATCTAGACACTTTTTGAAAAATTAAGATATTTAATAAGGAAATTATTGTCAGAAATATAAAAAATTGAAAGGTTTTGTATTAAATTTCGTGGTAATAATTTTATAGTTTTAGAGTTTATGAGGCAAAGAAAAAAAACATTTAAAATTCAGAGTTTTCTTATGAATGTTTAAAAAACTCAATTTTTTTCATGTTTTTTACAAAAATTCCCTGACTTTCCTGATCTGCGGCAACCCTGTGAAATTGTATAAAAATTCTACCCTCTTATATTTTAAACAAATGTTTGGTCTCTTACAACAAAAAAATATTAAATTTTTCTAACATTTGCCTATCTAAAAAAGAATCTATCCCTTTCAATATTTTATTGCACTTGGTAGAATATGAATATATAATTATACCTTTTCGTGGGTAAACGAAACAACTCGAAACTTGCCGATTTTTTCAGGATTCCAGACTTTTCCGTAACTTGACTTGTTCGTTATTTTTGTTATTTTTTTTAAATAACCAGAGGGCATTAATAGTATTGGCGACGTTGTTATCTATTTCTGAAATGTTGTGTAAATTATCTTTATGAAATCCATAAATTGTTTATGATTTTTAAATTTAAGATAAAAGCTTACCTTCAGTAGAAATTTTTGTATTCTTTTAAAATGTTTTTAATATTTTTGGTCCTCTTTTCGATTTAGCCAATTTGATGATCTTCTTTGCAGTATTTGGCCAGTTTTTTCCAAATGTCATTCGAGGTCTTCTCGAAGGCAGTACAAAAATCTTCCTGTAACTTTAAAGTATATTTGTTTTTAATGGAAATTATTTTAAAATGGCTCGTGGTTAATTAAATAAATTAAACAATAAATTAAAATTTACCAATGTGTAGCCTAGCTGGCTTCATAATACTGGAAATGTATCAAAAATTTTCACAAAATCCGATTTCGAGAAAAATATATTTTTTTTCTTGAATTTGCTGTATTTGTCCACTTTTGCTTATATTCATCGTCCAATTAAATTGTCACTGGTACATGTAACTCTGCGATAAGCTTGACTAAGCCTTTCGTCTAAAATACATAAATACAAATAAACAAATGTACGAGATAAAATCAAAAAAGAAAATGTTTTTACAAAATAATAGTACCATCGTCCACAATTTTTTTTCTCTTTCGACTTCCTTGATGTTTTATTTAATATTTTTTTTCGCATTTGCCTTCTCTCTAAATTTTGCGTAGTAGGTTTGAAGAGTTCCATGAGCATCAATTTTACCATTACTTCTGGTATAAAACGGTTCCTTTAAGTAATGCGAAAAAAGTTCGGAGACCCACTTTCGGCTAAGAATTCAAGTCTGTCTGCAGTTATTCTATGGGAGAAAGTAAAAAAAAGCATGTTAATACAAATAAATTTAATTTCACAATAGAAATTTTATAAAGCTTTTTGTACTGTACATATATGTTCGAATGTTTTAGTATACTTACGTAATATGAATGTTGTGCGGAAAAGTTTCGTGATATATTAAATTTTTCGATAGTTTGTAAATAGAGAAATAGGTTTGCTTTTTGGTTTCCAATAAAAGGTTGTCTGTTATTGCCAATTGATTCTTAATCATAGGCTTTAATTTAAAAAATTGCCTTCACCCTGACTGCGACAAAACCTGATAAGCATAATTTTCAAGCCTAGGATTTGACACTTCTTAAAAAGAAAATTGGATTATAAATATTAAATATGTCAATTGTTGAAATTTTACTGTTGCTTATTAATTTTCATTACCAATCCAGACTGTATTAGTGCACAGAGTAGTTTTCTGAATGTTGTTGAAAAAGGCTGCCGTTATTGTTATCTATTACCTATTACTTCATTTTGAAACTATCAATTCTTCATTTAAAACGAGTGATGTACAATGAATATATAGAAGAAATAAATAAGCTTTGTAGTGTCATTAAATTAAAGGTTAATTATAATGTCATAAGATTTTCTTTTTACGAAAACACTATATTTAATAGGATAGTCAACCAACTTGTGGATAAAATTTTTTTATATAAATTTTTTTCAGAGCTGTTTTAATTGTCCATAAAAATAATAGCATACCCAAACCAAATGAATGCTGTATATCTGTAGGGGACACATTTGGAGAATACTCCTCATTCATATTTCTCGTCGTTATTACAATTCATTTTTCTTTGATTTAATCCTATGCAAAGAAAAGTAAAATAAAGCAGAGAGAAAAAAGTAAGAAGGAAAAAGAAATAAATTACTGTATAATTGTAACCCTCCGTCACCACACCTAGGGAGGAATTCCACTCTACGATTTCAGCTATTTTTTAAATAACTTTGTGTTTTCCTTATTTATATACCTTTCGAAATATTCCTCCTCAACATATTTTCTAAAAATACATCTGGTGTTAAATATAATTAATTTTTAAGTATGAGGCTTAAGTTAGGAAAAACTCGAAAAAGTGAGGTTTTGTTAAGTAAAAAAATCAAGTTTTCATAAATTTTTTTGTTCCAATGTTGGTTTATGACAAAATATATGTTTTAAATAGAATTAATATAAATTATGTAATGATTTTTTTGCTTTGTAATTTTTATTTTTGAAACAAAATAATTAATTATATTAGTTTTATAACTTAGAATAATTTTCTACTTATTCGTTAGCTTTGTGTTTCTTAAAATTAGATTTTTGTTGATTCTTTTTTTTTTTTTCTTCGTTTACTATTGTAATGTCGCTTTATTTTACATTGTGGTAAGGATATTCCCTCTATAAACGTGCGTAATGTGTTAATTATTTCTAAGGTGTGTACCGGATGAATGACAATAACAAAAATAATATTGATAATATATTAATGTTAATACAATAAATATCTCAACAAGTTTAGACTGTGGCAACAAAAAATGTGTTAACTTTTATAAAAAACACTTGTAACTTTCATATCATTTTACAAATTTATTGTTAATCAATTACAAAATTTCAATAATTAACTTACCTTTTAACCAGTAAACGATAAGCACTTAGCACGTGTTCTGTAGCCGGTTTTCAAAAGTGAGCGATTCAAGAGGCATATTTGCAAGACGCTCCCTTCTTACCGAAATAGGACGGAAAACTCGTGGAAATATAGCACCTTGATGGTGCATGCTTTATTCGCGTGGCGTCGCTACAAACGTAGCACGCGTATCGTACAATTTAAGCACTACTTATAACGTGGCATTTTAGTGTAGAGGTCTTTCGCACTGCGAAACGTGATGAATTCATTTACTTAAGTGGGCAAGAAAAAGCGCTCCTACGAAAAAAGTACGACCTACCTCCGTACCACATAACCCTGTATTTTTTTCTCCGGGTATACGATTTATTGTGACGTGTTTCACAGGACGTCCCCCCCCCCCAACCCCCCCCCTTTCAATATTTAGCAAGCGCAAAGTCCGCTTAACTAATTTTTTCCACTGTAATTCGTAATTTTTCAGTAATTCTACAAAATAAAACATTAATTTTTTATTAAATATTTATAAAATTTTTACCTGTTTATTAGATGCGAATTTTCATTACGATTTCATTGATACCAAAAAACTCATTTTTGATAAAAATGTCATTTACCGCAGTTTTTCCGTTGTAGGGCAGTAATACGACCCTGAAGATTTTATGAGTTGGTATGATTGTTATTCTTGAGGTTTAAATTCTCTGAGAAATATGGAGACAAATGTCAAAAATGATTTTACCGGGATGTTTTTCGGGGAGTAAGTACTGGGAATTTCCCGGTAGTGATTCTCGGTAATTTCCCGGGACCGATTCCCGAGAACATTTTCACGTGGGTAAATACCCACGTGAAATTATTAAAATATTTAAATATTAAAATATTAGATATTTATCTGCTTACGACAATTTTTATTCTGTATTTCTGTACTTATTTTCGTCGACACAATGTTTTTTTTCTTTCCCTTGTTGGATTTGTGTAAACATAATTTTCCAATAAAATGAAGATAATAGTTTTCTACAATAGAAATCTATATATGTAGCCACTTTTTACATGTCACTTTATAATTTGCAAAACGACACTCCTGAAAGCTTAAAGAGAAATGGAATTAATTGAAATACTCTAATTGCTATTGTCTTTTAAATGTAAGCAAAAATATATTGCCAGTACGATAAATCAAATTCGACAAACAAATTTAAAATTTTTGAACAAAATGTTCTTTTCGTTATTTTATAGTACAGAATCAATTTTTCTATGTATTTTACTGGTTTACAATAATTGACAATGCTTTAATATAAATAACTAGATTGTATTAAAAAAATTGAATTTATTATAACATTTATTCCTTTATTGTATTAACTGTTAAAGAATAACTTAAATATACATACGAAATTAAAAATACGCTCGAGTTTTACTTTAAAAAAACTATTATTAAAAAAACGAAATGTATAAGAGCAGGAGGCACAATAAACACAAAGAGCTCAAAAGATTACGAAAACAAAAGTGTACCGCTTTATCTATATATAGAATCTAATTTATTTATCAACTATATATTAACTTTTGTCTTATACCATATTAAATTTAAATTAAATAAGTTTTTATTTTTATAGTATAGTAAATATTAATTAGCATTAATTATGTTTATAAAAATAGTTGCACATGATAACAATATCGTACGTACTTTATCTAGATTATGTTACTGTGAAGCTACAGTTTAATAAATTCAGGTCTGTTATGTGCTATAGTTTCCGAGTACCATGGTCCCCCGATATGAATAATGCAGTATTCGCGAAAAAAATTGTTTAAAAGTTTTAAGTGTTTCAGCTGATTCTGACTCACACATACAGCAATATTGTGGACATAGCACTTCCTAGCGACCTTTTGGAGGGAACTATTAGAGCCCTCAGGCCCTGTTGGTCCATTAGTGCAAAGGGTAAGATTCGTAGAAAGGGGACACAGGGAAACCGCCGTGGCATGTAGACTCTTTGTTTCGTCCGAAACCTCCGACACTATAACGGATTAGAAATTAGGAAGAAACCGTAAATTATATGCTCTGTACAAAATGAATATAATATCAGTTTTCTACACGGAGAAATAAATCGGGGCTTTTTAGTATGGAATGGTATATTGCATTATCGCATAGGCGCGTCCTTACGGCGAAAGAACGAAAAATCGTACGTGGTGGTAGCAAGGCTTTCCTTTACTAAAATAGGGCGAGCTCTTGCTGCAATCGTACAAAATTCGTTTCTTTCGCCGTAAGGGAAGCGCCCATGCGATAAAGCTACAGACTGCTCCATACTAAAAAGCCCCGATTTTTTTCTCCGTGGTATATTATAACCTCAATTTGCGTCTTCAAGGCCGCCTTTATTAGGAGTCTTGAGTACAACTTGTTTTATCGACAGTCAAGTTTCCAATGGTTGTTGTACCGGACAATAATCGACAGTGATCTTCATTATACCGTTAATGGTATAACCTCCCGCTTTGTCTAATTCACGAAAATAGTGAAAAAAACACCGGGCTATAGCGGACACCAAGGCGGTCATCCCACCAAGTTATAACCGCCATGAATGGTGCTCAACCTCGGTGATCCACAAGCCACTGAGTCTCACCACTGTGATTTTCCAATTGTAACATACTTTAATTAAATTATTTTCACTCATTTACCCAATCTGATCAATGTCAAAACTTTGAAGTTCATTTTTTATCTTGACATCTTGACAAAATATGTAAAATCGTGCGTTTTGTTGCGAGTTGAGTATAAAATTTTCGATTAAAAACTCGATTTCCGAAAAAAAAAAACGGGTTTTGGCGTTTGATTTAAAAAACTAAAAATCACACTTTCTTTTTCTGCAGAGAAAAAAAATGCATAATTTTTATTCTATATAAGAATATGCTTTTAACATATTTTTAATCTTTAACGGGTTTTTTTATGTCCAGGGTCCAACTCTCTTACTAATTTCCCGAGCTATGTCTGGTTCTTGCAGCATGGTGCTTATTTGTCAATTCTCTTAAGAACTTTAGGAGGAAGTTATTTTGTTTATTGTTCCTAAAAAGGAAGCAAAATATTGCAAAAAAACTATACATTTTTATACTGTTCATAATTTAGAATACTGTTAAAATTAACTACGGAAAATTAAAATACTGTCCTGGCAATTCTATAAAGAAATGATACAGATAAAAAGTTGTTTGTTTTTTGCTAATCTACAATAATGGAAAATTAAATTTTTTGTTTTTTGAAAAAAATTTAATTTTCAAACTTTTGAAACTAATGTTGATTTTAGACGAACAATGTCTGGATAACGAACTTAGTTTTCATTGTTCCACCAACATTTCCTCGCAAAAGAAAATTATTCAACTTAAATGTACATCACTTTTATTCTTTGGTTATTAAAAATACAACAAAACAATTTTTTGAGGTTCCAATGTCAACAAGAGTGAATTCAAATGAAATAAATAAACTAATAAATGTATTAATTTCATGTATGTAATTAACTATTTCATTTTACTTAAATAAAAATGTTTAATTTATGTACAGGGTAAAATAGCTTTTCTTTATTATTGCTCACAACCATTATTGATAAATATTATGAGACAGGAAAAATCTCTAAAGTGAACTATATTATTTTTGTTACCCACATAAGAGGAAAAATATGCATACCGTTTAGAGGAATATGCCTCAAATCAAGATTACTTTTTTAAAATAAATAAGTATAAACACAAGGTACTACAAAAATACGTTAAAAAAAATCGATATTATACACAAAAACACGTTAACTTATAATTATCCAAAAAGGGTTAAAACTTTGGGGTAAAGAGCTTTGTAGTGTTTACGTCCGTTACTTATGGTTAATTTACCTATGTTCCAATATATATTTATGCATGTATTTTTTTATTATATTCTACTTATATTAATTTAATATTGTATTTTATGTATTTTATATTATTGTATTCTGCATATTTTTAACATATTGCAATGGTAATATATATATTTTAAAACAAATTTCAAATTGTAATAAATATAAGAGAAAAGTGTATTATTTTAAATCATGTAAAAAGAATAACGATAGTGCATCAGTTGTACTAACTTCAAACAACTTCGCCACAGGGAAGGAAGATAAAAACAATCTTTACTCAAAGAGAGGGCTAAAAGAGACAACAAATATTAGAAAGAGAGAAAAGATTAGTCTACAGGGGCAGCATCGAGCATAAAAAAGTAAACCTGGCTGTGGATCATCCCTACCACTATTTTGAAGAGACACAAAATTTAGAAAGAGAGAGAAGATTAGTCCATAGCCGCAAGTTGAAATATGCATCGAATCAGATGAAGGGCATCTATTAGTCTATTCCATTTAAGTATAAAAAGTTTGCAACTGGTATTCACAGTTACCTTGCTCTCCCACTTCTCAATCTATGTAATAACGACAACATGTATGATTCTAAACAAGTGGAAACAGTTTCGTATGTAAAGGGAGACAAATTAAGCAGAGACCAGAGAGTAATTTTTTGGAAATCAGGCAGGTATTCATCTAATCGTCAAACAAAGTGAACAGTCTCCCACGTATACCTTTGATCATTATTCAAAAGGTGAACTCCCAGTAAACTGTTGAACATTATTAAATGAATAAAAAGTTCTCCCAGTTAATTTCTTTTTTTTTGTACATTTTATTGAACATTATTCAAAAAAGTGAACTCCATGTATTAATTTAAACATACTTCATTACAAGTTGAATTATTCCCAAAGTATTAATGTTGAATTCAGTTTCAATTAAACACCCCTTTTCATCGATCTTCGAATTATAAATTTTATCAATTTCCAAAAATATTAAAATTTGGAAATTCTTTCGAGTATCTACAAAAACTCTAATAATTGAATGTATCACATTCCAAATGTCGAAACATCGAAATTTGACTTAAGAGGCGACAACTGTCTGGGACTAGCAGATATTTTTCGGATTACAAATACACTATCTCACTAGTGGGGTAAACACCAGCACAAAATACTCCACCAGTTAAGAACAACAACTGTCCCTTTTCGTCTAGTGCTTCATCACCACTCCAAATTGAATTACAAGATAATCACACCACAAAGTAATCGTTTATCTTTAAGTAAGATTCATAATTTTGTACTCCTTGTATTTTTTGTCAACTCTTTTCCTTCTTTTTTTTTTTGGGGTTTTTTTCTAAATAACATTATTCTCTCTCTATCATTTAGTAGTGCTCATTGGATTATCATTATACCAAATTAGATTCATTTATAAAACTATTATAAAACGAGGAAAACGTTAGGTATATTTAAAAAGGTTTCTTGTTTTGAAGTAACAGTAGGGTGGGTTGTTGATCAAATTAAAAATTATGTTGTAGCACAGTGGTCGGAAGATAATAATTGGAGAGAAAAAACTATTTTCTTAAAATTGCTTTTGTAAATTGAAATGACACTCGATACCCTGTGTTTACGGGATCGCTAGTAACAAATAACATGTTATCATTTTTAAAAAATTCAATATGGCGTCAAATTTTATTGTTACCATATTCTTTACCTTATACATATTTTTTATTTAAAATCAACCTAAAATTAAAGTTAACCCTTTAACGACGAGATGTGCTGCCTTTCAACTTTGAATTTCAAACGCCTACAATTAGTAAAAAAAGAAGCCATACAATTTTTCAAAAAGTGCATATTCTACTATATGTTGGGGTCGCTCTTTCTAATAGCGTGGTCAAAATTTTCAAAAAATGATATTAAACCCTTCTTTTTTCCAAAATATTTAAAAATGTCAAAGTTTTTTTAATGCAATTTTTTAAACAAGAATTTTTTTCTCCACCATGAACATTTTTTTAAATGAACAAAAAAGTATTCAAAAAACGTGTTCCTGATATTTTTTTTTTAAACTTTTCAGTTAATTTTTAATTTTTTTTGCTTTTTTAGTCTTGCTTTTTTTTGTTTTTATCAATTTTAAAAATTTAATTCTTTTAACTTTTCAATTCAAAATACTATTAATTTGTATTATGCGCTTTTTTGAAGCAAATAAAAATAAAAAAATTAAAGTATAAAAAAAATAAAGTAAAGTAAAAATAAAGTTACAAAATTTTTAGTTACATTGCATCAGCATAGATTATGTTGACCAAATTAAGAAACGGGAAAGTCGTCAGTACATGAGACAGAAAAAACCGCATTAACCTCGATTATACTGTTGCACCTCAAAATGCAAAAATCCGAATATGGAAATACTGCAAAAAATTTTTTGTGACCCAGAGAGAACGAATTAACCTTGAAAAAAAATTTTTAATGAACCAATTTTCTCCGCTACCGCCCCTACAGTCTTACCTTTATCCCCTACAGCGTTCTTAAATACACTCCTGGAGCTGGGTTAAAAAGGCATGTTTCTCGAAAAGTTGTTTATGGAGTGCTCTTGATTCCTGTTTTTTGGGTCACTGATGCAAAAGTGCCCATCAAAAGTTAAATTAATCATCTCCTTGACACCCTAGCCCTCTCTCACTACTCCCAAGAGAGGGTTAAAATTTTTGTTTTTCATTGAAAAGTTTACACAACTTTCATGAATAAATTATTTATTGTTATAAAATACCGTTTTATACAAAAAAATAAAACCCTATTTAAAGTTTGAAATGAGATTATATAATTAATTATTTAAATTTTATTTATAATCCTGCCACAGGGACTGTTCAGTGATCCCAGGAGGATCCTTTAATGATAGAAACGTCCAACGTCCTTCCGTCAGGACCAAAAAGTTCAGGTCGAGTCCGTCCGAAAATTGCTAAATAAAACTAACATGGAGCGACGTAAACAAAAAGTAAAATTATATCGGTTGGAAGGGTGATGAAACAAGCTTTCATGCGCATGTTAAATGTCGAGCTCGTAAGTTCATACCGAAGAGCAGTGTAGCTATAAGAAGTTAAATTTTCCAAAAATTTATGTAAATTTTAGCTCACTAAATGAGGAAACCCGGTCCTGCCGGCAGGACGCTTTTCGATTTGGTTTGAATGTATACCAAGCCCAGGCATATTTAAATTTAGATACTTGATATTTACATCATTGGAAAGCTTGTTTTCATTACCTTTCCAACGATATATTCGTTTTTGTATTTATCTGCTTCCAATATTCTGTTTTATAAAGCAAATTTGAATGAAGGAGAGTTTTTATTAAATTGGCCGCAATTTTGCTGATTAACAGTAAAAATGAATTTTTTTATAATTAAACAAATACGGTTTCATTCTTTTGAACGTTTCTGAAAGAAAAAAAAGATTAGACCAGCCAACATATAGTGATTTTTTGTGGATTTAACATTAAATTTACAAAAAAATAGTTTTTTTCGACTTTTTAGAAGAAACAGCAAGTTTAAGAGCTTTGAAAAATGGTTCTATAATTATTATTTTAAAAAGGCAAATATTGGGATTTTTTCGTCTACTTTTGATTATAAGGAGGTCTCCGGAAAAAAAATTGAATTCCCTTTTTTTAAAAGCCTTATTTTCGGAACTTCTTTCCGGCGCAGGACGGGAGCTTGGACGTTCTATCATTATAAGAATCTTAATATTGGTGTTAATTATTTTATATTCAAATATCAGTTATAGGTAGAGTCCTAGCAAAAGTGATTTACCAAATTGGCTCCCCAACGTGGGTATACATTTGGGATTACATTTGGGAAACATTTGGTAAAACGGCTTTATATGTCTGTTAATAGACAGAATTTTGATGAAAAAAATTATTGAATATTGAAAAGGAACAATTAGGATGAAATTGATATATTTGTTTAGGATAAATTAATGAAAAAATTCATGTTTAAACGTAGGAATTGACAGTTTTAGTGTTGGATGTCATGTGTGAGTAAGATCAATATTGGAATAAAAACTGTTGATATGTTGCCGTCACATTTTGCGCGCACAGATGGCTAACGTGAGATTTGTCCATGGCATTATATTAACTTGCTCCTTCATAATGAAAGCTATTTTTTTATTTGGTTAGTTAAGATACACAAAATGAAAAAATATTATATTTGAAATATAAAACATATAATTTCAACCCTCAAAAGGAAATAATGGATGTTTTAGACCTATAAAAAATTTAAGTTTTAAACTCCTCCTTCATTAAGAAAAGCTATTTTTTTATTTGTTGGTCTAGTTACACAAAATGGAAAAAAAAAAATTTAATTTAAAAAAACATATATTGCTTTTAACCGCACGAAAACAAAATTAATGGATATTTAAGACCAATGAAAATTAAGTTGAAACTCCTCCTTCATTAAGAAAACTATTTTTTTTTGTTGTAAAAAGAATGTTTTAGACCAATAAAAATTTAGGGTTTTAACTCCTCCTTCATTAAGAAAGCTACACTGAAAAAAAAAGTTTATTTGAATCCAAAAATTACCGATGTATTTGAATTATTATATTTAAAAAATGAAACATATAATTCATACCCTCAAAAGGAATAAGGGATGTTTTTTGACCTATAAAAATAAAGTTTAAAACTCCTCCTTCATTAAAAAAACTATTTTTTTTTGTTGGTTAAAATACACAAAATAGAAAGAAAAAAATTTTTTTTTAAAAAATAAAACATAATAATTTCAACCCTTAAAAGAAATAAAGGATGTTTTAGACCAATGAAATTAATTGTTTAATGCTCCTCCTAAATTTAAAATTTTCTATTATGTTGTTAGATTTAAACAAAATTGAGAAATAAAGTTTTATTTGAATAATTAAACATATCATTCCAACCCCAAAAAAGAAGAAATGGATATTTCAGACCAATGAATTTAAAGTTGAAACTCCTTCCTTCATTTATGAAAAATATTTTTTTGTCGGTTAAAATACACAAGAATAGAGAAAAAATATTGTTTTTTAAAAAATTTGAACATATAATTTACAACCCTCAAAAGAAATAAAGGAATATTTGTAGACCAATAAAATAAAACAAAACTCCTCCTACTTTTAAAATATAATTTTTTTTATTTGTTGGTAGATTTGAACAAAATGGGGAAAAAGGTTAAATTTGTAATCATAAAACATATAATTTCAACGCCCAAGATGAACTAATGGATGTTTTAGACTAATAAAAATTAAGTTGAAACTCCTTCTTCATAAGAAAATCAAATTTTTTATTCGTTGGTCAAGTTTAACAAAATGGAGAAAAAAGTTATTTTTGAAAAAATAAAAACATATTATTCCAATACCATAAAAAATATTAAATGACTTTGACCAATTATCAAATTAATGTTGTAACTCCTCCTTTATAAAGAAAACTATTTTTTTATTTGTTGTGTCAAGTTACTCAAAATGGAAAAAAATTTTGTTTAAAAAAAAAATATACATAGTTCAAACTCCCCAAAAGAAATAATTGATATTTTAGACCAATAAAAAAATATACACTCTCCTCCTAAATTTAAAATGAGTTTTTGATTAGTGGTAGATAGATTTAAACAAAATTGAGAAAAAAGTTTAAATTGAAAAATTATAACATTTTAATTCCAAACCCCAAAAGAATTAATGTTATGTTTATAGACCAACAGAAATAAAGTTGAAACTTCTTCTTCAATAAGAAAGCTATTTTTTTATTTGTTGGTTCGAGTTTTAACAAAATGAAGCAAACAATTATTGTAAAAAAACACATAATTCCAAACTCCTAAGAAATAATTATTGACGTATAAAGTCATACTTTTTTTCTTTTATATGTTTTATTTTTGAAATTTTAAATTTTATTTCTCCATTTTGTGTATTTTAACAAACAAAAAAATAGTTTTCTTATTGATGAAGGAGTTTCAACATTATTTTCATTGGTCTAAAATTTCCATTACTTCTTTTCGGGGGTTGGAACTATTTATGTTTTTTTATAATATAAATTTTTTTTTAATTTTGTGTATCCTTGACCAACAAATAAAAAAATAGCTTTATTAATGAAGGAGGAGTTTAAAATTTATTTTTATTGGTCTAAAACCATCCATTATTTCTTTTGAGAGTTGAAATTATATGTGTTTATTTTTCATATATAATTTTTTTCATGTTATGTATGCTTAACCAACAAATAAAAAATGGCATCCATTATGAACGAGCATGTAATATAAAGCCATGGGACAATTGTCTCACCATTCGCCATCTGTCGCGCAATGTGCGCAGCGACATATCAAATGTTTATTCCAATATTGATCTTCTCACACACATACATCCTACACTAAAAAACTGGCATTTCCTACGTTAAACATTAATTTCTCATTAATTTATCATTAAAAGAATATATCAATTTCATCCTAATTTTTCATTTTCAATTTTCAATAATTTTTTTCATCAAATTCTGTCTTATTAACCAGACTTATAAAGCCGTTTACCAAATGTTTCCCAAATGTATCCCAAATGTGATTACCCACGTGGGGAAGACATTTTGGTAAATCACTTTTGCTTGGGTGGACTATATAAAATGAGTAAGTCTTCTGAAAGTGACACTTTTACACTTCATATTTTCAATTTTTTTTAATTATATGATTTTTTGTTTAACTACTTAATTTAAAACTCTGAGTAAGATGTTTAGCTCTGGTGCGCAAAATTAATTCTTAAAAATAATAAAGTTTTTCTACTTTGGAAAAAGATTATTGTTGCTCCATAAAACTAATTTTATTTAACTAATGATTTTTTTCTATTGAACAATTATCGTTAATATCGTTTACGAAATCGCAACACAAAATTACACTGTTAAAAAAGATAATTTAATTTGCCTATTTTAATACCAAAAATTATATTCAGTTCGAATAAAATATAAATTTATTTCAATTATGTTGTCTTAATGGCATAACACTGTTCGACATATAGTTACTTTTTCTATGATTCAAAGATCGGACATACTGTTATTCTTATAGGATTTTCATCGCTGAACACGAAAAATGACCTCCAAAATGTGCCAAATCGCGTCGAGATTTTGAGAAGAAATGGGACTCAAAGATTCAAAAACCGCCCGTTTTTGGCCTTTTTGATCACGTGTAGAGAATGATGCAGACGTGCAAGAAGTCTCTAATTAGGTTTTAATTAAAGCTTTGAACTGTCAACTATAAGAATCAAATCGAGAAACTTGGTGAATCAGTCAAAAATTTTTTATTGCACAACTTTTTCATATTGCGCGCCGCGCTCTACTTCTACTCATAGAGAGGTACCACCAATGGCTCTTCTTATTAATTTTAATTTGCGCTATTTATTGTAATTTATCATTTTTGAGCTCACTAATTAATACGAATTTTGAAACCATTATTTTGAATTTTTTAATTTTGACTTAAGATTAGTAATCATCGACCTCGAAAATCACCCAAATACCAACTTTTAGTCCAATCCATCAATTTTTCAAAATTTATATTTCGGCCATTTGAAAACCGCCATTTTGAAATTTTTAATAACGACCTTACATTCAATCTGCTAAACATTCAGGCAAGCCAAAAATTGATATATAACAATTAATAGAAGGCAAATAAATTTTTTAAGTAAGGAGTACCATAGTGTTACCGCTCTATGCATACAAGTAGAGCCCGCGCGCTCATAAAAAAGTTATGTTTATATGGAAATTTTTGACTGATTCAGATCTTTTTGAACGTGATTCTTGATATTTGATAGTTCAAGCTTTAATTTAAGCCTAAATTAGAGACTTCTATCACGTCAGCATAATTCTCGGCACGTGACCAAATAGGCCAAAAATGGGGTTTTTGAAACTTTTGTGTCCATTTTTTCTTAAATCTCGACGTGATGGGCACTTTTTGGAGGTCATATTTCGTGTTCGGTGATGAAAATCCCATGAGAAAATTCATTACCCGATCTTTGAATCATTTAATTTTTTAACAAGCAATGCAGTTATATACTTAAAATAAATGAAAAACTAGCATATTCAACTAAAAATTTTTGAAGTGAACAAGCATTGTTAATTTTTTTCACACATCTTGTTCAATTTGAAAATTATTCACGTGTGATTTAGATATTTGTTTACTTGAAAGTTACCAATGAATTTGGTGCAAAACAATTAAGGTAAAGTTTTGAGATTTATGATTTACCAAAGTAATTATAAATTTTAAACATTTCTATATTACGATATTATTTTGTTGTTAAATGTTTCACGTATCGTTTTGGTATGTTAGGTAATTTTAGTTAATTAAAAAAGCACTCATATGTTTAAACATTTTAACATGGAATATGGAACCGTACCGTATGTTACTGTAGGGGAGACCGGTGCGTAATGGTCTATACAGGGGGTGTCCCTGTCGAGGGGGTGTACATATTAAAGGGGTTAATCTACTGAAAAAACTGAGACGAAAAGTCCTTTGCACTTTTTAAAAAATTTTTAGTAGTTTTTCCGTTAATCGCATATTAAGATTGGTCGATAATTTCTTGTTTTCTAGTTTTAAAACCCCGTGTTTATTTTATCACAGAACCTGGTGTTAAATAAACACCCAATAATAATAAGTATTAAATGTTGACACACTACGCGCGCTGCTGGCTACACGCCCAGGCAAGCAAAACGCGTGGCAATAGTACGCCACGCCTTACGTCTTCTCACTGAGCTTTTGCGTCCAATAGCAAAGCGTAGTTTTCGATTTTTTTTAATTGGAGGATTTACGGAAAAACATACTGAAAATTTTTTAAAAAGTGGCAAAGGACTTTTCGTCTCTGTTTTTTCAGTAGATTATGCCCCCTTTAATTTGTACACCCTTGACTGGGACACCAATATATAAGGGGGTTGTAAAGGGTTATTGTAATTTAGTTTAAAATTGGGAAATGCAAAAATAATTTCGCTCCATAGACAAGTTATTGTAACTTGGTATACTTCATCTTTTGTGACGAACGATTTTGATTATTATTCATTGGGACTATTGTAAGAAATATCAGTAGAAAAACTTTTTTTGGACATACGAAAGTAACTTTTCAAAATTCTCATTTTTTCGTTCTCATTTCTTCATAAAAAATAGCTTTAAAAAACAAAAATCAAATTGGGTTTTGGAGCCTTGATACATTTGTTTTTAAGGGCCAATTGGAGATTTTTCATTTTTACTTTCTGTATTGATAGAAAATTACAAAAATATTGGCCAAGTAACCCCTGGGGCGTAATGGCTAGTTTATTCCCGGGGAGCGATGGATTATTGCACGCGTTCTGTATTAAGTAGAAGAATAGAGAAACCAGGTAAACGTAAAATTCTTTTTTAATTATATTCTTGTTTTTGTCTAGCAAATATATAACCTAATAAAACAAAATATGAACTCTGCGCTTTTTTCTGTTTTATTACTAGGACAACGAAAAGGTATTTCGAAAAATTCTTATTTAATTGTTATCATTTATATCAAATTAAATTAAATTTACTATACAGGTACTTAGTTTTCTTCAAGATAACTTACGAATAAGTTGAAACTTCTGATTTGTAATTTTGTGTATATTAATTTTAAAAAATAACCATAGAATATTTTTTTTTCATTTGTGAGTACTGTAAAAGGCAAATAATTTTACTTGTTTACTTTAAGACCGATAAAAGTATTTAAAAAATCCTTGTTTTTAATTTTTCTTCATTTTATGAATTTCAATTAAATTTACTATTTAAAGTTACTTGACTTTTATTTTAAAGATAAAAGAGAAAGTGAAACTTCAGATTTTGTAATTTAGGTAATATTAATTTTAATAAAAAAACGAAGGGAATACGGCTTTTAGAAAATAATTGTAGTTTTATTTTTTGATCCTTTTTTTCTATACAATAAGTTATATTTATATTTTTTTATATTCAAATTTAATTCACAAGAACCTTAATTTACAATATTTAATAAGATTTGAGGCCTCGTAACATATTAATTTTCACTCATTATTCATTACGCCCCCCCGGGTGGTTATTCCACTACGCCCCGGCCTGGGGCGTTTTGGGATAGCTTTGCCATTGACTCCAGAAAAAATTATTGTAGATAAAAATACAAGAGTAATATCGAGACGTTTTTTTGAAAGAATGCATGAGATGCCAGACCAACTTTTCAGGAAGAAAAACATTTTAATTAAAAACAAAAACGGCGAGGATAAAAAGCGCAAAGAGTGAAAGTTAGCCATTACGTCCCCGGTCTCCCCTTCCGGCCAAAATTTATTCAGGTCCACCCATTTTTAAGGAAAAATACACAAAAAATTTGTTAAACATAAAGTTTATGAAAACTAAAATTTTTTTTAGTACAAGTTTTAAAATGATAATAAAATTTAAAAGAATAAAGTCGATGGAGCGAGGCTCGGACCTTGGAGGGAAAAAACTTTGAGGTTCCAACAGAAAGTAGCTGATTTGGCCAAGCCAGTCGACGCTTGTTGTTTCAAGACAACGGAACTATTGAAATTTGTATGATTCAGGGTGGAATTTCACCCTGTTAGTACGCATATATCATAAAATTTATGTTAATTGTTTTTTCATGTAGATAAAAATCTCGCCAGTGTCGTAATTACCTATTTAGCGCTCTTGATACAAACATTAATTTTTGTCCTATATGCACTGGTGGAAGTTATGACATTTGGGGACTATAGAACGATTTACACGCTCATATTACTTAAAAATTAAATTCTATATAAATGTTAATTAGGGTGGTCCAAAAATGGATGGGGAAAAAAGTAAAAATCGGAAATATATATGCTCTCTACCCCCTAGGATTGTTCTATATCGAAAAAAATACTCCTTATTTTTTTTAATAAAAAATATTTAGAGATCGCTTAAAGCGCCCGATGCCCACTTCAAGATTTCCACTTAAAGATTATGGGAAAAATCGCTTTTTCGTAGAATTGGTTAGTAGAATCTTTGAAAATCAATATTTTTTATTCAGCAAACTCCTGTTGCTTTTCATAAGACCTTGAAAGAATAGTGCTAAATTAAATATTACTTAATCATTTTTTTGAATATTAACTATTTTTTATAGGTGCCTCATAAAAAACCACATAAAATTCAAAATTACGAAAAAAAACGATAAAAAAAATATTTTTGTTACTATTTTTATCAAAGTTTTTTTCTAGATTTGCTATATTTAACACAAAGGTATTTTATTCTTTAAACATTATTCCATGTAATTGCTAATTTGTTTAAGCCAATTATTTTTATTTATTTACAAACCTTTTTATTTAATTGAGAGCTAAAGGAGTTGCGGATTTTTTCTCAAGTTTGTAACATTTCAAGCCGTATGTTACCTGTTACTAATGAACTAAAATAATTTAACTTAATTAAAAAAAAAATAATTTATGTTAATAAAGGTAAGAATAATAAATTTACTAAATTGTTTTAAAACGAATTTCCTATTACTTTAATTTCAACTTTTTATCAAATTGAGCTTGACGTTGCAAAGTTTTTCTAAATTTTGAAACTTTTTCAAGCCGAAAATCGAATGTAACCAGTTAATTAACAATAAACTAAGAATAATAATTTCTATCAATTTGTTTAAACAAAGTACTGTGGTTTAAATTTCCATTTTTAACTAAAATGTAATAAAATGCGAAAGCAATAGGAATTTAACACCACGCGGAAAAAAGACCACAAAACATGGACTTGAATAGGAAACTGAAATTTCGTTTGGAAATTAATATGATTAATATATATATATACTTTATATTATATATATATATATATGATTATATAGTATATATATATTATTAATTATATTTTTGCCTTCGGTGCGCAAAATTGTGTCCCCTCAGGTCCCTTCATTTCGCCAGAGTCGTAAATCATCTTTGCGCCCCATGATGCTAACATAATTTTTTGTTCCAAACTGCAGGGAAAGTATGTCATTGAGGGCACGAAACGAATTAAACGCTCATATTAGTTAAAAAATTAACTCTTATTATAAATGGTATACTCCTTGATGTCTATAATGATTACAAGTTTCTAATATAGAAAATAAGACAACTAATGTTATTCTGGAAATATAGTTTAATTGCCAATTTTTTATAACCTGAAATCGTGAACAATACCAAATGTGTCCATGAATTTTTTTGAGAAGGAAAATCGAAAAAAAATTGCACAATTTTTTTAGACAAAATAATAACAAGTTGAAAATGTTTGCATTTTAATAGTTCAACTTAAAATAACTCAGAAATATACACATTTTAATGAAGAAAATCGAATAGATTAACATAGTGGGCGCAAAAATTACTCTTCATGCTGCTCCAAAGTTAGGGAGAAGACGGGCGCAAAATATTTTGCGCCCGCTTCCCCTACCCTGGGGTGTAATGAGTTACTTTGCGGAACCGCTTCTATGTGCCCGAAATGAGACATTACTTGCCGTGCAAGGTAGGTACAAACAAAATATTTACTTTTAATGAAAAATTAGTATTAAAACTGAATAAAAAAATAATAAAACTTTGCAAAATTCAGAAAAAAGAAGAAAATTGCAACTCTGTAGCTCAATTTGATAACAAGTTGAAATTAAAACAATAGTATATTTGTTTTGTAAACAAGTTAAGCAATTTACATGAAAATAATGTTTAAAAATAAAGATGTGTTATTTATTTCAAAAATCTAGAAAAAAACTTTCATAAATAAATTAGTAAAAGATATTTTTCACAGTTCCAGTTACTTAAAACACTGAATTTAAACGATCATTCCGAGTCAGGTATTTGAAATAAAAACAACCAAATGTTTCTTCGCTATTATATTTATTATTTCCGTGGGGGTCCCGGGCGCAGAATAGGCCTCCCTCAATCGATCGGCCTGCATGTCGTAAGAGGGCGATTATAAATGAGGCTCGAAGTTGCTGTCTATCTGCTTTACGGTTAATCCGGACAGAACTTATATTGAGGTTGTCCGACATCCTCACTTGCCGAAACACCCCCCCCCTTCCCGGTGACTGGCGTAGAGAAACAGAATAGGAGGTTCGGGCATGTAATCATGCAAGGGTGGGTAAGACTCTCTTACCCTTTTAACGAACGAGATGGTGCTGCTTTTCTAAACATGAATTTCAAAAACGCCTACAATTAGTAAGAAAGAAGCCATAAAAATTGTTTCATAAAGTCCATATCCTACTATTTTCTCAGGGGTCGCTTATTTCGAATGGCACGTGGTCAAAATTTTCGAAAAAATGAATATTTAAACCCTTCTTATTTTTTTTCAAAAATACTTAAAAATGTCAGGTTTTTTTAAAATGGCTGGATCCAATTTGAGGTTTTTTCCCGGGAAAATTTCGAAATTTTGTAAAACTCAATTAATTTTAGTTGAGAACTCGTTACTTGGAGGTTTTTGGGGTATTCTGCTGTTCACGAATTCTCAAAGTCAGAAATTTAAAAAAATTCAAAAGTATGGTGGATCCAATATGGCGGTCGAATTTTTGTGAAAATCATTCAATTCAGTTGAAACTCGTTTCATCGGAGATTTTTGGGTTCGCTGATCCACGAATCTGAAGTCCGATTCATAAAAACTCTATTATTGGCGGAATCCAAAAATTGGCGGCTTCTTAATTTTTCAAAATTACTTTTGATTTGCTTGAAAATTTGTTTACTCGGGATTGGGGGGGGGGGTTTTTAAGTCAACTGATGACAAATATAAAGTCAGATCCAAAAAATTCAAAAAGTGGCGGATCATAATAATGGGAGCTTATTTTTCCATAAATTAGTTAGAAGTCGGCCTTTAGCTTTCTTTTTTAAATAATTTAAAGTTGCCGCCGAATCTCACCACGAGGAGCTAGAACGATATAGAGAATCATTTTTTTTTTAATTTTTTAGTTCTTACTTTGTTCAAATAATCTTTTGCTGATGACTCATAGCCAAAAATTTTTGTACTTTCTTTTTCCGAACAAAGAAAATACTGCAATTACATGCAAGTTGTACTACCTGTGAACAATAGCTTCAAAAAATGCGGCATAATTCAAATTAATAGTTTTTAATAAAAAGTTGAAAGAAGTAATTTAAAATATTTGTAAAACAAAAAAATTTAAAAGTCAACTGAAAAAGTTAAAAAAAATTGTTTTCTCTATATGACGCCTACCTTCTCGTGGTGATAAATCGGGTAAACTTTAATTATTTAAAGGCTTAAAAGTGACTTCATATTCTAAAAATCAGCGACCCCGAAAACCCGAGCAGAGTAAACAAATTTTTATGCAATATCTTAGTAATTTTGGGAAAATTAAGCTGACATTTTGGATCCGCCATTTTGAATTTTTTTGAATCTGACTTCAGTTATTTGTAATCAGGCGACCTAAAAAAACCCCTGGAGTAACAAAAATTTCAAGACAAATCTAGTAGTAATTTTGAAAAATTGAGCTGTTATTTTGGATTCGCCATATAGACATTTTATGAATCTGACTTCATGATTCGTGTATCAGCGACCCCAAAAACACTGCGTAGTAAATCGAGTTTCAACTGTATTGAATTAAGTTTCACAAAATTCGACCCGCCATATTTGGATCCGACATTTTTGAATTTTTTAGCATCTGACTTTCATATTTGTGATCAAGCGGGACCCTAAAAATCACCCCAGTAACAAATTTCAATTATATTTGATCAATTTTGAAAAAGTTTGTAACCTTACGTAAAAATTTAGGAAATTTTTTGTCCTTTTCAAGCGCCCATTTTAAATTCAAAATCGGAAAAAATAGAAAAATTGGAAAATGGATAATTATTTTAAGCAGTAGGAAACTATTGGGTATCACGTGTTCTGATACTTTTTGTTCTATTTAAAAAATTGTTTTATGGCGGAGGAAGAAAAAATTCTTTTTATAAATTTTGCATTAAAAAACTGATCATTTTTAAAGTATTTTGGAAAAAAAAAAGGAAGTGTTTTAAATATGATTTGTTTGAAAAATTTTGGGGGGGGGGGGGGGGGTACCCAAACGCCTATTCCGAAAGAGGCGACCTCCCTAATAATTAGTAGGATATGGATTTTTGAACAATTTTATGGCTTCTTTCTTACTAATTGTAGGCGTTTTGAAATTCATATTAAAAAGCTGCACATCTCGTCGTTAAAGGGTTAATTCGTTCACTATATACCAGAGTGACATAGAACGGTACCATGGGGGACCGGATTTCCCGCGGGAACTCGTTCGACAAGGCTATGTCCCTCTACCGGTCATTGGGTTTGGACTCGTGGTTGGTAGTAAGCTTTAGCCTACATCGATTGGAGGCTAGGGGCGCTTCATGAACAAGACCGAGAGCTTCGACAAACGGTTCTTACAAGTTTTAAGGGGAGCGCTTCGCACATGTGGGTTTTGGTGCCAACGTGGGCACAAAAAGACTTGGGCACCATAAAACTTGGGCACTTTGGTTACCTGCAGTGTAACCAGGGATTGGAAGGGTCCCACCCTCCAACGAAGCGGCCGACTTTACGTTCTTATCTCAACTTGGCCGGAAATCGTTTTAGATGGCTCCTTTTTGAGGTCATCGCCGTATGGAGGGAGCGCAATCATTCCCTGTTACGCTTCGTAGGCACAAAACCGTGTGCAGAAATACGCGGCCGTAATGCAGAGGTGCTGCTGCACGTTATACTCTAACTAGGCGACTGTTATAATTATTCAAATTTGTCCGTAATTAAATATTTCTAGCATCTTATAAAAAATTAAATTTTATCGATGTATTTTTTTAATGCATTTATCGCCTTAACTTGTTTTTTATATTTCAAAAAATAGAGCGTTTTTAAAATCTAAAACAATACACTTTTTAAGATAAATTAAAAAAACGGCAAACGCTATCTTATAAGATCAACACCTTTTTCCAAAACTTCTATTCAAAATGTTTTCATCTTTTTTTATGAAAATACAAGCTTTTGAAAAAAATATTTTTTTCATGAAAATTTTTTGAAAACTATTCGTATTTTAAACAAGAACTTTTTATAATTTAAAAATATCACCGATCCTCGGAAAATTTTAAACTGATTAAAAAAATGAGTTTAAATTCATCAATTACAGCTCGGTATATATACATTACACGTTAAGATTTCGAGTAACGCATCACTGCACAATCCTGCTTTGTTAATCATTCTTTAAGCACTTTGTCGTACTAGTGCAGCAAAGTACTGTTTTGCGCCTACTTTACAAGCATGTAAAGTAATGTTTTTCATACAGGCGTTGCACAAAATCTTTAACGTGGCCGATTTGGAAAAAAATGAGATTTTTCTGTTAAAAATAACACAGCCACAGCCACAAAAAAAGAAAAGTGTCTTGATCTGGGGTCGTGACATATATATTCGGATGTATTTCGATGCGCTTGAATCCGAATCCGTCATCAGAATTTGGCCCAATGGGTCCTGGTTTCGCCCTAACCTCACAAAAAATACCTTAAACATCGCTCTAAATTGGTCGCCTTTGAGTGATCAAACTTGAATCTAAGCGCATATTAGTAAGTTTCTAAGGTCCTTCATTTTTAATAAACTATTCTATAAGCTTTTCAATTGAAAATTTATATAATAAAATTAAATCTATAGAACATAACCTCAAAATTATAACTAAGCTTCCAAACAAACAAATTATAGTTATACACTGGGCAATAAAAATTTTGTAAGGCTCATGAAATTTACTATTTAGGGTCTTTCTGTGATTACTGATTTACGGACCCTATGTCAAGTTTCCAAAATCCAAAATGGCGGACACAATTATTAAAAATTTGTTCGGGATTTGCTTGAAAATCGTTACTCTGGGGGTTTTCGGGGTCGCTGTATGACGAATCTGACATTAAATTTTTAATTGTTCACCTTAAATATTTCTAGTAGTAATTAATTTCAAGCTCGATATATTTATTGTGTGTATTCAGTCCTTTAAATGTATGCTATTGCTACTTCATGGTTCTGATATCTCTCCTTGTTAGCATTTTTTGCTTGTATCTGTAACCAGGGCAACCTCCCCGTGGTGACGGTGGGCAATGGATCCATACTGGCAGAGTCCCTGGGTTAACGGCGTTCATGCTGTCATGGCAGATACAGGAAGAAAATGTTTTAGCGATGCAGGGATATTAGGAACCCCAGTATCGGCGTCTGGTCCAGGGTGGGGAAGCGTGGCCTCCGACGTCGTCTTCATCCGGAATTCGTTAGCTCTTCATTGATGGGTAACTTGGTTGAGAAAGAGTCCGATGCTACAAGAAAAGTGACTTCTCGACTACAATAATTGTAACAAAAAGTCCCGATTCCTTTTGTTACAATTTGTAGCAAATATGAAGTCAGCTCCCTGTGGAAAAAATAGATATAGAAGTAGAAGATCTGTTACGGAAATTGTTTTGGTCGTAAATTATTACACTAAGAAACAAATTGGAATCCTTCATATTGTTTGTAACTCCTGTAGACTTCTGTTGTATCGCTCAAGAAAATTCGAAAGATGAAAAATATCTTAAGTTCTCTACACCCACGATATGGAAGAGAACCACGAAATTTAAAAGACTGCTATTTTTGTATGAATTACATCAAAGGAATTACCTTAAAAAATAAGAATTCCATTTCATATATAAAATGTGTCAACAGTAATCAGAATACCTACTGAAATTGATCGAAAAGCGGGGACAAACTTGATGTTTCTTTTTAAAAAAAATATGTCGAAAAAGTAGAAGTCGACAAATTGTAGCCCAAATGCTTTAAAAAAACATTCAAAAATTTGGGATATTTAATGAGTTTAAAAACTACACATCCTCGATTCGCATCTGAATAAGTTTTCCACGGAAAATTGCGGACATTACAGCGAAGAACAAGGAGAGCGATTTCATCAAGATATCAAGTTTGATGGAAGAACGATATTCAGGGAAGATGGGATTAGGTAATGAATGGACTAACTTTTGTTGGATGGTTGAAGAGAGAAACGAGTAGAAAAGGAAAAAAACGTAAGCGAAAACCCTTTACATCGGGACATTTGGAGAAAAAAGAACACGGGTTTAGTAGTAGCAAGAACAATGGACTGAAGAGATGTTTCCAAAAAACCTCAAGGTAATAAATCTAAAAAAATTGTTTAAATAATAAAGACTGACTATTGGATCCGCCATTTTGAATTTTTAAAAACGGGACATGGAATTCGTCATCAAGCGACTCCGGAAACCCCTGAGTAACAATTTTCAAGCAAATCCGAAACAAATTTTCATAAATTAGTGTCCGCCATATTATGGATCCGCCATTTTAGATTTTTGAAGAACTGGACATAGGGTCCGTAATCAGTAATCACAGAAAGACCTGAATATTAAAGCTTAGATGCATTTTTGAGGTTATGTCGATGGATTTAATTTATTATATGAATTTTCAATTGAAAAGCTTATAGAATTGTTTATTAAAAACTAAAGGACCTTTAGAAACTTACTAATATGTGCTTAGATTCAAGTTTGATCATTCAAAAGTGACCATTTTAGCGATTTTAAGTATTTTTTGAGGTTAGGGCGAAACCAGGACACATTGGCCAAATTCTGATGGCGGATTCGGATTCAGCGCATTCGAAAATACATCGGAATATACATGTCTCGACCCCAGATCAAGACACTTTTCTTTTTTGTGTGGCTGTGTAATGATTTCTTGTGACCAAAAATTAATTTTGTGTATAAAGGCTGTAATAAACGATATTAAAAATAGTTACGTATTTTCTAATTGTTTTACTATATATGTAATATACATAATTTCAATACAGTAGTATTCATGGTTCGAGATTTAGAAAAATTAATATTAAATGCAAGGAAAGCGATTTTAAAGAAAAAAATGTTATTAATTCGATAAATATTAAAAAATGAAATAAGAAGAAAGTAACTTTAACATATTATGAACTGCAATTATTAAATAAATAATTCATCAATTTGAATGAATAACAAATATATAACATGTATTAGCTATACATGTGTACTATTGTAGCTACGCACAGCTCGAAGTAAATCTATCAAAATGTTTGAATAATGGAGACCGAGCGTAATGGGCTCACTTTTCACTTTTTGTTGTTCAACTTCGTCATTCTAGCATTTATTAAAATTTTGTCAAAAAAGTACGTTCTAATATCAACTCAATACTTTCTTTACGACAATTTTTTTTAAAGAAATGCAAGGTGAGCCATTACGCCCCGGCCGTGGGGAAGTATTGATTCAGAAATGATATTATTATTCAGAAACATGAAATATTATTTTAATGTTGCCCATTTTTGTTTTTAGTGTCAATTTATAATAAAAAAATATTGAAAATTGTAGAACATATTGAACTTTAAACAATTTTTCGTGAAATTTTTTTAAATTTTGAAAAGTTGGAGCGAAGTACAAACTACATTTATTTAAAAAAATATATTCTCCATTTTTTTTAACTAAAAAGTTAAGATTTGTACTCATTAATGTATAAATTGCAAGAAATTTAAACTTAACAGGATTATTTTCTTAAATTTTCAAAAATATTAGGTTTTTCTTAGGTGGAAATAAACGAGCCAATATGCCCCGGCCGCAGTGATTTACATTACGCCCTGGAGGTGTTTGTTAATATTTTGTTATTGTTTATCAATACCGTAAGTATTAGACCAAAATCGTTTAATTGTTCCTTAAAATAAATGTTCTAAATTCAAAACCTGAAATACACATTTTTTTTACGACTATTTTTGAAAAAAATAAAACAAAAACGTTAAAAATTTACTTTCAAGTGTCAAAATTACGTTTTCTATCATATTGTCTATAATAATGAATAAATAACAATAAAGTTTGGTACTAACTTACAGTACATCATGTACATTATTTTGATCGGAGATCGAAATTACTCTGACTTATCAATTTTGAATAAATTTCAAGTGATTTTTACCGGTCTAAATAGAAAAAATTCAATTTTTTTCAAAATCGGCCATGTAAAAGGCTTTTAAAAAACCTATTAAAAAATGATTGTTTTTCATCTGAGAATCGTAATCAAAAAGAATTTTTAACTGCCAACTAATTTTTATTTAAACTTCTCTCTGGCGCACCGTGACAGCCTAAGATACATGCGATTCAAAGATGCTGTCAATTCTTGTAAATTTCTAAAATAAAATACTGAACAAATAACTTCTAAAATGTCTCATTCTTTTTTAAATTTTATTATCTCACAAAACTTGTATCAAACAAAATGTTAGTTTTCATAAATTTTATGCTAAAACATTCTTTTCATTCCATTAAAATTAAGTGGACTGACAATTTTGGGTTGTAGTGTAAGCAAGCATATGTTATATATATATATATAATATATATATATATATATATATATAATTCTGTAGTTATATATACCTTATATATATATATATATATAGATATATATATATATATATATATATCTTTCTTTTCTTAGTGGCCGTAGTTGACATCTCTATTTACACATTTTCATAACAAAGTGTCAATATTTATTTTAATCATTAAAACAAGTCGAAAATTATTTAAAAAAATTTATTGCATACATTAAATTATTATTCACTTAAAATTTCCAAGTTTATTTACATGTATTTTTTAAATTTTTTCTAAAGGAAATTCGTTTGTTCTTGGACAAAATGTAAATACAGTTTTTAAACTCTAACAATTTAGGACCATGCTTTCATTTAAAAAATGTCTAATTTAAATGTAACATTACTTAATTTAAATATTAATTTTTATAACAGAAGTGAAATATTTGTAGTAGAGTGAATTTGTAATTGTTATGTGTAAATATGGAAAATCGAGAAAAAAACAATAGGGAGAAAACAAAACGAAACGTAGGGGGGAGAAGAGTAAACCGACCATGCGACAATATCTCCGAAATGGTCAAAATTGGCAAAAGTGCTATTTAGAAATTTGAAAAAACAACCATGTTAAGGAAATTCTGAAAAAAATTGTGTAATATTTTCAATATATTAAATCTTAGATTTTGAATGTACGCACTTCAGGAATATTTACCACCAAAAAACTTTAATGAATTTGCAAAGCATTTCTTTTTTGACAAAACATTTGTTCTAAAAATGGGCATTTTGTTGTAAAAAAAATTTATTTTTTTAAGTTAGTGGCACATTTTTTTTACCATAAATTATTATTCTTTGACCAAATAGAAGTATATTTTAACCGGCGTAATTCACATTTATGAATTGCTACTTTATTTAAAATATTTTTTTCATATTTATGGTTGAGTGCAGGTAAAACGTATTTTATCTTCAAGGATTAATAATATTTTACAACCCTTCACAAATAATTGTCCTTTATCTACCTAAACTTACATTTATTAAATATTTTACACCTGGATATAGTTCAAATTATATTGTTTCCTAAAAATGGCACTATAATTGACTAACAATAAGTAACATTATCTCGTACAAAAAACTATTCAATGTCAACCACAAATATTATTTTTAGGGATAAGCATTTTGAACGCATATTTATTAACACTAAACCAAGATATTACACGAAGGTGAATACATTTTTTAAAATGTGATTTCTTGTGCTCGTCAAATGGACGCTTCCACGTTAATATAATGCTTATTTGAACGCTAGTGCAATAAAGCATTAATTCAAAAATTGTGCTTATATGGTGTCTATTCAATTGTTTGTACAAACATAGTCTTAATTCACAGTGATTTAAAAAAAGGGTTAATTTAATTTTTTAAAGTCCATATGATGCTTATATTTACTCAATTGTGAAAAATAGTTTTATCAATTCAATGTAATTTTTTTACAAAACATTATCGAAAAATGATAAAATATTAAAGACTTGTCATTTGGAATTAAAAATTAAATTTACCCTTTAATAAACTCAACGTGAATTGAGATAATATTATACAAACAAATGAATAGACACCATGTAATATAACACAATTTTCTGATTTAACGCTTTATTGCACTTGCGTTCGAGTAAATACAATATCGACGGGGTGGCGTCGATATCGTTTATTTTAGATATAGGTGGCGTCTTTTAAAGTAGCCCTTTTGTCGTAGATTATCGTAGAGAAACCTTTGGTTGCCTTATGTATTTATCGCTAAATTTCAACCTATGACAGGTTATGAGCCCAGCATAGTATTGAAAACGGATGGACGTACTAAAGTGTTATATCAAAACCACGAAGGCGTGCTTTTGTAATAGAATAAAAAATTGTTCACCATGCAAGGCTTTGTCAGCGTCGAGAAATTAACTGAACGAAATTACTAGATATGGAAAAATACAAATGAAAAGTGTACTAGTGTATAACGAATTGTGGTCATACGTTGATGACACAGAAGCGAGACCGGTCAAAACTCCGACCATAAATCAAGAAAGACCTCAAAAACTTGGCGTTCATAAATTTGTATACCCAATAACATATATGTTTTCCTTCGGGTTTGAAACAACTTTTTTTAAAGTAGTTGCCTTTTATATGAATGTTTTAAGTCTATGGCGAATCTCAATCATCGTACGCCATAGACTTGAAACATTCTTATAGAAAGCAACTATACTTTTCAAAATGTTGTCCAAACCGGAAGGAAAGCATATATGTTATTGGGTGTATTGTGTCGAGCAAACAGTTAAATCACGTAAAGGCCTTTCTCCAATATGTTCCTAAAACTCTGTGTCCTGCGTTGCTTGCTATGGCAACATATGCTAAAATCAACGCAACGCATTCATTCGCTGATAAACGCAGAGTCTTGGGAACCTATTAGAGAAAGGCCTTTAAAGAGGGGTGACAACATCTGCTAAAGCGTGGACCGCGTTTTAAAATCGCGTTCGATATCAAAATACTTATCGGTTTTAACACAACAAGCGGAGAAACTAGAAGATGCAAGTATTAAAACACCGGAAGAACTGTTGTCAATAAAGCTGTTATGTTCGTTATCGGTCGATTTCGAAAATTTCTGTGTTGACATTATATCTAGAGACGATATATCAAATTCGATAACCTAAAAATAGTATAGGAAGACGCAAGGCAAATTAATTGAGATATAAAGTCAAATCAAGAAGAAAAAAAAAATGACGCATTATTTTTGGAAAGCTCTATTTAAAAAGCGAAGGGATTTACCAAATTTTTGGTAGTGGTGCCAGAAGGCATATGTCTAACGATAATACCTAGTTTAATGAATTGGATCAAAGTAAAAATTTAATGTATACACAGCAAATAAAGATTTTGTAGAATCAGTAGAAACTGGTGAAGTAGAGTTCAATTAATATGATCGACATGTATCCTGAGAATCAATTCAACTAAAATTAAAAAACGCATTGTTTATGCCAGATCTTCAGAACAATCTTCTTTCTGTTTTTAATGTAACAGAAAAATAATTACAATGTGACTTTCACGAAAGATCGAAGTGATAGTTAATTATAGCTGACCGATATGAAAAATTAAATTAATATTTTACACGAAAACAAACCTTGAATACTGGTTCTTCGACCATCAAATAAACAGATATTGACAAATCGATTGTTTTATAAAACTACGAAAAGGAAAAACAAAGAAATAATAAAATATTAAATCAAGATTTGTTGCTAGAGCACACGTTCAGAAATTTGGGATCGACTAGGAGGAAGTATCTGCTACTGTTGTCGGACGAAATCGTCCATTAAATGGATGTGGTAGCAGCTTATGTGCAAGAAAATTTGAAAGGTTAAGTGTATATGGAACAACCAAATTTTTTTGTTAGTACGGGAAACGAGGAAAAAATGTGCAAACTTTTTACGTCCGCTGTGTTAGAATCACAAGTGATTAAAAAAAACAAGCATCTATAACTTTGTTGTACATGCGACGCCTTTATTATATTATGTCACTAATTTAAAAAATAAATTTATATAATAAGAAAGTACCCATTTCTTAAGATTTCCCAAGAACAATTTGAAATGGTAAAATTAGATTAAATAGAAATTCTTTTAAACAAATATTTGAACTCATTTAATCCCAAATGTTGGTATTACTTATTGCAAGTTCGAGCTTTCCGTTCTATAAGATACGATTTAAAAAAAGGGATATAGGTTTTTTAGTAAATATCCAGATAAGCGGTTTTTCGCAATTTTTTTTGATAATATTTTTTGGAAAATCTTTCAATTTGCTAGAAAATGGAAAATTCGTTTGAAGGAAGACGAATTATTTTTTCCATAATACCTTACGTTTGAAACTCGACTAAAGTGCCGTATTAAGCGCACTAGTTCGAGAAAAGAGGGAAGGTAGAAGATTTCTTGTACAGTTCTTCCCACCTTCCATGATACTGAAGCACTGTTACCAACCTAATCTAAATAATTATACTATGTGTCCAGTCATACGCTGTAGTTGCGCAACCCTGCAATATGTAATAAGAAATGCGCATTGGTCAATATGCTGTAAGTCTATTCAGTCAGTCAATTTTATTATTATGAGTTGGTTTTTTCATAGTCGGAGGCTTCACCCCCCGAAAATAGTGTGTCTTACGCGTGCGCATGTACGGAAATCTCGACTCTACTCATGTGATCAGTTTTCAAAATTGTTGTGTCCGACATTTTGAATGTTTTAATTACTGACTTGAGATGCGTAATCAGCGACCTCGAAAACCCTCAAATATCAAGTTTTAGTAAAATCCATCAATTTTTTAAAATTTATACGTCCGACATTTTGATTTTTTTAATAACGACCTTACCTTGAATCAGCAACATTCAGCGAGCCCATAAATGATAAATAACAATAAATAGCGCAAATAAAATTAATAAGTAAGAGTACCATAGTGTACCGCTCTATGAGTCGACATCATTCTCTACATGTGATCAAGAAAGGTGTAAAACTAGTGTAAATTAAAACCAGGGTTTTTGAGACTTTAGATTCCATTTTTCTCAAAATCTCTATGTGATGGGTACTTTTGGAGGTCATATTCGTGTTCAGCGATGAAAATCCTATAAGAATATTATTGTCCGATCTTTGAATCATTTTTCGTGTCGACTAGTGTAAATTAGTTACTGAAGATGGTTGCCGTTAGGAACCGAAACGTTTGCATATTTTGTATCCCCTTAAAAAAACGATATTGCATAAATCTCGTCGACAAAGCGATTCTTCTTTTGTGATGATCACTTCATCTAAAAACATAAAATACTGCAAATTTAAATTAATCATAATAAATTTTACCAATCCAACAGATTTTTAACAAAATAATGTTATTAATTTTAACGAATTAATTGTTATTAATTTTAACGAAATAATTATTAAATTATTCTTATAATCAATATAAATTGTATTATTATTTATATTAATATAATCAATGTTGTACTATTTTTATAGTTTTGTGGATTTTGTAACAAACTTCTGGAACAGGACAGCTTGGTTGTTTCGGCTAATAAACTAAATCTGTATCATCCAACGTGTTTTCGATGTGCACATTGCAAGGAATTGCTAATTGATCTTGCGTACTGCGTGTTTGATAATTCTCTTTAGTGTGAAAGACATTATGCTGAAAAACTGAAGCCAAGATGCTCTTCTTGTGATGAGGTAACTATTTTTTTTAATCAACATAGCAGTTTAGAATAATTCGATTTAAAATTTTTTATAATAACTCCAAAAATCTATTGCACTGATTTTAATGTTTAAAGGCTTAGCATCTTCGTCTGCATGCCCTCTATCAAATACAATGTGGTACTTTTGAAAATTGAACATGGCGATTTAAAACTGACGCATTATTTGAATGAAAAACACAACTTCTTCAAATTTAAATGTTTATTTAAAGTAAAAGAGCAAAGCAGACTATATGTCTGTAAATAAATAAAAACTATATAAAGTAAAAATAAAAACAAAACTTCAAAATGGCGGATACAATAGGATGGAAGAATTTTTTTTAATTCTCCGAATTCACTTGGAAATCGTTACTCGGGGGTTTTTGAGATCGATAATCACGAATTCCGGTCTCAGTTTTTAAAAATTCAAAATGGTGGATCCAATATGGCCGATCAATTTTCAAAAATTCTCTGAAATTGCTTGCAAATCGTTACTCGGGAGTTTTAGAGTCGCTGACTACGAAAGCGGTGTCAGTTTTAAAAAATTCAAAATTATATAATAATAATATAAATAATAATATATGAATATACGTCCCAAAAATGTGAAAAATAACAATACTTGTCTTAGATTTAATTAAATATTATAATTTAATTAAATCAGAATAGTTTTAAGCCTGAACTTTAACGTCCAATAGCTTGGGAATACTTTCAATAATTATTTTTTAAATTAATTCAATTAATATGGAAATGAAAAAATATTAGCAGAAATAAATTCTATACATTCACAAATGACGTATGAAACATTTCCGAAATTACGACAGTTTAAAATAAAGAAGAGAAAGAAAGAACAAAGCAAATTTAAATTAGTACTCACTTTTTTAAAACAATTTAAAGATGAAAAATGTTGAAATTGGATCTGGATCAAAGACGAAGTTGAGATCGGTACAGTTTGATAATATTCGATAGAATTTTAAACTTGAAAATAAAGACTTTAAAACTTAAAATGAATAACTTTTAAGATTTTTAAGAATTTGACTCTTGTTTGTAAATATTGTTGAATGATAAATGAATGTTTTTGACTGATGAAACTGAGAAGTTTGAAGGATTGGATTTTTAGAACTTGAAGGATGAGTGTGACTGACTTTTTCTTAAAGAACACATATATTTGTGTAACAGTTCCCACTACTGATCTTCTCAAAGAAGAAAAATTTGGGGATAAAAATATTGTAAAAAGGAAAAAAGAGGTTGAGTATTTTTAAGATTAGTTTAAGATAAAGAAAATGGAGACAAAATGCATTAAGAAATGGGCCTGATAGGTGAATTTTACGTCCGTCCCATTTTTATCAGTTTTAAGCGTAGGAGAATCTTTGAAAAAGGGCCTGCCACGCAAAAATGATTCTACGGAAATTCTGTAAAAAATTCCGTACAAAGTTCGGTAAAGAATTCCGTATAGACTTCAGTAAAGAATTCCCTTTCCAACTCCAATTTCTAGAATTTACAGAAATAGCATTTTTCTTTGATTTTAACATATTTTATAAATTCTACATAATATACAGGCCCACATGCCTGTTGGGTATGCGGTTATCATCGGCTTTGCGGACGATGCGTTGGTCGTGTGCACAGCCGAAAGCGATGAAGCCCTTGAGACATTGGTGAACGAATGTCTTCGGCGAGTCAAGAGCTGTGTAGATGCCAAGGTCTTCAAATGGCCCTAGAAAAGACCGAAGCTCTGCTCGTCACAGACAGACGTGATTATATAGTCCCACGAATCGTGATAGACGAATTCGAGGTCAAGTGGAGCATGTATATAAAGTATCTCGGTGTGGAGCTCGATGGAAGGTTAAATTTCCATCACCACATAGCAACGGCGTTAAATAAAGCGATTGAGTGTGAGGCAAATTTGTCATGACTTATGCCTAATGTTTGCGGACCACGCGAACAGAAAAGGTGACTGGTGGTAAGTGTTGCCCATGCTAAGCTGTTTTACGCAGCAGCAGCATGGGCCCCTTGCTCAAGTTCAGAAGCAAAATAATTTGCGAGGACATGCTGTCGGCCCAGAGAGGTATCAATGCCAGAATCGTTTCTGCGTAGTGTACGGTATCGGCGAATGCTGTGCAGGTCCTTTCAAATGTCTAGCCAGCCGATCTTACGGCTTATTCCAACGCTCACCACCTGGATAAACCGAAAGCATGGGAAAGTCTCCTATTATTTGACCCAAGCGTTTACAGGCTACGGGTGTTTTAACGCGTACCTGTATCGCTTTAAATTACGCAAAAATAAGGTGTGTGCGTACTGCCAGTTTTCTGTGGACAACGCAGAGCTCACCCTCTCTTCATGCAAGAAGTAGGACTTGAAGAGGCGGGCCATGTTCGAAGGTTTAAACAGTTAAGTTACACCGGAGTACCTGGTATCGCTGATGACCCAGTCTGAAGAGAATTGGCGGCCAGTCGAGAACTTCATAACCTCGGTCATGTCGAGGAAGGATCTTGACGGCCACCAGGAAGCGTAATTTAAACAGCCTTTATTTTTTTTGTTCATTTTTAGGGTTTCGTGGCCAAGGGCCAAAACCCTTATAGCGAGACTTCGGTGTCCGTCCGTAGTTTTTAAGTCTTAAGCCTTATGTATTAAGTCTTAAGTCTTATAGCGAGACTTTGGTATAAGAAGGTCTTAACTCCTAAGTAAGACTTAATGTATTAAGTCTTCAGTCTTATAGTACGACTTCGGTACAAGAAGGTCTTCAGTCTTAAGTCATACGTCTTACGCCTTTGGTATAAGAATGTCTAAAGTATTTAATGTCTTAATTAAATGTCTTACGCCTTTAGTATCGGAAGGTCTTAAGTCCTAAGTCATAAGTATTACGTCTTATGTCTTACATCTTAAGAACCGTTACTATGTTAATGTTTGTCATAACAGCCGTTGCCATGGCAACCGTTGCTATGTTAATGTTTGCCATGGCAACCGCTGCTATGTTAATGTTTGCCATAACAACCGTTACTATGGCAATGGTTGTCATAACAATTGTTGTTAAGGTAATGGTTATTGAGTGAAAGTTCAAACTTATAGTTTGTATTATTTATTTTTTTATTCAATTATTATCATTATCGTCATTTTAGGCCACAAAACCCTATGATGTAGGCGCATTGCGCCTGCTTCTCTGCCTGATTTTTATGAATTTATTTTGTGATTTTTTTGTTCTTACACACTTTAATTTATTTTGTGTTTTACTAGTCCTTATACAATTTCAATTTATTCTGTAATTCATTTGTCCTTATACAACTTTTACCTTTTGACTTTATGTATCTGTTTATTTTATATGTTTCTGTTTTATACCCGTTAATATTTTATCTCTTGAAATTTTTTACACTTTTTGCCTCCTCGTGAGGAAGCTTTGTAGTCGTATATTTTATAAAATTTTTAAAAATCCTTCAAATAAATTTTCTTCTATATACACGGAGAGAAAAATCAAGCGTTTGTAGTATGGACAGTTAACCTTATTTCGTAAAAGAATGCACATGTGCAATAGGGGTAAAATTTCTGCTGTATTTGTATAAATTTCTACGTTATCAGTATAAAAGTTCTACCTTTAACGCATGGAGCGTCAGAATACTATGATTGCAAGAGATCCATGCTTTCTCATACTGAGGAAGTATTGTAATATCAAAATTTTTCGACTTCGATTTTTTCACATATCTTTATGTTATTTGACCTCAGGAGTTCAAAAATGACATTTTTTTGTAAACATAACATTTTCATAAATATCTCCAAACTATGAAGAGCTTTAGGCCTGAATTTTTTTTAAATTGTAGGTTTCATCTGCGGACATAATGAATGTTTTTTTGCAATTTTATTGAGTTTTTTTAGACGCATCTTTTGAGCCCTTAATAAAAAATTTTCGTCCGTATTTACCAGAGATATTAAACTTTTAAAAATCAGAAATTTTGAAAAATAAGACTTTTTTGAAAATTTTGTTCAAAAATGTAAAAATAACTTTAAAACTATCATTATCATCTTGTAGAGCATTAAAAAACGCTTCGATAGACCTATTTTTTGAGCTAATTCGATTAGAAATAAGGAAGTTATTCATATTTTAAAAAACAGAAATTGTGATGAAAACTTAAAAAAATTTTAATGTTGAACTTGAATTTTTAATCAAATAAAGAGAAAAAATTATTACAGCAATTGAGAATAATTGTTCAAAATTTATATTTTATTATTATATTAACATCTCTATGAGGAAGCAAAGTGTTAATGAAATGATCACCAACATTATAACAAAAATATATAACTTTGGCAGCGGTTTTTTAGTATATGTTTTATGCAACTATATATATATATATATATATATATATCCGTGCAAAAACGCTTTTTAAGCAGGACTTTCATATAAAATTACCATAGGAAGTCTCCATACTACAAACGCTTGATTTTTCCCTTCGTGTAGGACTATCATATTTAAAAACCCTGAACAATTGTCCGGATGTATGTATGTGTATGGATCCCGTTTTTTGTGAACACGATAACTCGAAAAGGTTTTAACGAATTCGGCTGAAAAATCTTTTAAAAATTTTTTTTTACTTAAAAAAAATTTATTTTCACAATTTTTTTTGCAAATTGAATATTGAAATTAATATATAATAAAATCTTATTCTTTGCATCAAGACGAGTCGATTGGTATATATAAAGTATAAAATTGTATGGGAGTTTTATAGAGTTAATGACAATTAAAGCAGAAAAATTACCTCTTTTATCAAAAATTCAGTTCTTTCATCAAAATTATATTCCAGTACAATAAAATTTTACACATTTTTTTTTAATAATCTTATCCGTTGCATTAAAACAAATTGATTGATGTATAAAAATAATATATTTTATTAGCATTAATAGAATTAAATAAAATGAAAAAATTCACTTTATTATTAAATTTTTTTTTAAAATTGTTTTATTGCACAAATTAAATTTTATTTTTTTATTCAAAAGAAGTTAATTTGAATTTTAAAATGTTAGACTCTATTAGAAATTATTTAAAAATTAAATATAGGGTAAGTGCGGGTATAGTCGGCCAGTTGCAGTTTTTAGACTAAGTAAATAGTAACTTATTATCACAATCCCCCAACAAAATGTATTAAACGAATTTGTAAGGTATACTCATGATAAATGTGGGATAAATATTATATTTTATATACGAAATTATACATCAGAAGGTAAGGATTCCCACTGTTATTAATTAATAATGCTCCACATTAATTCGTTACTAATTTTATTGGTTTAGTAGATATAAAAAGATATTATCTTTGGACGAAAGATTGCGACTGTACAGTACCTAGTCTTGTTATATACATATATATAATTCACAACGAAGAGGGAGATTCATATCTCGCGTCTGCGCAACTTGACAGAGAGAGAGAGAGAGGAACAGAAGGATAAAAACTATTTCCCCATACACTCAGATGCATTAATGCTGCCCTTCCGGTTTGACGGTATTTTGCATATTCGTATGATTTCTATTAAAATGTTTTTAGTTCATGACCTATGAGAACATTTGTATGTCACGAACTAAGAATATTTGATAGAAATGACACGACTTTTCAAAATTCCTTTAAACCGAAAGGACAGCATTAATGCATCTGAGTGTATGAAAATGCACTGCAGCGCACTCTGTTGATCTCTGAACGAGTGAAAAAATATATATACGATACTCATCCAGGTGTTTTGACATTTTGTGTGAATTTCTTATTCCAGCATCAACAATTCAGAGATTTTGTTTAGCAAGTATAAACTTTTTTAGCTAGTATTAGTGTAACAGAATGATTTAAAAGTGTTAATCGGAACTTAAATTTCTTGTTTAAAAAGTGAAATTAACCTTAAAGTACCTTTAAATTTGTATATTTAATGCGTCCGACTTTCGAAACAAAATTTTCAAGTTGTTTGTATAGTCGGACACTGTCCGACTATTCTAGCTTTTCTATTTATTTCTGATGTTTTCTAAAGTCGGACACTTTAAAATAAGAAAAAATTAAAACCTATAAATTTGTAAATTGCATTTTGTGTGCGTGTTAGTCTAAACCTAACCTAAAATTTCATTGTTTGAATTTGTTTTCAGTGTGTTGTCTATTGGAATGTCATTAAATCTTAAATCCGTCGATAAAAATTGCTCGAATGGAAATCAAATAAATGAAATTGGAAAAATTGAGGTTATAAATAGGACAATAAAAAAACGTCAAATCCGAACTCTGTCAATGAAAACTCCTCAGATGAAAATCAAATTATCTAAATTGAAAAAAGTGGAGGTTAGAAAAAAAACAAATGAAAAACGACTCGAATAACTAAAGTACAGTAATGAAGATCTTCAAAATGCTTTAAGAGCTATTCGAAATGAAAATATCTCGATTTGAAGTGCCAGCAAACTTTTTTCAATTCTGAAATCCACTTTATCAGACATAATTCGAGGTAAAGTTCCAGAAAAATATAGGAAAATAGGACCTTCTGCTGTTTCTAATGATCAAAAAGAGCAATTGTTAGTGAATACTGTGCAAGAAATCGTCCGAAAAGAAAATAAAAAACTCCTTTCAATGACGGTAGACCAAGTCGAGCCTCGATTGATTCCTTTTTTAAAAGACATAAGGAATTAAGAGAACGAACAGCAGAAAATGTTAGCGAAGGCAGAGCTATTATCACAGAAGAATCGATTAAAAAATAGTTTAACGAATTGTACGATTATTTAAAAGAAATAAATCAATTAGAAGTTCTAAGTAACTCTTCTCGAATATGTAGTGGAGATGAAACGGCTTTTTCTTTGTGTCCAAAAAATGGGAAAGTTTTCCTGCAAATTACGTAAAGAAAGCAGCAACTTGAGCAATAGCTTTAAACTTGAGAGACCGAGGTATTAATGTTGATGTTCTCTTAGATGAGCTTTAGAAAGGTCAGACATTGCATAAAAAACCGAACGAATGAAGAGTTGCCTATCTCAGAAGAAGCAGCTGTCGAAAATCAAGGTAGGTTTAACAAGTATATTGATTTTTGAAATTGTAAATATTGACAAAAAATAATATTTTCGTTTTCTTTTTCAGAGGTTGTACAAGATTCAAACGATGTCGAGTGTATTGAGGTAGCAGTAGGACAAAATGGGATTGATAACGAAACTACGATAGAAATTGAAACTGAGCGAAACTCAAGTTACGTTGGATCCATTGAAGGCATTCACGTAGATTGTATTATGAACATGGATTCTATTCCAAATTTTAGTAAGTTTTCTAAATTGTATTGCAATTATTTTATACATTTAAGAGATTGTAAAAAATAAATAATTTTATATTATTGGATTATATTTATTAAACTAATTAATAATTTAAATAAAATAATTAAAAATAAATAATAAAGTTAATAATAAATAAAAACAAATGAAAAAATAAATTACTTTTCTCTTTCAGAAATTTTATGAAGTTGGAATGATTCAGTTTTAAATAAAGAATCTCATATACATGAACCTAGCGAGCAATCACGTCAAAATTTCGATGACTGGATGTTATTACACGATTTAAACCTCCCTGTTCACACTAATAATAGTATAAATATTCCTACTTTGAATCCAGATGGTATTTTGAAAGAAAAACTTAAATCTATTTTCCAAAAATTTTCATAAATTGAAACAATAATTTGTTTTTTTATATATTGAAACATTTTTTTATTCTGTTCCTGTCCAATAGTTAACGAAAAAATACCACTTGGCGTTAAATAACTGTCTGAAAAATGCGTGAAAGGAGATTTTTCAGAACCCCAACATTCACAACTTGAAATTATGAAGTATCAAACTTACGAAAAATCAAATTTTGAGAAACGTTTGTTCTACCCAGAACCAATAGTATCTCAAAATAGAAGACAAACTGAACCGAAACCTAGTGCTATTTCTTCTGCAGTCTGGAAAGAATATTTTAATAAAAAAGATAAAGGGTCAGAATTCGTGAAATTTTCACAGAAAACAAAAAGTATTTTTTAAATTTAAAATGGTGAAAAAACATTTCTATTTGGTCTTAGGAATGTGTCTACCAAAGAACAGAAAAAAATATTATTTTTTATAAAAGTTATTGCAAAATTAATGTTTTTGCAACTTTTTAAACAAAATGTTATTTCTCCTAAATGAATGAACCGATTTAAGTGAACCAAGCGGGAATATAAAGGGAATAAAAAATACTTTCGTTTAAGAATTAGAAAATTTTAAAAAAGTTAATATTGTAATAATTATTTAATAAATTTTTTATAAACAATTAATTTTTTTAATGTTGTACGCCTTTAAAAAAATTTTTAAAAATATCTACATACACTTAAATCTATAAGAAATCAAAATCCGTTGAGAAAATTTTGGAGCGACAATTATTTTAAAAGTTATAATGGAAATTATATTGGCGCGGTGTAGTAAATCAACATTGAACTTAGTTTTTGATAATTTTTATGGTTATATATATAACTGAATAAAAATGTTAATTCGACAGTGTTTTGTTCATTTCATAGTTAAATATAATGTTTTAATTTTGAAAATCATCAAAATCGCATCTCCGTTCGATATAATTTCCATTATAACTTTTAAAATAATTGTCGCTCTAAAATTTTCTCAAAGGATTTTGATTTCTTATAGATTTAAGTGTATGTAGATATTTTAAAAAAAATTTTAAAGGCGTACAACATTTAAAAAATTAATTGTTTATAAAAAATTTATTAAATAATTATTACAATATTAACTTTTTTAAAATTTTCTAATTCTAAACGAAAGTATTTTTTATTCCCTTTATATTCCCGCTTGGTTCACTTAAATCGGTTCATTCATTTAGGAGAAATAACATTTTGTTTAAAAAGTTGCAAAAACATTAATTTTGCAATAACTTTTATAAAAAATAATATTTTTTTCTGTTCTTTGGTAGACACATTCCTAAGACCAAATAGAAATGTTTTTTCACCATTTTAAATTTAAAAAATACTTTTTGTTTTCTGTGAAAATTTCACGAATTCTGACCCTAAAGAAAAAACAATTTGGAAAAGTGCAGGCATCAGCGTCAAGTAGAAAAAATTCAGAAAAAGAAAGAGATGGAAGAATTAAAAAAACTTGAGCCACCAAAAAAACGAGGACGAAAGAAAAAAATTCTTTCCCAAGAAGAAGAAGCAAAAAAATTAGATCCACCAAAAAAGCGAGGACGAAAGAAAACACTACAGTGCCAAGAAGAAACCATTAGATCTGTCGAAGAGTAAAATTAAAATATCAAATCAATTAAAATAGTAATTTAATCTAGTTAATTAATATATTAATTAATTATTATTTAATTAAAATATCTGTACAGTTTATTGATAAAATTTTTAAAAATGTTATACTTATTACCTCAGTTGGAAATATTAAAATTATTTAAGAGTTATTTATTGCTGTTATAAAATGTTTATCGGCGTTAAAATATAATAAATAATCACTTTTTAAAGTTTTGTCACTCTTTCTTTAATTTAAAGTGTTATTCTTATTACCTCAGTTGGAAATATTAAAATTATTTATTGAGAGTTATTTATTGCTGTTATAAAAAGTCCATCGGCGTTAAAATATAAGTAGATATACAGGGGGGCTTCTGGACCAATTGGTATTAGTGCGTGTCGGTGTGAGATGTGTGTGCGTGTCTGTGTGAGCACGTGTGGGAGTATGATTTGAACTTGGAATCTGGCCTTGAAATTCTGATAATGGGTGCGGGTGCAAATTTTTAAAGGGGACCATGAGCAAGATTGTGGGTGGTGGTTTAGAGTATGATAGGGGGGGGGTCATTTGCAAAAAAAAGTTTATGTATATTTTAAAACTTGTGCCATTGTAGATAATTTATGACTTATTTTTATGTGACATATATAATTAACGATGTAAAAAAAAAGTATTTGTATTTCAGACGTGATTTTTGTAGAATTTGGGGTAAACGCAAAAAAATTTGCTGGTGACCAATTAATGTCAAAAAATTCTGAGAAATATTTACTGTTTATGGATAATACTGATTTTACTACCTTTTTCTCAAAATAATTAAAAAAAACAATACGAAGAAATATTTTCTGGGTGTGGGTAGGGAGTGAGGGTGGGGATTATAAACATAATATATTATTATTTTAACTCACGAAAAAAATTTGTTCGTGTTGATACGTGTTTTTTGCATGTGTAGAAAAAGGGTGGGGATATAAGGCATTAGTTTCACGAGTTTAGTATTAGATTTTCAGTTATAATTCATCCTGTGACTGTGACTAATGTTAGTTAACAAAGATCACAAGAAAGTTAAAGTGAGTGGACTTTTGAAAAGTATTGAAAGAATTAACATTTCACTACAATTTCGTCAAGATATTAAGTTGGTGACTGAAAATTTACGGAAACTTAAACTAATCGAAAAAGAAGAAGAAGAAAAGGAAGAAAAAAATGGATTTCAATAAAATCAACAATGTGGCAAAAATGTTGCTTCCAATTAAGTCTATGAAATCATTGAATGTCGGTGAAGTGCTTCATGTTTCAAATTTGAGAATTATTGACACACGATATGGACAAAAAGTTATTATCGAGGTTGATAACCAATATATTATATTTTTACCACAAAGGATGTTAAAAGTTTTTCTTGACAATGAAGGTGAAGTGTTTGAGGACATGAAACAACAGGTTGAACAAGGACAGGTGTACTTCAAATACTTGGGTGGGCAGTATAACCATTTTGAATTTCAATCATCATCTGAAGCTTAACCATTTTGAACTTCAATCATCAAACGCAAAATGGCTTATTTACAACGAAATCATTTAATACTTTCTACAACATATAACTTAAGTGCGTCTTTTACTAAGCAAGTTTTTGTTGGTATTGCTGCAGACAATTTGAAAAATGTATCATTACAAGAACATTTAAATAGTAGTCATCCTTGAGTAACCATAACCTTATCAGTGGATGAATGGAATTTTATGAAAAGCTACTTCACGGAAATGATTAAGTTCTTCGAACAAGAAATGGACCAGAGAATTGTTCAAACGGAGGTGATTTTAATAATAAAATTTGTTATTTACTTGGGTCATCGTATGGTATTAATTTTTCGTATTGGCAATAACTCATCATTACAACCATTTTCAATTAGTGCATCAACGTTTGAAACTTTAAAAAATTTAATGGACTGTATTCAACAAAGTGTACTGGATTCCGAAATTGTATCAGTGCAATATGGTGTATACAGTATTATTCAAATTCTTGGACAAATAGTGTTTAAAAAAACAGCTCCGGACGTAAAAACTGTTGAAAATTGTATCAAGAAAAATTTTAGTTTAATAAAAGGAGCTTTAGTTAATAGAAATCATTATTCTGTTAATATTGCTCGATTGTTTTCTGATCTTTGTACATTTCATTTAGAAAAATTATGTGAACAAGTTGTATATATTCTACCATCGCTGCAAATGATTGGACATTCTATTATGTAAAAGAAAAAAAGTGTACTGATGTGTTCTTAATAGTAATAATAAATTGTGAAAAAGAGACTAATTTTATTTGATTTTTTCCATTATTTTGTTATAAAAAAATTATTTTCAGGTTTAAGGAAGAGGATATGGGAAAAAAAATGTTGACACATTTATAATTTTATTAAAAAAAATTAATTTTTATTTTATTAATTTTTTACACAGAATTTATCTAACTATTGTGAGAATTATCAAAACCTAACCATTTCACATACAATTTATTTCCTCGTTTCTTAATTATTTTTTCAACTAAATACATGTCTGGATTATTGGCTGGAGCAAGTTCTTCTTGATAAAAACTACCAGATAAAGGATTATTTTGATAATCTTTTAACAGGTATGTTGATGGCTGAGTATTATTTACATGGTAAATGGTAAAGACTTCTGTTGTCCAATTTGGTGTAAAAATATGTTTTAATTTACTAATGCGTACCTTATCACCAATTTTAAATTTTATTTTAACAACAGTCGAGTTTACAGCAAATTTTTTATATACATTGAATAAGATTTTACGTTCATTTTTTTTGCTTACATTTTTTGGTTTTATTTTAATAGTACGATGCACAGTATTATTATAACAGGAAATTAAATCTTGTAAAATATCCAACCATTCATAAGTACCTTGTAAACTAAATTGCAACCACATTTTATTTTTTAATGTACGATTAAATCGTTCACAAATTGATGCTTTTAAATTACTAAACGTAGAGTACATATTTATTTTAAAATTTTTTATGAGGTTTTTAAAATATGAATTGTAGAATTCTTTTCCTTGATCCACATGTAAATTTTTGGGCACTCGACCTTGTTCCAACACCGACTTCATTGCAGCTGCAACATCTTTACCAGTTTTATTCTTAACAGGAACAGCCCAAGCAAATTTAAAAAAATTATCGATGACAGTTAAGATATAGTTAAATCCCTTGTTTTGTTTAGAATATTGCAACATTTCCACAAGATCAGCTTGCCACGTTTCATCGATTGCACGGATATCAAATTTGCATCTAGAATAATTTCTTCTAGCTGGTTTGTGCAGTTCTTTAACTAGACTTAATTTTTCATTATTCATTTTTCTTTTCAAGTGCTAATATTCTTTTATCTAATTCCAAAATATTATCAGTGTTTAGATTCACTAATCTATCTAGTTCCAAATAGTTTGGTTGAAAAGTTTTATAAAATTCATTATTAATTTCCGATTCTAGACTTTGAATCATATAGGTAGTGTCTTCAATTTGTTTTTTTAAACTTTGTATGATATTAAAATTATCAAGTACCACTTTTTGTAATAAATTTTGCACTAACTCCAAGTTCACTGCATCACTTTTACTTGATGCTTCTGCTACATTCCGTAATTGTCTGTATTCAATATTGTAATGTCCGTCAGATGTAACCTTGAAACCAATACCGGGAGGTCCACGTATCGAATTGTCAGTTTTCTTAAAAGAACGTCCAAATACATCGAGAGACATTGTTGCACTAATACACCTTGCAGTCAGCAGTCATTTCATAAGTACATTAAATTAAGATCCTATTTTGTCTTTCCCTGAATTTTATCAATTCTATTCTCTAAATGAGAAATAATATCAGAATTTATACGCACAAATTTTTTTTAAATCTGATATGTCTTCCTCAAAGTTTCTAAAAAATTGTTTATTAATCTTAAATTCTAAACGTCTAATTAATTGGAGCGTCTCAGTAATTTGTTTTCTTAAAATTGATAAATTGGTATACGTTTCTTCCATGTCTTTTTCTAATAAATTTTTTAACCAACTCTAAAGTTACATCATCCTTTACTTCAAATACTTTACTTTTATTAAAAGAACGTCCAAACACGTCGAGAGACATTGTTTCGACTGATTTTTTTAATAAATAATGTCGGCTTTTCGTAGTTCTTCAATAATGGATAAAATTTCATTTGAAGGACTTGAATTTCCCGCTTTTTTAGAGGCTAATATTAAACGTAATCGATCGACTAATTCATTTGGATCATTCCAGCATACATAGTCAAATTTACTTCCTTCTTTTGCTAACATGTATGGTGGTATAACGTTTCCACCTGAAGTACTTTGTTTTTTACCACCACTTTTTCTTGAAGTAGAAATTAATTTTTTAATAAATTGTTTAAATTTAAATGATTTATTCTCGCGAATATCACCATCAGCTACATAGTGTTTTCTATGAGCATTTGTTAAGAGAATTATTGTCTTGAAATTTGCAAGATCCTCTTTATTTACAATAGACTCATTTGGCACTTTTTTAAAAAGAAGCTCAAGTAATCCTAAACTATTAACAAAATTTGAATCACCAATATGAATATAATTCTGAACAAAACTTATTGCAGAATCACCAATCATTATTCTATCTTTCGATAATTTACGTACACCATATACATTGTCAAGCTCCTTATTTCTTTCATTCAACATTATCAGATTTTTTTTCGTTTCCTCTTCTAGTACTGGTGAAAAAGACGCTGATGCAAAATGTTGTTCATGTTTAGAAGATGAATTCTCTAAAAGTTGCGTTGGATCCTCTTCAAATGTCGCCGATTTAAATGATTCTTCATTTATATTATAATCATCATTATCATCATATTCATCATCATCATTGTCAGAATATCTCTCTTTTTTCGTTTCATTTTTATATTTTCTCTTTTAATTGTGTCCACAGTTTTAAGTATTTCAATTTCATCAACCAGTTTTTCCAAAGGATTAACAATAGGTTTAAAAGTATCCCCTAGTGCCTGTTCAAAGGACTCTTTATCTATTTTCAACAATTTATGTTTATGACGAATTGCCTGACTAGCTTTTGCTAAGTGCTGCGCTATATCTTTCTGTTTGTGAATTTGTTGAATTCTCAAGGATGATGACATCTTGATTGAGTCAGATCTCAAGTATTACTAATCAAAGAGGCTATGTAAAAATTATTTTAAGTATCAGAAATTTTTATAAAACAATCAAAACCTTTTCTATATCTACCACAATTTAATTCACTATCCTTGTCAATAACAACAAAAACAATATTTATCACTGTTCCAACAATGTGAACACAATTCTCGAAATTTGTTATACAACATATCTGTGTTTACATGATCTTCATATATGTGTTTTAGATTTAAATCATCCTGCTTGAAAATTATCAAAAAATTCACATTATCGCGAATTAAATGTTTTGGAATTCGTGTATAAGTTTGACACAAATAAAAACAATCAGTGAGTCTATGACGACCCATAGAAAAAAATTCGCGTATTTTCTCTTGCTTATCACAGGCAATATCGTCAAATACAATTGTAGAATTTGGTTGTGCTTCATTCGGTTGAATAACTTCATCATGTTCTTTAAATGGAAAATACTCAATACCATCAACTAGTTGAAGAGTTTTCTCTAAAAATTTATATTTTGGTTGACTCAATGACTTTGAGAAGATGTAGACATTTTCAAAGCGAAGTCCATTAGGATGTAAAAGTAAGGCGAGTAACGCATTTGTTTTTCCACAATTGGATGGTCCACAGAAAATTGCACGTACGGTATTTGGCAGTAAATTTCCATGACGCTTTCTTTCAGACTTTTTATGTGTTACATTATCGAAATCTGTCACAGGAAGTTTTATATTTTGCGTTTCAAACTTCATCATTTGATCTGAACTGAGGTAAAAGTATAAATACATGGGTTTTAATAGATATGTTGTCAGTTCAACGTAGGCTACTGTGACAAGGTGAGGTTGAAATGCTTGATACGTTCACGTAGGTTGTTTATGTATTGGTTGCATAACTTAATGGTTGACACATTCACATAGAATGATTATGTATTGGCTGCATAACTTCACCACTGATAGATCTTCAAAGAGGAGAAGCGTAAAAAATAGAAAACAACATTCCAGTTTGGACCATTAACATGAACTGACCCAGACTGATATAAATATCTTGCTTTTATACATTTTCTCCTTCAGTCTTCAAAAGAATGTCAAACGATTAGTATTAACATGTGTGTAAAGAAAAAATCAATCAGTTCTAAAAGATCTGTCAAACGTGGAAGAGGCATTTTCAATATAATTATTAACAAATTGCCTATTGAATTGCATGTTCCTGGTTATCAGTATTGTGGTCCTGGAACTAAATTAGCAAAACGATTGGCACGTGGTGATCCTGGTATCAATCCACTAGATCAAGCTTGCAAAGAGCACGATATTGCTTATTCTCAAAATAGAAATAACATTGAGAATAGACACGCAGCAGACAAAATACTCGCTGAAAAAGCTTGGAGTCGAGTACACGCTAGTGACGCAAAAGTTGGTGAAAAAGCAGCAGCTTGGGCAATTACTAACGCTATGAAAATGAAAACAAAGATGGGAATGGGTTTAAAATCAAAAAAGAATAAATCTAAGAATAAGAAGAAGAAAAGAAAAAATAAAGCAACACATCCATTAAGAAATATTGTACTAGCAGCAAAAAAATCTATTGTTCCTGGTAATGACACCTCATCAGCTATTAAGTCAGCTCTAAAAGGGGCACGCATTGCTGTAAAAATCGCAGGTGGAAAAAACAAAGTGAAGCAACCTCGAATTTTACCAGTACCAAAAAAAGTTGGTGGTTTTTTACCATTTCTTGTGCCGATTTTTGCTGGCCTCAGTGCAGTAGGGGCTCTATCTGGTGGAGCTGCAGGAATTGCAAAAGCAGTTAATGATGCAAAAGCAGCGAAAAAACAACTTGAAGAGAGTCAACGGCATAATCAAACAATTGAGTCCATTGCTCTTGGTAAAGGGCTTTTCTTGAAGCCATATAATCAAGGATTAGGATTAGAATGTCCTGCGAAAAAAAAGCTAAAAAAATGTAAAATTACCACAAAGAGCATTGACAAATTACGATTTACTCAAATATGCTAAATTGTTAAAAATTCCTAACTTTCGAGGAGTTTTTATGCGTGATGATTTACCATTTATGGGACCACGTAAGAACGAAACAGCTATAGTTAATTTAGATAATAAAAATAGTGCTAGCACACATTGGGTTGCCTATAAAAAAATAATCAATGATGTTATATATTTTGATAGTTTTGGAAACCTTCAACCACCTACGGATCTTGTAAAATATCTCAGTGTTGATTATATCAAATATAATCATAAAAGATATCAAAATTATGACACTTTTTTGTGGTCATTTATGTTTAAAATTTCTCTGTAATCAACTTGAGTTAAAAGATGTATTTTCTCTGTTTAAATAAAGACTAGTAAAATTATATATCTCAGTTTACAGTGAACCCTCAAAATGAACGATTCATTAACCTTAACATTGTCTGGAAATTCTTCAATTTTAGAAGCACATTATTTTCCACCAATTGAATTGACTCCAAATAAAAATTATGTTCTTGGGTTTGTTGAATTTCTAACCTTTAATTCGATTCCAAATGTAGACATTGGAAATAATAAATTTTACGTCGGTGATGAAGAAATCACTATACCGACAGGTAGCTACGAAATTGATGACATTCAACGTTATCTACAGCATGTTTTAAAACCAAAAGGAATTAATCTTCACATTAAACCAAATAATGACACATTAAGGAGTGAAATTTTGTGCAGTAGTGACATCAATTTTCAAAAACCAAATTCTATTGCACAATTATTAGGCTTTAGGCAACAAATACTGAAAGCTGACTTATTACATCAATCTGATTTACCAGTGTCTATTATAAAGCTGAATTCATTAAGAATTGAATGTAATATTACAACAGGTGCATATATTAATCATAAAAAGGTGCACACAATTCACGAATTTTTTCCCACTGTACCACCAGGATATAAGATAATTGAAGTGCCCTCTCAAGTCATTTACTTACCAATTGCTGTCAAGACAATAGATCATATTCAATTGCAAATTATTGATCAAGATGGGCATATTGTGAATTTTCGTGGTGAAACTATTACAATAAGATTACACATTAAGAGTTTGTAAAATAGAAGAATAAAATTATGGGTATTGTATTTAATCAAAAAGTTGGCTTTGGTTATTATATTAATAATAATAACTCTGTAGGATGTCAAAAAAGATTCATTTACAAATCTTCAGTCAAGGCGTTAACACCGCAGAACATTCAACTATTGAAGAGTCTAGGATTAAAAGTGATAGAGCAGAAAAAGCAAAAAAGAAGGTGAAAATAAAAAGATTTAAATTTGTATGCATTTGCTTTGTTGGTTTCATCTATACACATCTAATATTCTGTAAAAATAAAAAAAATGGAGAACGACTTGCTAAGTATTGCAAAACCAATTGTTTGTGATGAATCCATTGCTCATTATGAAGTCCATGCTTATTTATCATATGCTTCATCAACATTCAATAATAGTGATGAAATTCGAATTGCTGTTCAAAATCAAGACCACTGTCTTCTACCAAGAAAAAGCTCACTTCATATACAAGGAAAATTAACAAAAGAAAATGGGACACCAGTCACCAATACTAGGCTTATCATGAACGCCATCTGTCATTTATTTGAGGAAGCTCGTTATGAGCTAAATGCTGTGGAAATTGATAAAAACAAAAATGTCGGTCTTACGAGTCTCATGAAAAATTACATTTCAATTTATGGTACTCAAAGTAAATTTTTAGAAAATGCAGGTTGGTTTCCCACATGCGATGCAAATACTCCATTAGCTGACAATAATGGTAATTTTGATATTTCAATTCCACTAAGCGTTATTTTTGGTTTTGCTGAGGATTATCAAAAAATTATTGTAAACGCGAGACATGAAATAATTTTAACAAGATCAAGAAATGATGTTAATGCAATTTTGCAAACTGCTGAGGAACTGGTGAAAATTTACATTGATAAAATTGAATGGTTGTTACCTAATGTACGCTTATCTGATGCACGAAAATTCAAATTGCTAAAATACATTGAAAAAGATCCACTAATTCCAATTAGTTTTCGAACCTGGGAATTATATGAATATCCTCTGCTACCAACAACTGCGAATCATGTGTGGACTGTTAAAACATCAACGCAATTAGAAAAACCTCGTTTTGTAATTCTAGGCTTTCAAACAAACCGAAAAAATGTAACAACACGAAATTCTAGTCACTTTGATCATTGTAGAATTACAAATGTTAAATTATTTTCAAACAATCAGTGCTATCCATATGGTAATCTTAACCTTGATTTAGATAAGAAACATTATGCTGTACTGTATGAAATGTATACAAACTTTCAAGCTAGTTACTATGATAAAGAATGTCAACCATATTTAACGAAAGGTGAATTTCTCGATTTCGCACCATTAATAGTAATTGACTGTTCAAAGCAAAATGAATCTCTAAAATACGGCCCTGTTGACATTCGACTTGAATTTGAAGCGAAAGAAAATTTTCCTAATCAAACTTCTGCATATTGTCTCATTTTGCATGACAGAGTAGTAGAGTACAGACCAATCAGTGGCGGAGTAAAAAAAATCATTTAAAAAATTACTAAAAAAGGTAAAAAAAATTACTAAGGACAATATTACTAAAAGAAAATGAAGAATATAAATAATCCTACTTTTGTCTTATTAATTTAGTAACAGTCAAGATGGATTATGTAGTAGACCTCCAAGGTTTTAAATCACATACAAATCAATTTATTTTAAAAGAATTGGCTATAACACCGTTTGACGAGAACATAACCAAACCCTTTAATTTTCTCTTTCAATCACCATATAAATGGATATATATGAAACCACAATACCAAAATATGAACCGTTGGTTGGAAAAAAATTTTCATTGTCTATATTGGAATGATGGTGATATTCCTTTCGATTTATTACCAACTATTTTAAATAAAACATTAAAAAATGCACGTACAATTAATGTAAAATCTAGAGAAGAAGAAATGGTTACAAGATTTATGCACTACGAAATGTAAAATAAACATTGTTGATATGGCGGACTTGAGCTGTCCATCTCTTCGACAATTAGTTTTTTTATCAGACAATATGATACCATGTAAACATCATCATTATCATAATAGAAGCATTGACCTGAGAAATGTAAATTGTTCTGTACGTAATATGATTATGTTAAATGATTGGTTATTTAAAAATGTATTAAAAAAGAAAAATGAGTCCGAAACAAACGATTTTTGTATCTCTACGAGTCACAAAAAAATCACAGCGATTTAATTCTATCCATCGCTCGTAGTTATTTTATTGTAGTGTGTGTGTGTGTAAATTTTTGTAAGATTAAACTGCTTTATAATTATTCTGATTAACATTTTATTAGATGGTAAGATTTTTTTAAGACAAAATGTATTTTTTTTAATTAAGAGAAAGAAAGAAAGAAGAAAATTAAATATACACATAACATAATTATTATTAATTTAAATAAATACTTGAAAAAAATGTAAAATTTAGATGTATTTTTTATTCTATTACCTTAACCAAAAAAATTGAAAAAATTTGAAAAGAAATGGTGAAAATATAAAGATTTTAAAAGCTTAATGCAGTTTGTACACGGAAAAAAGTACGTGAATCATTCCTTGAAAGTGCTTGACTTTTGGATAGGACACAAAATACAAGGAGGTATCATATACTTTTTATTAGAAAATATAAGAAAATAGTAGAATTATTCTAGTACTAGTATGGGCCACAGTGTTTGTTAAATTTTAACAAAAAGTCATTTGTTCACTTTTATAAAGTACACTCGTGCTCATTAATGCCTTCTCTTTGGGAAGGCACTAATTTCACGAAGTTTGCCTACATTCTATATTGCCGAAAAAATCAGCCAATAGAAAAGCAGAATTCCGTTGAAATTATTGACACGAACTATAAAGAATATAGAAAGTGGACAAAATGACTCAAATTAGTGCCTTTCTCGAGAGAAGGCATTAATGAGCATGAGTGTACGTGAAAGATTAGTTGACTGCGCTTGAAAATTCGGTAGAGTATGCGCAGTGGTGTGTTGCGCGTTTCTATCCAAGGTAAATGACAGCTGATCGTCTGTTTTCCATTTTTGGTCATTTCAGATGTGAATATACTATTATTTTATGAAAAAAAAAAACAAATAGTGTTAATATATATTTATCTTCAAGAATTAACTTTTCAAAAAAATATTTTTTATGTTGTGTTTCTCACAATACAAAATGTTATGTAATTCTCAGTTTTTCAGTGAAATAGCATCTCTAAAGTCGTGAAAAATTTCACCATGTAGTATATAAGAACAATTCAATACGTACTTTTTTAAGTGTTAAGTGTGTGGTTATATTTAAATTACATGCGAATGTATGTGTGTGTTATAGGTTAGTTCATAAGTGTTGATAAACGACGAAAAGTGATACAATAATAATAATTGTTCTTTGTTTGTGTGATTAATTATCCAAATATGTGAATGAATGAGTGAATTTCAGAAAAACTGTGAACAAGTAGAAATTATATTTTGTATTTTACAGAAATATACAATTTTTTTGAAAGTCAATGAAATCCTCAAGCAAGGTACTAGAAATTTTCATTGACTGCTTTTGAAACTCTCATGCAAAAGTACTAGACTGTTTCTAGTATTTTATGTCGTATCCAAAAGTGAAGTACTGAGTCAACGAAAATTTCACGTACTTTTTTTCCGTGTCATCAGAAGTGGTGATGAGCGGGTAGGGTGACTGCAGGTGTTGAGGAAGTGGGGGGGGCAAACGTAAGAGGCAAAGCATTGTCATGAGAGGAGAGCGGAGTGACAGGGTGACCAAAGAAGCTGAGAAAGCGAAGGACGGACGAAGAGAGTCAAGCGCTGCCTGTAACAGTGAAGGGGATATATGAAGACGGCCTACCATAGAAAAAACATGTATCACAGTACACTGTGAGGGAAAAATTTTTAGGTGACATTTTTACGATCCCATTTAAATTAGACCATTTTACTGCTGACTTAACGACTAGACAATTAGAAAAAAAACCACAAACATATTTAAAGAAATAATTATTTTTTTTAACTTGTTTAATTCTTGTATAAAAAATTATTTAATTAAAAAATTTTATTTTATTTATACATTAATTATTATGTTTTTTTTTATTATTCTTGCATGCTTTATGTAAAAAATATATATCCACTTACCTTAAATGAAATGTGAATTAGTAGTCATGTTAAATAATGTTTTTTTTAATTTAAGTAGATTTGTTATTATTATTATTATTTATCTATAATTTGTCGTATAAAATTTTTTTAATATTAATAGATTTTTCTTTTAATTTCTTCTAATTTAAAAAGGATTCAGATAACGCATAATATTAAATTGGGTAAATATAAAACAAAATTTTTGAAACATTAAGAAAAAGATGATTTAAAACAAATTATCAGATTTACCTGTAAAAAATTATAAATAACAAAAATTATTTAGAAATTTTACATATAAATTCTAATTATTTGTTGAATTATTATCATCTTTTTCTGATAAATTTTTTTGTTACAATTTGTTCTTTATTTTTGCACAATTTTACAATTTTTGACATTTTTCTTAATTTGTAAAAAAGAAATTTTTTTTAAGATCAAACATTTAATGACATTTTTTGTTAAAAGAAAGACATAATGTCAACTAATAAGAATTAATGTTTTCAAAACTATAAACGCCACCGACAAAGACTAATTTAGCAGTTATGTCTGCAAGTACAGTGACAATATTTACTGTTGATCCTCCTGCTGAAAGCATTTCAGTGGCATGGTACAACTCAATAGCGTTAAGACACAGCGTCATCAGCGATTCATAAGTAACTTCTAGGACCCACTCTATGGGTACAGATATCTCGTGGTTAATCATGACGTACTCCATGCTGTAAATATAAAAAAAGCAGATCTAAGACAAAAATTATACTTTTTCTTTAATTTGTATAATTATTTTTTAAAAGATTAGTGTAAAAATGAATTTTTCTTCTTCGCTTTTCACCTACACTTTACTTTTGAGACCTTTTTTCTTCTTCCTACAAAATCTTCCTTCAAACTGGAGTACCAAAATGAGAGAAGTAGGGCTCATTTGACTAAGTGGGGATTATACCCCCCAAAAAAAGCTTTTGTATTGTTTCAATCTTTAATAAATGAAAACCAAGTCGAGAAAATTCTACGTAGAATTTCACAGAAATATATTGCAGAAGTAGGGATTGTAATTAACGTTTTAAAGTTATGGGAATTGTGTGATGTCAAAAAATATAAATCACAGTTCTAATTTATATTTTAGGAGCATGTTTAGTTTTATTTCTTTTCATAGCCCCACGGATATGTATCGGTATTTGAGGGTGCTAACACACGCTTATCGTCTTTCCAGCTTAGAACAATCTTTCTTTGTTTTATAGTTCGAACTTTATGCTTACAGCTTCGAATCGAAAATTGAGTTTTAATCACATTTTGATGGAAATTTAGAGAATGCTTATAGTCATTAAATGTTATTGTTTTTAGTGTACTTTTTTTACACCTTTAGCTTTCTTATTTTCCGAATTCAATTGAAAAATTTTAAATGCATACAATTTTGAACGTAAACCTATAAATTCTTCAATAATTTTTCCACAACATTCATCTTTCATTAAACCTAAAACTTTTTTATTACAGAGTGGTAGACCGTAAACATTATTTGGTGGATAGTCAGAGGTGTCAAATTTCTCAATATTTTGCTTCATATATTGATAGAAATCAGGAACTTGAATTTCATATATCAAACTGTCAGTATCAGTGTAAAGCAATTTTACCTTATCACCAAAATTTTTTTTATATAATTATAATGAAAATCGTATGTAATAATTTTTGAAATATCTAAAACAGTTAAACCTGCATATATTGGTTTATTAAACGTAATTTTTAATTTATTCATTTCAATAATAACCATATCTTCATCAAATACGGTGCAACTATGAAAATTTGGTTTACCAATGAGTGATCTCGCACCGTAACGCCCTTCCCATTTTGTAACCAAACGAACGTCTTTATATTTTCGAACATTTTCCATAGTTTTACCAAAAACTGAATTATTCATTAGTTTATAAAAAATTTTTTAGAACTCGTTAGTGGATTTTTTTCTCATTTCAGTGTTCAAATCAATGTAACTCTTTAACCAAGGCTTTTGTTTAAATTGAAGAACTCTATGAATTTTTACTAATTTCATACCTAAATCCAAGTATAATTTTAAATTTCTATAGTGTAAAATGTACTGCTTTTTATGATAAAGAGTTGTCATTAATTTCGGAATTTTACACTTTGAATTGGGTGGTACAAAGTGTTGTGGACAAAGAAGTAAATCCTTATGTAAATCATGTAATTCAACAGGATATTCTAAATCAACTTCAAGAATATATCCAATTAATGACTCATCAGATATATTTTTAAAATCGATTTTTGAAAAATCCTGTACTCATACAAATTCTTTATAAGGTAAAAATTCACTCATAGCTGCACCGTATTGATTATTAATATCAAAGTACATAATGTATTTTTCTAGTAAATTTTCATCATATTTTTCCCCCATATACCTGTTGTTAGCTTTTGAATATCTATTTGAACATTGTGATACTCCACCCCTAATTCCAGATTCAATAAATAGTAACATTTCAGGATCTGCTAATAGTTTAAGTTTTATACCTGTCAATTTTAACATGGTGTCAAAAGCAAGTCCCGGTGCAGTGTAGTAATGCAAAGGATCTAATTTATAAGTGGAAATGCATGTTTTTCTAAAATTTTCAAAAATATCGGCAAGAAGAAGAATATCTGTTTTAAGATAAAGATCAGAATACTCTCCTAAATTTTTTAAATTAAATGTTTTCCATACATTTTTAGCATGAAGATAGTCTTCGTCTGAAATAGTTTCATTGTTTAATTTTGAAAAAAATGACTCTTTCGGAGGAAGACATTCTTCATCCAATCGTGCCCATGAATCAATGTATTCGTATGGGAATACACCTTTTCTTATTAACAATTTAAATTGTGCATCATCATCATCATCTGTACAATGTTTTTTTGTAATTTCTTTTTCATTGCCAGTTCAATAGGAAGCTAATTTCTCTAAACTACTTGCCATAAAACGAAACGAGTCAATAAATCGATATTTAATTTTAGTCTTACCCACATCTTTTGTGAATGAAAGGTATTTTTCTTTATTTATAGGCAATAACCTTATATTTCCATCAAAACCAGTTGCAAGAGCTCTTATAAAAAAATGTGAATCATAACCTGATAAATTGTGAAAAACAACGGGAATAATGTGAGAATATTTAAAATTTACATTGCAGCCTTGATGAGCAGGACCGCGATATCTACCTGTAAAATGGCAATGATCATGATGTTTAATGTCATTTATTTCAAATGGTTTTTCACAAATGTGACATAATTTAGCAGTTTCAAAGTCTTGCATTTGTTGTTGGGTCCATTGTTCCATTGGGACAATATTTGAAAAAAATACTCTATTTATATTACTCGCCATATTCTGTAATTCATTAATAAACCACTGTATACAGTCCTCACCACGATAAAGATTTGTATGAGAGAGTGACTCATCAAAGCTGCACTGCATGGTATAAGCTACGCTTGTGGGCACGTGCCTTTGAACGTTGCATGTCTTTTCATCTGTTTCTGCAATAGGCTCTAAAAGGCATTCTGTATCGGCATATATTACGAACGGAACCTTATCTTTAAAACGATAATTTTTAAATTGGACAGTATTATTATTCTCATCGGGTAAAATTACTTTACACTTATTTGTATTCTCACACGCTAATCTATGTCTTTTATATGAGTTATTGTCAAAAAAACGACAAAGGCAGCGATCACATAATAACAAACTTTGTTTCTTTTTAGTTACCTGTGATCTTACTAAACGGGAAAGATTCTTTATTAAAGCAAAATGGTATATTGGTTTCAAATTATCATTTTCGTTTTCATTAAATTTATTAGTCTCTATCATGAGTAAATGTACTACAGGATTATTTTCTTTTTCTTTACTTACATAAATAGGAACAATATCAGTATACTTATGTTTTTTATCACAGTCATCTAATCCATAAATATTTATTTTTAAATTATTCATTTTTTCAAACTTTTTAATATGAGAAAAACTAATTGGAAATTCAATACCATCATATTTTAATATAGTACTGTAGTGGGGGTATGAGCTAGTGCGAGTTACGTGATCTCTTGAAGGAAATAAAAAAGATGTTATTGACCAAAGAAAACAATAAGGGTCATTGTTCTCAATGTTAATTACAGCTTTCTTATTTCTAATCATTAATGGTAAATCTGTATAGGTGGAATATCCAACTTGAAATGCATCATATCTATTAATATTTACAACTAAATTAATAATTTCTTTTAAACTCCAACCCGATTCTTTTTCTTCAAATTTCTCAATTTCTACCAATACACAATCTCTGACTTTATTTATATACCAATCATATAAATCTGTTGTTGGAAAAATAATTGAATTTCTCGTACTAAAATACTTTATTTCATCAATCATTTCCCCTTGTTTTAAAGTTTCAAATCTACCGTAAAAAATTACGTTTACTTTCAAATTTGCATGCTCTGTTAAACTTTCTTTTATATTATTAATTGTTAATAATTTTGAATCGTCTAAAAAATTATTTAAATCTTTATGTCTTAAATTCACTATCGAACCTGTTTTCACACGACCATCAAAAGCATTTTCCAAGTTTTCCCACCTGATTCGATTATTTTCTTCTTTATTTCCAGGTGATAAACGACCACCACTTTTTATATATAAATAGTGAAATTTCTGTTGAAATGCCTTCAACAGTGCTAACGATGCAATGACACTTCGTTTCTCATTTACTGAAAAATTTTGTCTATTATCACACAAATATTTCTTAACCTTATAAATACTTCTTTTATTTAATTTAATTAATTTTTCACATTCACTTGGACATGGGCCCTCTTCTCTCAATATAATAAGACGATAAGCATCTTTAGCACAAGTCACAAAAGTTTTAAAGCGATTTGATTCCATCTTGTTATTTTAATAAAAATTCAACTAGTTAAGTTGGTGTGTCAAATATGAATGACATTTTGGCAATAGTTTTGCACGTCTTTATACTACTTTAAAAAAATGCTTCTTTTTCACACAAAGGACACGTGACTATATGAATTTTTTCTACTTATACTACATCATAGTTTTAATGTTTTATGAAAAAAGCTATAAAAATTTATTACCCATAACAGAAAATATTTCTCATAATTATTTTCAAACCAAAATTTTCACCAAACATAACCCCCTCTCTCTTCTGCTTTCAATCAAGGCAAATATCACGTCTAAACTTAAAAAAAAATGTTGACATCGTAAAATAAACACGTCACATAAAAAAAGGTCATAAATTACTGGAACACTCCACCCCCTCCCAAACAACAGAAACAAGTGTTTCTAAATACACACATTTTTTTAACATTGACCTCCCCGACCCCCATACTCTAAATTTTGACCCATACCCCGAAATCTGACCCCCGCCCCACTCTAAACCACCACCTACAATCAAAGCTCTCATCCCACTTCAAGGCCTACTCATAGGCCCACACGTGCTCACACAGACACGCACTAATACCAATTGGTCCAGAAGTCCCCCTGTATATCTACTAATATAATAAATAATCACTTTTTGAAATTTTGGCACTCATTCTTCTATTTAAAATAGTTTTGCAATAATAATAGTGATTATCTTATAACAATTCTTTAACATTATTATATAATATAAATGCAGTTAAAGTTGAATTTTTTCTTTTTTAATCCAGTGTCCGACTACTAAAACTTCTCTGTCCGACTATAAAAAAAAGTATCCGACTACTGAAGCTTTTTCAATTTTTTATTAAATACTTAAGTATTTGTTTCAAATTTTTTTTTATTTTCTTTATGAATACGTCCTTTATTAGGTTATATGATTGAGAATACCGTAGCTTTTTGTTATTTTAGGAAAAAAAGCATAACATAAAAACCTATCCTTAAGTATCTGACTACTAGCGCATTTACCCTATATAATGATTAGCCGAAAGCCAATCATAATAAATATAATTAATTTTTTAAATCTCTTTAAATTAGATTTTAGGACAACAATATGGAATATGTTTAAAAAAAATTTTATGATTAATGCTTCCTCCACGAGGAAGCAAATTTTTTGCTTATCGTAAAGAGGAAGCAAAATGTTCATGTAATGAACATCTTTATTCACAACTTGTTTTAACATTTGTTTTTTATTACTGTTGTGCTGTTAATTCCGCTTTTACATTAAAATAGTTTTAAATTTTAACTATTGGCGCAGGAGAACCGCAGGCAAAGAACAAAATCGCAGCAGCTATAGAGCTGGAGCGCCACCCTCGAAGGCCAACGTCTTACCACAGTTCCGAGGTAGAGTAAAGGGCTCTAAAAGAAAGGTTACGGGTTTTAGTGGGTCGGGGCTGGCAGTAGGTTGCCAGTTTATTAAATTTATTATCTTATTTTTTTATATTTATTAATTTTACATAGAAGAGAGTGGGGCAAACCAGACCGGTGGGTAAACCGAACCCCCCTTAATATTTCCGAAATGTCGAAATTGTCAAAAGTGCTATTTAGAAATTTGAAACAACCATGTGTAGTATACCTTATTTTTTCAATTTGACATTTTTTACTTTTGTTTGTGCAACGCTGGGAGCAAAAGTTTTATTTTACTTTTTTTCTACACTTTTTCGAATTTTTTCTTAAGGAAATTCTGAGGAAATCGTGTAATATTTCCAAATATTAGGTCTTGGGTTTTGAAGGTACACACCTCAGGAATATTTACCACCAAAAACTTTGATGAATTTGCAAAGCGTTTCTTTTTGACAAACATTTATTCTCAAAATGAGCCTGTGGGGCAAACAGGACCATTTTCGGTGGGACAAACCGGCCATAGGATATTTCCATTGAATTAAAGTTTCATAAAAATTATTTTTAAATAAAATGTTTCTTTTAATAAAATATTTACTTAGAATGAAAAATAATTGTCTTTCAATGAGAATTGGACTCTTTAATATTGTTTCTCTGATAATGACAAACATTTTTATTTTTTTATTAGAAAAAATATTTATTTAATTAAAATTCAATTTCGAATTATTATTTTCATTACTACAACCATTGTTTACATGATTCGTTATGTTTTGGATTATTGTAGATTATGTAAATACGATATTATAGATAAAAAACCAAACGGTCCGGTTTGCCCCATGGGGGTCCAGTTTATCCCAGGGGGTGGGGCAAACCGGACCGTTTACAAAATTTTTTAAAGTTAACACAGCAACTAAACAATAAAAGATTAAGTATAGGTGTCTTTGAGAAAAATTTGCGCAATTAAATGATCTTGCAAACAAGCCTTCGAAAAATAAAATCGGTTGATTCGTTTAGTCACAAGAGTAAAAAAACCGTTAGGGTGTCCGGTTTGTCCCACTCACCCTTATCTTTTATTTTCATTCTACCCAAATGTCCCTAAGCAAAAAAAAATTCGACATAATAATGCACGGTTGTTTATAACAATTAGTTTAGCAATTGCAAATATTATTATTAACAATTATGAAATTATTAATTATTTACTTAATTCAAACAATTTGATGAAATTTACGTTATTAAATAATTATCTAATCAATTTGTTAATTAATACAATATTCAAATATTAATTGTTAATACTTTGTTTAAACATTCATAATTATTAAAGTTAACAACCATAAAACCAATTACTGCAATAATTTTCTATTTATTATAACTAATTCGATAAAAATTCTGATTATTATTTTATTATTTAATAGTTATTATAATTATTTGTTAATTAATATTTTTTTGTCAATAAACTATGTATAATTTGTTTAAATATTCAATTAATTAATAAAACAAATAATCAAAATTGTTATTTAATAATTTCGGTTTTTAATATTTGAATTGTTAATTGTTAATTATTTGTTTATAATATTCAGAACATCAAAATTAATTAATTTATGTCTATTTTATATAGTTAAAAATATTTTCAATTTTTTAAAAATAATTTTTATTGTTAATTAATAAGAATTAATTAATTTGACATTTCGAATTTTATTAACATTATTTAAATTTAAACAGAATATATTTTTTCTAACACACGCACCGAAAGTACACCATTTCCTAACTGTCAAGAGGGAGAAAAGTGTATCTTTTCCTGCGAGCTGACGTTATTAGCCGGGAGGAAAAATAACTTACCTTCTTGGTAATGTTATTATTAGGTTTTTATTTTTTTTATTTGCATTTAGCCGTTGCGTAAATGTATTTAATGTTTCATTAAATATTTGTACTTTCGGTATACGTATGTTAGAAAAAATAGTATGTGCAACTCTGGAGAAAAACGGGTGATTTTCAACTCGTGTGTTTACAGTTCCCGGCTTCGCTCGCTGCGCCTCGAACTGCAAACTTCACACTCATGGAAATCACCCGTTTTTCTCCCTAGATGCACAATATACTATTATAAAAGAATTTAATATTATTCACGTGAAAATATATGTCGATAAAATTGTGTAAAAAGGGACTGTTGTATAAAATAAGATTTATCTTAATAAAATTTTATCTTCATTTTAGCGGTATAAACTAAAAAGACATAGTTTTAAGAAATCTCTATTTGTGTGTGGAGACATAGATAGTATACTTTAAAATTAAAACTGAAAATTTTAGTGTATTTTGTATTAGGCTTCCAACTATCTTCTTTTAGTTTTTTTTTTTTTTTTTTTGCTTAGGGAATTTGGGAAATCTGCCTACAGATACCTTAGATTCCGCACTCCAAGGTTATGTGGGGTTGGTATAATAACAAATCAAAATAAAGAAAAAATAAATAATATAGTAAATTTAGAATACTGGCGACCTACTGCCAGCCCGACCCACTAAAACCAGTAACCCTTCTTTTGGAGCCCTTTACCCTCCCTCGGAACTGTCGTAAGACTTTAGCCTTCGAAGGTGGCGCTCCAACTCTGTCGCTGCTGCGACTTTGTTCTTTACCTGCGGTTCTCCTGCGTCAATAGTTAAAATTTTAAACTATTATAATATACATGCGGAATTAACAGCACAACAATAATAAAAAAACAAATACTAAAAAGAGTAAAATATGTCAAGAGGTAAAATATTCAACAGGTGTAAAACAAAAAACATATAAAATAAACAGATGTATAAAGTCAAAAAGGTAAAAGCTGTATATGGACAAATAAAACACAAAATAAATTAAAAGTGTATAAGGAAAAATAAAAATAACAAAATAAATTAAAATTGTAAAAGGACAAATAAATCACAAAATAAATTAATAAAAAACAAACAAACAAATTAAAAGCTGTTTAAATTACGCTTTTTGGCGGCCGTCGAGATCCTTCCTCGACATGACTGAGATTATGAAGTTCTCGACTTGCCGCCAATTTCCTTCTGACTGGGTCATCAGCGATACCATGTTCTCCGGTGTAACTTGACTGTTTACACCTTCGAACATGGCCCGCCTCTCCAAGTCCCACTTCTTGCATGAGAAGAGGGTGTGCTCCGCGTTGTCCTCAGGGAACTGGCAATATGCACACACCTCGTCCTCGCGTAATTTAAAGCGACACAGGTACGAGTTAAAACACCCGTGACCTGTGAGCGCCTGAGTCATATAATAGGAAACCTGACCGTGTTTCCTATTTATCCAGGTGGCGAGTGCCGGGATAAGGCGATAAGTCCATCGACCTTTCTCCTCACCATCCCATCTTTCTTGCCATCTTTCTATGAGCCTGTGCCTCGCTTCTTTGCGGATCAGGCCCTTGCTTGGTCTTATTTCCTCATCCAAGGAACTTCTTTCTTTAGAAAAGAGAAACATTTCTTCCCTTTCCCTCGCCAAAATATCTGCTGGCGGGACACTTGCAAGGACCTGCACAGCACTCGTAGATACCGTCTTATATGCAGAGATGATACGCGTAGTTATCGATCTCTGCGCAGACAGTATCTTATCACAGATGGTTTGACATCTTTTACTTCTCAGAGATGGGGCCCACGCTGGTGCTGCATAAAGCATTTTAGCATGAGCGACACTCGCAAATTGTTACTTGGGGATTTTTGGGGTTGCTGATTATGAATACGGTATTTAAAAAGCTCTCTGCGTTAACAGGGTTATTATTTATGATTAACCTTTATTATTTAACAATAGTTCTCTATATTTGTCCGATTCGCTAAATAAGTGAGGTATTTGGTACCGTAAATGAGGCTAATTTCGCTCAATTTTTCAATTCTTTATTAAATAACTTTGGGAAACGATGAAAATAAATATTGGCACTAAAAATATATAATCTCTAACCCTTTATCTTTCCTATTACTGCATAAAGAAATTAAAATATGTAACAGAAAACTATTTATAAGCCGTTTTGTTGTGAGCGACTTTACCTTAAAATGAGGGTAAATTCGCTCACCATTATTATTCTGGCAAAATATATTATAATCTCCAAAAATAGAACTAAATTTTCTTTAGAATCAATAAAGAAAAAAATTAAGAACAATGTCCACAGTTATTGGAATAAATATTTAATATTGTTTTATCAATAAGTAATTATATTCAATCATTCAACTAAACGTACTCATAACCATAAAAAATAAGGTTAAGTTTGACAATTTAGTGCTTAAACCGTTTTAAATCGTTTAATTTTCAGTTATAAGAATACTATTATTCAAAAAAATCTAATTATAAATTCAAATAATCAACATACTTAAAATATCCAGGCCCAAACATCTTTTTTGTAGACTTATTTCCTGAGCGAATTTACACTACAAATTTGAATTTTTTTTTAAATTGATTTTTTGCAGAATCTATTTATTGCTTTCAGTTTTGTGCTTTATGAAAATCATGTTGGCGATACAGGAAATGTAATGTTCAGAAGGATTCAACTTAAAAATTTTCAAGTAAAGCTTTATTACCTACGTTTTCATACTTTTTGTTCAATATGAAAATTACTAACTTGTTGCTTAAATATAATTTTTATTGAAAGTTATTAATGAATCTGCTGCAAATAAATTTTAAATTAAAGTTTACTATTTATATTAACCAAAACAATTGTAAATCTTAAATATTTCTCTCTAAAAAGTATGTTAATCGAATTTTAAAAAATAGATATCTGTTGAGCGAATTTACCCTACATGAGCGAATTTAGCCTCTCTTACGGTACTTCTCTAAAAATAGCACAGAAATCTAAAATTTAAAATAAATAAAAGAATTATGGCAACTCCGACTCAGGTATAAAAAAACTGTATATATAATTTCTAAAAGAGAATTTAGAAATTTTAATAGACTTGAGTAAATTTCATGAAATGTCGCTGAAACAGTGTGTAATTTCTGGTGCAAGTGGGACCCAGGCGTCTGCATGTTCTGAAATTCACTAAAACTTCTCTCGACAATAGATGCTTGTAATTAAAAAAATTTAACAAAACATTTTTTGCAGCTAATGATAAATCAAAATCCTGTTTCGAAATTGATATTAGATTCGTAATAAGCGATCACGAAAGCCCCTAAATACGCATTTTCATTAGCTTATTCTTATGAGAAATGGAAAATTTAAAGTGAGAAATAGAAAATGGAACGTGAGAAAGTTACAGAATCGGCCCTCATCCAGGGTGAACGTCGGAAACGCCAATACGTAAACATGTACAAGTCCTCCAACAGAAAAGTCTTTTAAACATGATTATTTATGTTTTTATGCACATTTTGAGAATTTCAAATTTTACAACTGTCTATATACAAAAATTTAAGAAAATTTTCAAGTACATGAGCAAGTATCATGTAAACTAGCTATAATTCTAACCAAATTTTGTAAATTATAAGCAAGAGAATGATTATTTTAAAATATCACAGACCTGTTTCATTTTTTGCAAAATTATATTTAAGAACTGAATACTGAAAACTGTGAGACCAAACAAAATATCCGATAATGAATAATCATTTTGTAAAAAACATAATGTTAAAATGTTTCCATAATTAACAAGATTCTTAAGTAATTTCTTTTCCCTTGCGAAAATATTCTTTTATTAAAATTTGTATATGTATTTATCAGTTTATTCTGAAACGATCTAAAGTCTATAAATAAAAAATGTTGGTTGATTGCCTATAGTACTTGAAGACCTTTTAGCAGAAGTAAATATATTTTAGGGTGACCGTTATTTTGCAAAAGTTGGAATTTCTTAAGTCGCCGGGCAGAATTTGCTTTAGAATGTGAAAAAATGATCTATTTACAAGAAAATCCTAATCAATTAATATTAACCCGTGTCACCAAAGGGTTAAAGTTTAAATGTGGTTTAACATAGGATTAGTGCACTTTTTTACATTTTGTAAGAGAACTTTTTTTCATATTCATATTAGGTTCTTGATGTGCTGAACACGAATCCGATGTCAAAAATAAGTTTTGACAACCCCCAACTGTCAAAAAAGCTGTCAATCTTTTTAAAACGACAGTTTTTTGTGGGAATTTAGACAGTTTTTGTGTTTAATTTAGTAAATCTAACCAAATTTTTCTTTTATAACAATATTAAAAAAACAAGGTCCAACTAAATAGCAGTATATAATATTGACAGTTGACAGCTATCAATTAAACTTTCAAACTTTCAAAAACGAGAGTTTTTGACAGTTTTTACATAAAATTAATTGACAGCTGTCAACTGTCAATACTATATATTACTATTTAGTTTGACATTGTTTTTTTAAATATTTTTATGTGAGCAAAATTTGGTTTGACTTACTAAATTAAACACAAAAACTGTCTAAATTCCTACAAAAACTGTCGTTTTAAAAAGATTGACAGCTTTTTTGATATCGGATTCGTGTTCAGCTCATCAAAAACCATAAATATGAAAGTCACCATGGCAAAAGATTAATTAAAAAAAAGTTCGCATACAAAATGTAAAAAAGTGCACTAATCCTATGTTAAACCCCACTTAAACATTAATCTTTCGGTTACATGGGTTAATATTATTCGATTAGGCTTTTCTTGTAAATAGATCATTTTTTTCACATTCTGAAGCAAATTCTGCCCGGCGACCTAAGAAATTCAAAATTTTGCTATATATATAATATATATATATATATATATATATATATATATATATATATATATATATATATGTGTGTGTGTGTGTGTATATATAAAAGAAAACGTTATCAATATTGTTTTTATAAGACAGTCTAATATTCTGTCAAAGCTTAGAAATCGCAATTGTAGATTTTTATTTATTCTTTAACTTTAAAATATATCTAAATAAAAAATTTTATATTTTACTTTCAATACAAGACTAATGTTACTATTTTACAAGAGTGTTATATTTGATATGAGATAAAGAAACAGATCAATAAAAGTTTTGGTTAGTTTCCTGGATCCGTTTGCCAATTTCAAAGAGTTAATTATTGTGTTTTCAACATTCTTACATCAGTAAGGACACATCTTGCGTCCAGGGACATTTAGTCTAACTTTAGCCTTTAACCGTGCATTCTCAGTGACTTAAAGAACATTTAGGTTAGCGATTATTCTCGCTCGTTTGCAGTTTGCTCGTGCAAAATAATACAGTGTCTCCGAAAGTACAATAAAGTGCAATGAAAAAACTATTAAATTATAGATTTGTTATAAAAAGACTAGACATACGAAAGATAAATATATATATATAAATTGTTTTCTGTTCTAATATTTATTTTAAATTAAAATTTTATGTTTATAAATCAATTCAAATAATTATGATGATTCATAATAAAAATGTTAAACTGTTTTGTATTTAAATAATTTTTGTGTATTTTATTCCTGCTGTCTTAAAATCTTTAATTTTTATACAAAGCTATTACTTTCATAAATTCTGAAAATGGGTTTACTACTGTCTATACTTGTTGGTTGCGTTGGTGTTGTAGAGTTACTTTTATGTCTCAGACATACAACAAATAGAATGTCTGTCATCAGTGACCAAGATGCACTTTGTCTTTATTATAATAACAACAATAATTTTGAAGACAAAAATTCACTTGATTTTTTGTATAGTGTTACTCATCCTTCACAAGTCAACATCATAGAGACTGACAAAAGTAAATTAGAAAATCTTTTCGCATACAGCTTAAGAGTAAGAAATGATCTTCGATCATTAAGGCATCAAATTAAAGGAAGTGTGCCAAACAACATAATTCAAGATATTTTTAGTTCCTTTGGACTTGACTTAATTTTTAATAATATACTTGACATTCAGAATATAGATATATATAAAAATGATTCAAAAAATGTAATAAGTACAAGAATTCAGGACATTCTTTTAGAAAATTTAAGCAATAGACAAGTTGATGTAAATCTTTTGGAACAAACTAAATTATTAAGTAAAATATATGAATTACTGAAGAAAAAATATCTAATTGTATATCCGGAAAGAGAATACTTTAACGTTAGTAAAGAAACGAAAAATCTGAAAGATAATGAAATAACAATACGTAATATCTCCATGCAATCAAAATATAACCTAATTGATAAGAACGTAAATGCCAGTCAGAAGAGTGAAGTGAATACGAAACCTGTTAACGTGCAAATAAGTTCAGTGACCAATATATTTAATCCAAATTTTCTCGAAAACATTGATTTGAACATTACATTTAATAATATCTTGGAAGATGAAGAATATAAAAATCTTTGCATTACTTATAAAAGCCAAGACAAAAGTTTTCTAAAAGATAAATTACTAAATGAAAATTTAATTTGTGATAAGAATGTTCAAGTAAACAGTAAGTTTATTTACGGCACAATATCGTGTGACAAATCAAAAAATGTGAAAAGTACAAAAAAAATAGATATAGAGAAACAAAAGGATTCAATAAGTTTACCAGAAGAAATTTGCTTGCCAGATACAAGGGAAAGTCAAGCTTTTTGGGTAAATTGTTGTTTTGAAGTAACAGTTACTTTAAAAAATTTTCTCAAAAACATTTATTTATCGTCGACATAATATCTTTCAATGTACTTTCATGCTTACCTAACAAGTAGTATACAATAAAATAGGAATAAAATTATCTCAACATTTGCTTTAAATAAACATGGGACTCTAGTATAGATGAATTTTAAAAAAATGTTAGATAATTATGCCACATTGCATCTAGAGGTTGCGGACGATTTTTTTTAATTTGATCAATTATTTTTGAATTTCCTTGCTCTGGAAGTTTTACGGTCGCAAAAGTTAAGTACACTGAACTCTTGCTGTAATGGACTAGTTTGTAGATGAAGTGGTCCACAGCACATTCGAGTCCATTATAGCAAAAGTTCAGTGTAGTTAATAGACAAAAAGAACGAACGGGAGATTTCGGAGATTAGCTTGTTGCTAAAATAATATATAAATTTTGAAGTCTTCTAATTTGATAAACATTCCTATCACATATATCATTTTTACCACAAAATTTTTTAATTTGATGCCATATTCGTAATCAGCTACTCCAAAAACTCCCTAGTAGGGAGTTACAAACATAATTAGGCAAATTAAAAAAAATTGGCAGCAATATTGAATCCTTCATTTTGAATTATTGAAATGTGATGTTACATTTGTAAATATCAACATGTAAAACCCCTACATGCAACATGGCATAATTATCCAACACTTTTTTTAATTCATCTACTGGACTCTCATGTTTAATTAAAAACATGTCTTCTATCGCCTTTTTTAAATTTTTAAATTTACATTTCTGTTTTTTAGTTTTCTTTTATTCGGATACATATAATAATTTCAATTTATTTTTAATTTCTCATTATAAAGAAATATGCAATTAATGTATTCTTCGCTTTGGTTAGAAATTTTTATTAACTTAAAAATTTTATTTATTGACAAATTTTAATATGACGCGTAATATTATTTATTCAATTGAAATTATGTATTACGATTTTACTTCTTAAAACTGGCATAATAATTACAAAAATGTAAAAGGCTTACAAAATGTGATATATCAACATAGTATTATTTGTTTAATATTGAATTAAATTTCATTTACAGAATTACGCTTATTGGCGATTCCAACGGCTGAACTAGCGCACATAGTGGCGAAGTTTGAACTAACGAGACCGAGACCAGGAAGAAAGAGTAAGGAGACCGAACTCTGCTTCTACAAATGTCTGAACAACATGCACGAAAAGTGCCAGATCCACTGCATTCTATTAGACTCCAAATAAGTTGATCATGCGCATTGAACTAAAGTTCAGCAGTGTGTTGACAGATGAAAAGTGTGGTTATGTTAGGAAACATATTACAGTGTAAACCAGTGTTTATTTTAAAAGCAAATTTATTTATTTGCAATTGTGGTATTATTCGTATTTTCAAAATCATGTGTAAGTACATAATGTACTTACATAATGTCACATGTATCACATCACTAAAAGACCGGCTAAATGTAAACATCATATCTCACTCGCACAGTTGTTACGACAAACAGAGATAGAACAAGGCTACTGCGCATGATCAACTTGTTTGGTGGTCGACCAGAACGCAGCGAACCTGGCACTTTTCGTGCTTATTTCTCTGACATTTTCAAAGCGCTATCTACACAGAGTTCGGTCTCCTTACTCTTCCTTCCTGACAGAGACTTACTAGAGCCTTGTGTATAGCACTCCATGTGTATTATGTCAATTCTGCTTATTTTCCATTATTATTTAGAACTGTTTTAGTTTACCTACACTTATTTTAATACAAACTTTGTAAGAAATTTATTTACTTGCGATATGACTGAACACAGGTAATTCAAACAGTATAAAAGAAAAAACCAAAAGAGAACACCATAATTGCTGCGTTCCTCAGTGTTTAAAATTAAAAAGTAGCTATTATTTGCATCGAGTCCTTGTCGGATTTTACAGGCTTTAGATATGGTACAGCATTTTGTCTTAGACATTTTCAAAAACCTTTCCACCTATGCAAAATAAAAATTAGTAAACAAAATATTTTGACACCTATAATAAAACATAACCAAAAAATGTTCACATGAACAAGTAATCACATAATTTTCTGGTTTTAAGTGTTGTTGCACACCTCTACATAATATTTAATTTTATTCCAGATTTTATGATAATACCTCATTGCTTTTGTCTGACAGGTTTTTTTGAGACTCGATGCAAATAATAGCTACCTTTAAATTGAGGAAAGCACTGAAGAAAGCAGCAATTATGGTGTTCTCTTTTCGGTTTTTCTTTTATTCTGTTTTAGCCCTTAGGGTACTGACTGGATTAGCGTAACCCAGGAGACTTTTATAAATAGGAACATATTTTGGAAGAAGTCAATGAAGGGGGTCTAGGTAGCTGGACAGTGGTTAATTTAAGGTCCCAGCAGTTGAAAAAAATAATATTCAATCCTCTGAAGTTACTGAGATAAGCTAACTTTCACTGAATGTAAAATTGCTTTTTTGTCCTACCTGCACGGAAAGTATGTCATTTCGGGCACTTAGAGCGGTCGCAAAGTAACTCATTACCACCCAGGGGTAGGTGAAGCGGGCGCAAAATATTTTGCGCCCGCTCACCGACCTCCGAGCGGGCGGAAAATATTTTGCGCCCGCTTCCTCTACCTTCGAGCAGGCAGAAGAGTATTTTGCGCCCACATGTTAATTATTCGATTTTCTTCATTAAAATGTGATATTTTCGAGGTTTTTTTATGTTGACTATAAAAATGCAAACATTTTCAACTTGTTTTATTTTGTCTAGAAAAATGTGCAATTTTTTTCGATTTTCTTTAAAAAAAATTACAACACATTTGGTTTTGTTCACATATCGGTTAAAAAAATTGGCAATTACTATATTTTCAGAATACATTGTTGTCTTATTTCTATATTAAAACTTGTATCATTATAGACTTCAAAGAGTTCTAGTTATATAGAGTTCAATTTTTAACTAATATAAGCGTTTAACCGTTCGTGCCCTCAATGACATACTTTCCTTGCAGTTTGGACAAAAAATTATGTTAGCATCATGGGCACAAAGGTGATTACGACTCTGGCGAAATCACCTATTTTGCGCCCTTGATACGAAAATAACTATTTTATAGTCAGTACCCTGAAAGTTAATTACACAGCCACACAAAAAAAAGTGTCTTGATCTGGGGTCGAGACATACGTTTTCCGACGTATTTCGATGCGCTGAATCCGAATCCGTTGTCAGAATTTGGCCAATGGGTCCTGGTTTCGCCCTAATCTCAAAAAATACCCTAAAATCGTTAAAATGGTCACTTTTGAATTATCAAAATTGAATCTAACCGCATATTGATAATTTTCTAAGATCTCTTAATTTAAATAAATTATTCTATAAGCTTTTCAATTGAAAATCCATATAAAACATTAAATCTATCGAACTTAACCTCAAAAACACATCTAAGATTCCAATCAAACAGATTATACCATACAAAGCGCAATAAAAAATAGGTAAGCTCATGAAAGTTACTACTTAGGTGATTCTATGATTGCTGATTACAAATCCGGTGTTAGTTTATCAAAATTCAAAACGGCGGATCCAATATTGCGGACATTATTATTAAAATTTGTTCGGATTTGCTTGAAAATCGCTACTCGGGGGTTTTCGGGGTCGCTGATTACGAATCTGACATTAAATTTTTTATTGATGACCCCTAAATATTTCTAGTAAATAAATTCAAGCCGATTACTACACAATACAAATGTCTACGCTCCAGTTCCAATAGCTCATTCCACTCAAATCAAAGAAGAATATAATAATATAAAAATACTTCTAGAGAAAGTGAATTACGAAAAACACAAATGGTTAATTTGTGGTGATTTTAAAATTATAACAATACTACTGAGACAACAATCCGGTTTCACGAGAGAGCCATGCTTCTTGTGTCTGTGGAATAGCAGAGATCGTGCAAACCATTACAAGAAAAAAATTTGGCCTCCAAGAGTATCGTTACAACCAGGTTCTCACAACGTCATTCACCAAAGTTTGATAGACCCCGACAAAATTATATTTCTACTTCTTCACATTAAGCTTGGTGGGATCAAACAATACGTGAAAGCATTAGATAAGGACGGCCAATGCTTTAAGTACATAGCGAAAAAATTTCCAACTGTTTCTGATGCTAAATTAAAACAAGGTGTATTGGATGGACCACAGATTGGAGCGTTATTTAGAGACACTAATTTCGTTTCTCAAATGACCGACACTGAAAGGGCAGCTTGGGAAAGTTACAAAGAAGTTTCAACAAATGTTCTAGGCAACAATAAGAGTCCCGACTATAAACAAATTGTAGCTCAAATGCTGAAAAACTATAAAAAATTAGGATGTTTAATGAGTTTAAAACTGCACATCCTCGATTCACACCTGGATAAGTTTCCCGAAAATTGTTGACATTACAGCGAAGAACAAGGCGAGCGATTTCATCAAGATATCAAATTGATGGAAGAACGATATCAGGGAAGATGGGATGAAGCAATGATGGCTGACTTTTGTTGGATGTTGAAGAGGGAAACGAATAGGAAAGGAAAGAAACGTAAGCGAAACCCTTTACATAGATCCTTTGAAGAAAAAAGAACACGCTACTGTAGTAAGACAATAGACTGAAGGGATGTTCTAACGGTAACAGAATTAATAAAGGTATTATTTTAAATATGTTGAAGGGAACAAGGGGTTTTTTTACTGAAGAGTATATTAAAAAACAATTCGTAAGAGTTTAAGATTATAAAAATTGATATAGGATTCGTTATCAAAGCTCCAGAAAAACCGCGAGTAATAAATTTTAAAAGATTCTAAAAATAATAAATACCGCTATATTGGATCCGCCATTTAAAATTTTTAGAAGCCGACATCGGATTCGTAATCAGCGACCCCGAAAACCCCCGAGTACCGATTTTCAAGCAAATCCGAACAAATTTTAGTAATAATGTCCGCCATATTGGATCCGCCATTTTGAATTTTAATAAACTAACACCGGATTTGTAATCAACAATCATAGAATCACCTAAGTAGTAACTTTCATGAGCTTACCTATTTTTTATTGCCCTGTGTATGGTATAATCTGTTTGTTTGGAATCTTAGATGTGTTTTTGAGGTTAGGTTCGATATATTTAATGTTTTATATGAATTTTCAATTGAAAAGCTTATAGAATAGTTTATTTAAATTAAGGAATCTGAGAAAATTATTAATATGCGGTTAGATTCAATTTTAATAATTCAAAAGTGACCATTTTAACGATTTTAGGGTATTTTTTGAGGTTAGGGCGAAACCAGGACCCATTGGCCAAATTCTGACAACGGATTCGGATTCAGCACTTCGAAATACGTCGGAAAACATATGTCTCGACCCCAGATCAAGACACTTTTTTGTGTGGCTGTGTTACCCATGTTCAATCATATCGCGATTTTAAAACGCCAATAAGCGTAATTCTGTAAATAAAATTTAATAATTTCGATTAGACAAATAATACTATATTTCCTGTAAATATTATTACAAAATATTTATAACTTTTTGTTTTAGAGCGAGTGTGGTTATATTTTTTGGCGGCTGATATTATACTTCATAATTATCTTTTTTTAATTTAATAATATTAATAGTAATTTAAAATATTTACTTTAAAATAGTTACTAGAGCTGTTCAAAAAGCTCGAAAATTTGAGCAGAGCCCGATCCGGCACAATATATTGAGTACTCGATTAAATTCGAGTACTCAATTGCATTCAATCTTTTAAATTATAACTAGCGTCTCCGACGAAAACGTTACGACGTTACATATGAAAAAACGTGCCCTTAACTAAAAAATTTTCTTTTTGAACCAAAATAATTTTTTTGACTTTTAATATGGTTAAAAAAATCCCTGAAAATATTAAGTCAAAAAAAAAATTTTTTGTAAAAGTTATTAACAATTGAATTTTTTAGTACTGCTAAATTAACAAATTTTTTTCTCGAGTTCTAGTTGACTCATTTTAAAATTAAAAAATGGGTTTTTTTCGTCTTGAATTGCACTATTTGAATATATTTTTTGTTTTTAATTTTTTTAATTTTTTATAATTTTTTATGTAATTTGTTTATAAAATGTTAATAAACAAATATGTTCTTTACGTCCTAACAAAAAAATTAAAATTGCATTTTATTCCTTAAATGTCTCTGAGTGTAAAACCGTTTAAAAAAAATGAGCTTCAATTAGAAAAAAGTTATTAATTAAAAACTGCAGCTGTGTAGGGCCTTATATGACGTTAAACTCGCCCCGCGCACGTTGGCATTTTTTACAATTTACTGTTCAAATTTGTCTGTAACCTACAAATTTTATCGGATTTTCATGGTCTTTGTCTTAAATTAAAGGGAATAAATTTTGTAAGAGATCCCACTAAACCAATTTTTAAATTTTAAATTGTTAATATATTTTTTTTAAACTCAAAGTTTACAATTTACAATACTTTTAGAAAAAATTATGTTTTTTTATATTTTCATTGCAGATGATTGAAATCAATTTAAATTAGTCCAGATGACCACCAGATAAATGTTATGTCTTACCTTATTATTATATTCCCCATTTTTTCTCGATTTAACTTTAATTTAGAAAAATTAAAGTTGGGACGAGGTTGAATAAATGACAAGAAATAATTATATTTGAACACAATATATTTGAAAAAGATCGAAATTATGCAAACATGGAATGAACACGAACTTTCTAAAATGAGTCTAAGTGGTTTGTTTCTCTCTACCTTTGCTCAGCAGGTGGTGGTCCTACCTCGTGTCGCAGGAGTACAATGGGGCTGGTTTAATAATTAGGCTCTAAGTGGCTGCAGGTTAATGATTTACGAGACTCGTAAATTATCTTCGTTCAATGGCTATTATGTTTCTTTCAGCTTTTGTCACAACTCGAACGATAATTTCTAACACCAAATTAGACTTCAAGATGAGTTGAATTAGAATTTTCACGTAAAGATCAGGACAACTACTTTACTGGGGACGAGACCACTTTATACGAAGAGAACCACTTGTGAAGATTAGAATTTTTAGACTAATATACCGGTGACTTCTATTGACGATTACATTTTTAAGGCTGTAGTCCGGGTGACTACTTTTGATGACTTCCAATTTTAGAGTCTTTTAGATGATAGTGTAGTCCTTTTTATACTAAAATTTTGGGTTTTTTAGCATATACTCTTTTGGAAAAGGTCTTTTAACATAGTGCATTGGGAAGGCATTGTTGTAGACACTTGTGTTTACTCAGTTTCTAGATCGCACGTGTTCATATCCTGTTAGTCATATGTTTTTACAATTTTGTTATTTAATATTATATTTTTATGTTGTTTCTTAATTATTTATAGTTATTACAATTTGTTAATAACAATTTGTTATTAACTTGTTATTACAATTTGTTATTATTGTTTACATTATTAGAACTTGTTGTTAATCATTATTTTGATACAATTTATTATTATCTTGTTATTATTAACTATTATTTGTTGTTATTTTGTTGTTACAAATTATTATTAACTTATTCTTATTAATTACTATTTTGTTGTTACATTTTATTACTAATTTGTTACAATTAATTATTATTATTTGTTATTAATGTTACAATTAATTATTATTTTGATATTATTGTTATCATTAGTTATTATTATTTATTGCTACAAATTGTTATTATCTTGTTATTATTACTTATTATTGTTGTTACTTTTGTTACTATCTTGTTATTATTATTACAATTGCTTATATTGTTACAAATTGTTATTATCTCTAAAGTAACATTTACTACTACTTTGTTATTGTTATTACAATTGATTATTATTATTTTGTTATTATTGTTATAATAATTATTATTATTTGTTATTACAAATTATTATTATTTAAATTTAATTATTATTTTATTATTGTTATTAATGCTATTTTCATTAATTAATAATTATAAATAAATTGTTAATAATATGTTAATAACAATTATTTGTTGTTATTCCATTATTATTATTACTATTATAATTATTATTATTATCATTATTATTACTATTATTATTATTATTACTATTATTATTATTATTATTATTATTATTATTATTATTATTATTATTATTATTATTGAAAATGACGTTACGATGACGTAACATAAATAATAATGTATAATACAATTTATTTAAATTGTTGCAAACAATGTTAATTAACATAGATAACATAGATAACGTTGGTTCGTTTTTATGAACAGAATTTTTTTGCAGACAAACTTATATTTATTTAAGTAATCTATGTCGATTTTAATAAAAAATTATTTAATTTAAAAAAATAATATTGTTATTGACAATTATCATTAACAATAATCTAGTTTTTATTTATGAAGTAGAGCTTTACATGACTTTAAACTAGTTAAGATATTTAAAAAGATTTCTTTTTTGCAGAAATAAGCCATTTATTCGTTTAAAAAGTAAATTATTTTACTTACAACAAATGTAATTGTTGGTGCTAACAAATTTTTTAAGTTTTTGAAAGAATGCCGATATTATATAAACATTTTATGTTTAAAAATGACTAAAATGTTTACAAATGTTTATGAAACCAGATTATTGTTCATAATAATTGTTTATAACAATAATAATTTTTAAATATAAAATCATTTTATATTCAAATAGACATAGATTACATAAATAAATATAAATTTTGTGCTGTTATTTTTTTGGATTTATAATTTTAGTGTGATATTATATTGTTTGATAATCTCATAAATTCCAAGACAAAAAAATTCCTTGCACATGCATGGGACAGTTTTTTTTCTTTGTTTTGGAATATATGAGATTATCAAACAATATAATATAACACTAAAACTATAAATCCAAACAAAATAAAACAGCTCAATATATATTATACCGAATTAGAAATTATCCAATACATATGCAAGGAATTTTCTTTGTTTTAGAATATATGTGATTATCAAACAATATATTTCCACATTAAATATAAGTTTGTCTGCAAAAAAAATTCTGTTCATAAAAAAATGAACGTTATCTATTTGTTAATTAACATTGTTTGCAACAATTTAAATAAATTGTATTATACATTATTATTTATCTGGTGGTCATCTGGACTAATTTAAATTGATTTCAATTATCTGCAATGAAAATATAAAAAAACATAATTTTTTCTAAAAGTATTGTAAATTGTAAACTTTGAGTTTAAAAAAAATATATTAACAATTTAAAATTTAAAAATTGGTTTAGTGGGATCTCTTACAAAATTTATTCCCTTTAATTTAAGACAAAGACCATGAAAATCCGATAAAATTTGTAGGTTACAGACAAATTTGAACAGTAAATTGTAAAAAATGCCAACGTGGGCGGGGCGAGTTTAACGTCATATAAGGCCCTACACAGCTGCAGTTTTTAATTAATAACTTTTTTCTAATTGAAGCTCATTTTTTTTAAACGGTTTTACACTCAGAGACATTTAAGGAATAAAATGCAATTTTAATTTTTTTGTTAGGACGTAAAGAACATATTTGTTTATTAACATTTTATAAACAAATTACATAAAAAATTATAAAAAATTAAAAAAATTAAAAACAAAAAATATATTCAAATAGTGCAATTCAAGACGAAAAAAACCCATTTTTTAATTTTAAAATCAGTCAACTAGAACTCGAGAAAAAAATTTGTTAATTTAGCGGTACTAAAAAATTCAATTGTTAATAACTTTTACAAAAAAAATTTTTTTTGGCTTAATATTTTCAGGGATTTTTTTAACCATATTAAAAGTCAAAAAAAATTATTTTGGTTCAAAAAGAAAATTTTTTAGTTTTAGGTGATCCGTTTGAGAAATTCTGACCCTATTCTAATTTGAAAATGTATGTATTAATTTTTAGGGTTCCGTACACCATAGATGTACTGACGGAACCCTTGTGAAATCACTCGTGTGTCCGCCCCAGCCACGCAAAATGGGCTGTCCCCTCCTTAATTTCTACAAATCTCAATCTGGTGAGCTGAAATTTGGAACGGATCTTCAGTTTTAAGTGCAGATTACAGAAAAAATATAGCCAACACGATTAGCCTACATATTTGCAAAAGGGAAGGGAAAGAAATTAAATTTTTTCGAAAAAATTGAAAAAAATGACCCCGTCTTCCCCCTGAACGTCTTCAAATCTCAACCTGGTGAGCTGAAAGTCGGTAGGGATCTTCAGTTTTAGGTGCAGATTACAGGAAAAATATAGCGAACACGATGAGCCAACATATTTGCGAAAGGAGAGGGAATGAAATAAAATTTTTTCGAAAAAATTGCAAAAAATTACCCTTTTCCCCCCTTAACTTCTACAAATCTTAAACTAGTGAGCAGGAATTCGGTAGGAATCTTCAGTTTTGAGTGCAGATTACAGGAAAAATATAGCGAACACGAATGGCCTACATATTTGCAAAAGGGAAGGGAAAGAAATTAAATTTTTTCTAAGCTTTTAAATTATACTAGCGCCTCCGTTGACCGCTTCGCGGTCGACTACGTGGCTTCCATTTTCCATTAAACAAGTAATTTTTCTATAAAAATTATAACATGTAATTTTGCATATCTACATTATTCTTCCCTTAAAATTAATTTAATCTTTTTAATACAAAATAAGAATTAAATTTTCAACCACAAGCATATATTTCAAATGACAATTTTACCGAAAAATAGCGGTTTTTTCGACTCCATAAGTTTTTTCACTATTTTCATTTAACACGTGAATTTTCTATGAAAGTTTTAAATTGTAAATATGAGCAATTTCATGTGAAATGTTCATCGACTTTTTGACATTGTCAGCAATTTTTCAGAAACTTTTTTTCCTTTTAGCTATAAGGATAAAATATGAGAAACTAAACACGATTTTAAAAATCTTGTAAATATTTTCAAAACATTCTAATTTGAAAATTTATGTACTAATTTTTTAACCAACAATAGTAAGAATTTTTTCGTGAAAGTTTTATAGTAGGATTGCGATAACTTTTCGAGATATCAACGAAAAAGTCTATAGTGTCCTGTTGAGACTGACGCGCTTACGAACTTATGTCCAAAAAGTAGGCAACGCCATTACATTTTTTGTCAACAAAATTTGGATTAAACTAAAAAACAAATATTGTGCTACATCTAGTAAACGATAAAAAATATCTAGGTGAAAAATTTTTTTTAAATATTTAAAAAAATTTTTTTTAAATATTTCTTATATACTTCAATTTTTTTGAATATTTTTCAAAAATTAAAATTTTTTAAATATTAAATTTGTGCTAAATTGTGCTCAGGGAGCACAATAAACAAGGTCTATAACACTTTCCCTGAGCACAATTTAGCACAAATTTAATTTTTAAAAAATTTTAATTTTTGAAAAATATTCAAAAAAATTGTATAAAAGAAACATTTTTAAAAATTTTTGAAAAATATTTTCAAAAATTTTTTCACCTAGATATTTTTTATCGTTTGCTAGATGTAGCAGAATATTTGTTTTTTAGTTTAATCCAAATTTTGTTGACAAAAAATGTAATGGCGTTGCCTACTTTTTGGACATAAGTTCGTAAGCGCGTCAGTCTCAACAGGGCGCTATAGACTTTTTCGTTGATATCTCGAAAAGTTATCGCGATCCCACTATGAAACTTTTACGAAAAATTTCTTATCACTTTTGGCTATGACTATAAAAAAAATAAAAAAATCGAAGGGGGGGGGGTGTTTTTTCAAAAACTAAATTTTCTTTTGAAAAATTTTTAATAATTAATGAAATTTTTTTCTAAAAAATTTATTTAAAAAGTACTAGTTATACTGAGAAATTAAAAAAAATATTGAAAATAACCGGAGTTCCGTACACCAAAACAAAACTCATTTTATATATATAGAAGAAATATGATTTATTAAAATTAACATATGGGCAATTCCACGTGAAATTTTTCTATGACATTTTAGAATCGGATAAACATATTTTTTTCTCGTTTCTTACAGAAAAATATTAAATACATTTTTTTTTATTTTTCCATATTTGCCAAAATTTTCGAGATATGAATTTTCGAAATTTTGGATTTTTAAAAGCAGACCTATTTTCAATAGCTTATAACTTTGAAAGTATTGAGTTTCGAAAAAAGTTGTCAGAGAAAGAAAGTTTTGGTTTTTCTTCAACTTTTAAAAGATTTTTAAAAAAATATCTTTTTATAATCAAATTAATTTATTTTTAATATGGGCGCGATTAATTTTTATTTTTTTCTTATTTGTTTATACCTGCAAATATACAGAAGATTTTTTAAAAAGATCCGAGATGGGCCGACTCATAGTTTTCGTTCTATAAATTTTTTTTAGAACGAAAACTATGAATTAGTAATCTTAATAGCTTATAATTTTTAAAATTTTGAGTTTAGAAAAAAGTTGTCAAAGAAAGAAAGTTTTGGTCTTTCTTCAACTTTTAATAGATTTAAAAAAAATATGTTTTAAAATTTTTTAGAAAAAAAATTTTTTTTTTATAAACAAATTAATTAAAAAATTTATAAAACGAAAAACTATGAGTCGGCCCATCTCGGATCTTTTTAAAAATCTTTTGTATATTGGCAGGTATAAATAAATAACAAAAAAATAAAAATTCATCGCGCCCAAATTAAAAATAAATTAATTTGTTTATAAAAAAATTATTTTTTTTTCTAAAAAATTTTTAAAAATATTTTTTTTTTAAATCTTTTAAAAGTTAAAGAAAAACCAAAACTTTCTTTCTTTGACAACTTTTTTCGAAACTCAATACTTTCAAAGTTATAAGCTATTGAAAATAAGTCTGCTTTTAAGAATCCAAAATTTCAAAAATCTATATCTCGAAAATTTTGGCAATTATGGAAAAATAAAATAATACGTATTTAATATTTTTCTATAAGGAACGAGAAAAAATATGTTTAACCGATTCTAAAATGTCATAGAAAAGTTTCACGTGGAATTGCCCATATATATACCTATTGAGCTGAAATTCAGTAAACATACGTATATTTATTACACGTAGATTACAATAAAAAACTATAAAAATCCATATTAGATTCTTATGTTTTATTCACAAATAACAAAAAATATATATTTTACAGTTTGTTCCAAAAAAAGTACTCATTCAAAAATTGGCAACTGCTAGCACAAGTTACGAAATATACTATTATTTTAAGACCACTGGAAAGCTTATTAAATCCTGAATTAAATGAGCCTTAGTATATTAAGATTGGTCAAATACTTACAAAGTATTCATGTGATAAAGACAAAATAAAAATTTCAATTTACTCGGAATTTCTTACCTTGACTTTAAATCTCTGCACAGTCGAGAAAAATAATTGGAAAAAAATTTCATTTTTGCTGGTTATTCTTTAAAATGTTAGCTTTAAATACATTCCAAAAACAATAAAAAAGGTCAATGGGTTCTCAAAATATTAAATAACACAGGCCAACTAAATTTGATTCAGTTTACTTTTCATGAATCAGACAATACTTTTCCAAAGGATTTCGACGTGCTGAATCCGAATCCAACCTCAAAAAGGGCCCATCTCGTCAGGTTTTCGAGATATTTTAACCTAAAAGTGCGAAAAACCTGTTTTTAGTTATATTTGATGACATGTAACATCAAGAGATAATTTTTTTCTCTGAAAGGTCAATATTGAGACTGAAAGTATTATTCTTTCCTTTTAATATCCATTTTGAAAATTAAAAAAATCTTCATTTGTTTCTGAGTAATCGTTTATTGAATTTTCTGAGATTGGCGAATTTTTCGAAAACTGAGTAGAAACAATGAAATTTTGATAATAAAGCAGAATTTAACTACAAACATCGAAATTTTAAATAGTTCTGAGAATTTTCGATATAACTGAATACGAATTCAGTATCAGATTCACAAAATTAAAAATGGCGTATACAATATGGCAGACGATTTATTTAAAATTGATTGTATTTCCCTAAGATATTTAATTTTTAAATCTGTCAATCTGATATGGAATTCGTATTCAGTTATATTGAAAATCTTCAGAAGTATTTAAAATTTAGATGTTCGTAATTAAATTCTGCTTCATTATCGAAGTTTTTTTGTTTCTACTCAGTTTTCGAAGAATTCGCCAAACTCAGAAAATTCAATGAACGATTACTCAGAGACAAATGAAGATTTTTTTAATTTTCAAAATGTATATTAAAGGAGAAGAGTAGCACTTTTAGTAGCAAGATTGACCTCCAAGAGAAAAAAATGATCTCTTGGTGTTACATTACATCAAATATAACTAAAAACAGGTTTTTCGCACTTTTAGGTTAAAATATCTCGAAAACCTGACGTGATGGGTCCTTTTTGAGGTCGGATTCGGATTCAGCACGTCGAAATTCTTCGGAAAAGTATTGTCTGATTCTTGGAAAGTAAATCTTGTCGGTCTGTGTAATTAGTGCGAGACTACAAAGACAAAATATCGTTCGCCTGCGACTCATATTCGCTGTGTTGCTGGCGCCTTCATTCGTCCCGCCAGGGCCGAAGTACACTGTTCATTCCTATTTTTATAGAAATTGATCTGCTTATAATATAAATGTTAATATTAAAAAACGAAAAATAACTTTATAATATGCAATAAGTTAACACAAATTAATTAGAAATTGTATTTCTAGTAAAAAAATTAAAATTTTGAAAATTTACAAATATACTTAATTTCTAAAAAAGAAGTATGTTTTATTTTAAACAAAATATAGTATAAAAAAGGAAAGAACTATAATTCAAATGATGTTTAAAATAATATTTCCAATGTTAGTTTAATATTTTGAAAAACATTTCATTTAAAAAGTTGAAATATAATTTCCAATAACATTTTGTAAATTTTTTAATTTTATTTTTTTTATTAGAAATACAATTTCTAATTAATTTGTGTTAACTTATTGCGTATTATAAAGTTATTTTTCGTTTTTTAATATTAACATTTATATTATAAGCAGATCAACTTCTATAAAAATAGGAATGAATAGTGCTTAGAAATGGTGCCCGGATGAGCGATCACTCGTCAGCTTTCTACTTCGGCCCTGGCGGGACGAATGAAGGCGCTAGCGACACAGCGAACTAATTATTTAATATTTTGAGAACCCGTTGACCTTTTTTATTGTTTTTGGAATGTATTTAAAGATAACATTTTAAAGAATAACCAGCAAAAATGAAGTTTTTTAAAATTATTTTTTTCGACTGTACAGAGAGTTAAAGTCAAGGTAAGAAATTCCGAGTAAATTGAAATTTTTATTTTGTCTCTATCACATGAATACTTTGTAAGTATTTGACCAATCTTAATATACTAAGGCTCATTTATTTCAGGATTTAATAAGCTTTCCAGTGGTCTTAAAATAAAGTCTTTATCTTAATTATTGACGGAGCTGTCTTTATTTTTGTGCAAGCATGTTTTTTGACAGGTCGAAGTGTTAGCGTTTACTCAATTTACGGCGGTAGTGTACTTCCGTTTAATTTATTTTCGACGAGAATTATAAGTTAATATTATAACATTAGAAATTATTTTTTATGTCTACGAATATTGTCAAATTATTAACCATTAATGATTATTGTTAATAAGAAGTATTGATAATTGTCGTTATAAAAATATATATATATATATTACTAATTATTAATTATAACTGTCGCGGCTATTAGTGTTAGTATTATTATTAACAGTATTAGTATTATCTTTATTATTATTATTATCAAATCGACGTTATTTTTAGTATGACGATTAGAATTATTGTTATGATTATTGCTAATGTTTATTGCTTTAAAAAGGGCTGTGTCTAGTCCATCACTCTCAGTCGATTTTCCTAATCTCCGGAACGAATAACAAGTGGTGTAAGGAGTGAAATAAAGTGAAGTGTCAACAGAAAGAAAATTGCAAAGTCAGACAGAAGTAAGTTATTTACCTCCCCTCTCATCTATTTCACCACGTCCAACTATGCACTATCCGCTTCCACTGACAACGACTTCCCGTTATCCGCTGACGGCAGTTATATTATAACCTCACGATTCCTCGCGGCTCTTATCGCTTTCCACACCACCTCGCGAATTTCCGCGGATTGTTCCTTTCACACTTCGCGACTATTCGCGGTTTACCTCCAGAATTCACTCCAGAGGAGTGGGCAGGTAATCCACTGCGGGTCCAGGGTGGTGAGGTGCTTCGGGGAGGTAGGTCTCTACCTCGCAGATGGTGGTTATGAGCGGAAACTAGGGTATCGTCGCCTGGATTTAGACCCCATGGTTAGTAACTGCTATTTGTTGGTCTCCGTTATCCTCCTCCAAGGTGATAACTTCGATGTCCTCGACTAGAGCCGGAGCCAGTCGCCGCTTGCCGGTATCGTCCCTCGAAGTAGCCTTTTCTAGGGCTAAGCTGGTGGGCGGTGGTAGGTCCTTAGACTCCAGGGCCCAAGGCACGAATAATAACTATCCTCGGCAATAGACCGAAATCATATTAATTCAATTAATTTCAATTGGGGGTTGACAGAATATATGTAAAGTTATTTATTGTTAACCTGTGGTATTGAATTTTGTATTTTTTTGTATTTTTTATTTTTTTTTGTAATTTTGTATTTTTTTGTGGTATTTTTTTTGTCCGGGGCGTCCAGAGCGAATTTTATTTCTCGCACAAAGGGATAATAACACAACGCTATGCACGACGAAGCTTGCTAGTTCGTCGTTTCTCCGACGGAGACGTGACGTTTCTCGGTATACAACGTTGACTTTTCGTTTCTCTGCGTACAAGGTAGACTTTCCGTTTCCCCTCCCCGTTCATTTTCATTTTTGTTTACTGGAGCGAGGGAATCGTTCATTCCTTCCGTGACACATTCTCCCCCCCCCTTTTTCGATCTCATTTTTTTCACTTGGGCAAGGGATTCATTCATTCCTCCGGTGTCGCTTACTTTCCCCATTCCAGGAACACACCGGTTTCAATACCGCTCGTCCCCCACAAACGATTGACACAAACGGCTTGATCTTTCGCCGACTCTCAGCCTACGTTGGCTGATTTTCACTCCACACCGACTAGGCCGGACGACGCCGCTTCGGTCATCATCCCTAACGGTCGACTCCTTCGACTCCTTCATAACTAATCATACATTAACTACCATTACAACGCCAACCTCACCGGCAAAATAACATTTCTTTCCCTTCTATTTCGCAAATATGTAAGCTAATCTTATTCGCTATATTTTTTCTGTAATCTGCACTTAAAACTGAAGACCCGTACCGATATTTAGCTCACTATATTGAGATTTGTAGAAATTAAGGGAGGGCAGCCCATTTTGCGTGGCTGGGGCGGACACACGAGTGATTTCACAAGGGTTCCGTCAGTACATCTATGGTGTACTGTACCCTAAAAATTAATACATACATTTGCAAATTAGAATATTTTCACAATTTTTTAGAAATTTTCAAAATCGTCTTCAGTTTATTATATCTTATCTTGATAGCTCCAAGGAAAAAAGTTTCGATCATTTCACATGGAATTGCTCAAATAATTATTCCACATTTACTTCTTTAAATTAATTTCATTTACTCTCTGAAGATTAAGTAAATAAAGCATTAATGAAGTTTTAGAAAGTCAGATTATTTTTATAGAAAAAAATTGTAAGCATTATAATTATTTTTTTTATTTTATTTTTAAAATATATATCTAACAATTAAGGGCACTTTTTTAAATATGCAACATCGCAACGTATTCGACCGCGAAGCGGTCGTCGGAGACGCTAGTTATAATTTAAAAACTCGAATACAATTAAGTACTCGAATTCACTCGACTGCTCGAATTTAATCGAGTACTCAATACATTGTGCCGGATCGGGCTCTGATAAACTTTTCAAGCTTTTTGAACAGCTCTAGTAACTATTTTAAAGTAAATATTTTAAAAATCTGAAAAAATATAAACTTTTATCTTTTTTTGAAAAATACAAATAGCGATTACTTTTATTAATTTTGATGAAATATATACTTTGCATACATCAATCGATCCGTTTTCACGTGAGGAATGTAATTTTGTCAAAAATTAACTAAAATTTAGATATAGGAAAAGGTTTTTTAAAAAATACAAAAATTCATTAAATCGTATCTAAGATAATTTGTACAAAATATTTTATGACATACACACATACATCTGGGCATTAGCTCAGAATTTCATATACCTTCATATACATGTATTATAGACAAAAATGAGTCCATTCAACCTTCTTTTGAACAATTGAAAGTCGTCACGAATGCAAATCTTCCTCTCGAGGAGAAAGCAAAAAAGAAATTAGTTTATAAGTTTTACATTTGCTAATTATCTAAAATGTTTGTCTCAAAATGCTAATTTTTTAGAAACAAAGCGTAATAAGCGATAAGGTCCACTTTTTAGATTCTCATCTTGATGAAATATCCAGAAAATAGCAAAACGCTACCAAAGGCAAATGAAATGAAAATGTGTTAGTGTACTACTCTGGGGCGCACAGTGGTGAAAAATGTACTTTTTTGTTCAAAATCACTCTGCAGGTCACAATTTTTTACCAAAATAGCTTTGTTTTTTTCTAAATCTTCGTAGATAAATTCTCAATCGATCCCTCAAGCCCGATTTTTGAATTTTTATTTTTTAACAATTTTTTAATAACAATAAGTATTAAAAAAATTATGAAGTTTTATAAAATATTTTCTTTTAGTTTAATTAATTAAAAAAATTTATCAAAAAACCTATTAAAATAAAGTTCAAGTGTTTCTGATGTAGAAAAAAGTATAACAATTTATTAAATTGTTTAAACAATTAATTGTTTTTACTTTTTTCATAAACTGTATTTAGGGATAGAAATTTCTAATTTTTTCACAATTGTGCAATTTTCCATAAGTAAAACATCTACTAATGATAAAAAAGTTAATTAATTAAACAATGTTTAAACAATTAATTATTGTTATTTTGTTTATAAGCTGTACTTAGGGCTAGAAATTTCTAATTTTTTCTATATTATGCTTTTTTGTTATAAAAACATTCAAGTATGAAAAGAAGTATAAATTAAATATTAAAATATTTAATTTTTATTTGTTTAATGATAATAATAATAATTTGTTAAATTTTGCACTTTATTGTATTTAAAAATAGAAATTCCTAATTTTTCTCAATTATGTAATTTCTTGTTACTTAAACACTTAAGTTGAATAGGAAATAGAAAAATTATTATTATTGTTAATTTCAATTTATGGTATTTTGAATCAGACGTTTTTAATTTATTCTTTATTTTATACATTCTTATGTGTAGAAGAACTAAAATCACATTTAAAATGGTCGCCTTTTATGTTTAACTTTTGATAATATTAACAAAGTTAATTGTTGAAACAAAGTTTAATTAAACAATTTTTATCATTATCAGATATTTTACTTATGATTATGCTTTACCAAACAGCCCTTTTAAGGGCTACAAGATCTACAAAAATTTAGTGTTTCTAGTCCTAATTTTGTAGCCCTAAATTCAGACAATGAACAAAATAACAACAATTAATTGTTTAAACAATGTTTAATTAATTGACTTTTTTATCATTAGTAGATGTTTCACTTATGAAAAATTGCAAAATTGTGAAAAAATTTGAAATTTCTATCGTTAAATACAGTTTATGAAAAAAGTAAGAACAATTAATTATTTAAACAATTAAAAAAATTGTTATACTTTTTTTACATCAGAAAGACTCGAACTTTATTTTAATAGGTTTTTTAATAAATTTTTTTTAATTAATTATCTAATAAAAATTTATTTTATAAAATTTCATGTTAGAGTCGAATTTGAAAAATTAAATTAATTAATTTATTAATATTAATTTTTATAAAAACTTTAACTTAACGTGTCCTTCGGACAAATAATTTGTAAAGGTAGTGGATCCCCCTCTCTTCTTGGTTATTAATTCAACCAAGGGATGAGAATCCTATTCTTTGAATTTGGAGAAGATAGGTAAATTAATCAGGATGTTTAAATTAAAATGCAAAATTAAAGATATAAACAATTACTTGTATATTTAACCCAAAAATCTCTAATACAGATATTCTAATTTTTCAAGTGTGTAAAAAGAGTACTTTATGTATGTGTGAATGAACTTGTAGTGTGTGTTGTGCGGTGTAAGTCTTTTATACTCACTACTCAGTAATTAGATCTCTTTGAAATATTAATCCAATGACACTTTCTGCCTTCGTAAATTTCGTGTTGTTTCTCCAGAAAACTAAAGAAATACCCAATCTAGGTTCACTAGATTGATATTTCGTCTTAAACCTTAATATTCCTTTTATTTCACAAGATAAAGACCTAAACCCCGTAAAATAAAGGCTGTCTTTAAAAATATATTTAAATTTGATATTCTTTTAATAAAATTACTTTTTATTTTATTTTGCTGATACTACACTTTTCAATATGTTCTTTTAATTCCTTTATTTTTTATATCTCTTTCACAAATTCTTTATATTTATTTTTCGATTCACTTTATATTCAATATTTTCTTTTAATTATTTTATTATTTCACTTGTCACTTTTATTATTCCCAATATAACTTTTAAATTCAACCTTTCTTTATTTTTTTATTCCTTATATTTTTATTCTCAATTAAAATTCACTTTTCTGAACAAACTTTTATTTAACCCTTTAACTTGTAAGGAAATCCCTTGCTCAGGGATTATAAAATTTAATTAAACGCGGCCAATTGCCGGACTTAGAATTGCCTGGCCCAAACTGCCGGCTACAATCACAGGTGACTACGACCTGGACTAAACTGCGGGCCTAAACTGCCCGGGCTAACTGCCGGCTACCACGGCCTGGCTTAAACTGCCCAAATTTCCCAGTGTCAATCAATTTTATTGAAAGACGATTTAGTGGGGAAATCGTGTGTTAAGTTTATTGAACTTGACTGTTGCCAAGCTAATTCTGCAAGCTTGCAGATTTAGGCAGTGGCGTGATCCGAGTTCAGTGACTTAGATGCGCCACTCCTTGTATTGAGCAATTTATTTTTCATATCTTTTAACTAATCCTCAAAAAAGGTCAACAAACTGTTTGCCCAAGGAAGGGAATCTATTAAGAAATATCGTATTATATTCTCAGGTTTTTCACCTCTAAATTGTGAAACTTAAAGGAATGTTAAATTCCGTTAAATCTATTATTTATATAAAATATTTTGGATTAAAATAGTCAAAAAGAAGAATGTACTTTTTGTGAAATTACAAAGGGTTGTTTTTTGTGTAAATGTTTTTGTGATGTTTACAAAAATCTCATGTTGTGTGTAATTGTTGTATGTAATTTTAGTTTTAGTATAATTAAATATATATTAACAATATAAAAAGTTACGGATTTCGGCCGTAACAAATGCCCCCCTTTTATTAGGCTGACGTCCCTTGTCAGCCGCTATGAATGCGTGTTGTTTATGTGGTGGTCCATGTAGTTTCCTTGGAGTATAGTAGTGTTGAATAACTCTTTCGAGTTTTACAAAATTTCTTATCCTCTTTTTTTTACATAAATGGTTTTCTGTAAGGTGAGTAAAATTGTTAAAGATAAAAAAATTAAAAAAAAAGACAACAATAAATTAAATTCCCTTATTAAAAAAATGAATTTAAACAATAATAAACAAAATGAATTGTCATAAAAGAGAAAAAAAGATGAGCTGTCGTTTATTCGAAAAATTGTGGAGTTAGCAAATTTAATTTTCTATGTCAGTGTAACACTAAAGTAAGTTATTTTAGCGTACTCTGATTCATATAAGAAAGAAAAGAAAAATTAATAATTTATTTTATCTCCATTAATTGTTAATTCTCAGCTCTTAACTCCAAAATAAAAATATTATAATAGAAAAAAAAAAAAATTTTTTTTTTATTGGGACAACAATTGTTGTTACTGCCCCCCTTTTATATGAACTGTCGTCCCTTGGCAGTTTATAGATTTCAAGAAGTGATAAGATTGGGATAAATTTTAGTTTGAAGCTAAACTTTAATTTTTTTAACATAATCTTTTTTTTAGACAAAAAAAAAATTGAACGGGTTTTATATTATTTCCTTTTTTAGATATATAATAAAAATTTTTGAATGAATCAATTACATTTAATCTTTAATGAAATAATTTGAAATTAAAATTTTAATTTTACGTAGTATTTAAGTGTACAAACTATAATTTTTATTATTAATTTAACTGAATTTTCGTAGATTTTTCTAGAGTGAGAAGATTTTTTAAGATGAATTTTTCAGTTTAAATTCTTTCCAAAATACTTAAGATTTTGAGGATTTTATTTTCATTTATTTATTTATAGTTTTTTTTAAACTAAAAAAAATTTTATCATATTTTATTTTTTTCAATGAATAGACTAAAAAAAAAATTTTTACGTTTTTTTTTTATCTTTATTTTTAATTAATTGTTTGAAATAATGGATTTATTAGAAGAACTTTAGTTAAAAAACGATTGAGAAAAAAAAGAAAATTAATTTTAGACAAATCCAAAAATTAAAAATTATTAAACGCAATTTTTAGCGAATTTATAAGGAAAATAAATGCGTTGCTCCTTACGTTCGTTCCTCGCTTCTTCATTTTTGTTAGCTCCCCGGCGTTTCACCAGTACTTCGAGTGCCTACAAGCTTTTTTCCCATGCATAAGCGTGTATTAATAATATATGAAGTTATAATGCAAAGGAGAGACTATTATTTTTTTTCACATATAAATATTATTGGTTAAAGAAATAATTGATTATTAATACCTAATTGTTATTAACAAATTATAATGAATTTATTACAAAATATTACTCTAAAAATAATTTTAAAAAATCCCCATTTTCAACAAAAAATTTCTTTTGCATTAAAATTTATAATGGACAAATAGAATTTGAAATTTATAAATAATATTGAATTAATTGTAGTATTAGAAAATTTTATTTGTTATATATTTTTTTTATTAGAAATAATTTTTGTTTAATTTAATGTTTTTTTTTAAATTAACAAGTAGGTTTTAATTTTATGTTAGTTGTTTCCCTTTATTTTGAATTTTTGTTAACTATGGCTCCCTTTTTAGTATTTCATAATTCTATGGAACAGATTCTGGTTCTAATGTTTTAAAAAGAGGTTTAAAAAGTGTTGTTAATGGATTTGTTTATTTAGGTGTTACCCCTTTTTTGTATTAAATAATTTCTGAAGCAAGGTAGTAATAGAAACCTTCAATGTTATATAAAAAAAAACCCCACTTATATTTATCTGATTTAATTTTATACCCTTTATTCTAATATTGTTTTTATTGCATATTTATATATCATTATTGTTAGTTTTCTTTTATGTTTATATATTTTTTTATTTTTCTATGCTTACGTGTTAGATACGACTATAGCTAATTTTATAATTTATGATTTTAAATCGTTTTGTTTTGTTACTTGTGTAAGTATTAAATTATTCAATGTTTGAAGTATTTAATTTGATTTACGAATAATATGAATGATCAAAGAATATTCTAATTTAATTATTTCTTACATTGATTTGAGTATTAATTTTATTTTTAAATTACTTTTTTTTTACTTATACTTAAAGATAACGAAATCATTTTTAAAGTATACATTAATATTCTATTTTTAATAATTAAAAAAAATTATATAATATAGAAATTGAAATTTTTTTATAATTTTATTAAAAACATGTCTTGTATTATATTATTTTTTAAACTTCTTAATAAAATTTTTTTAGAAATAGTGTAAATTAACTAACTTATCTTATTTTTAGCAAAGAAAAAAAAATATTTAAAACATTAGCTTTCTTTCAGGTTTTTTTTTACAACAAAAAAATGTTTACTATACTTAAACTTTTCTTTTTTTTCAAAAGAAAGGTAGAAGCAAACTTTTAATAATTATGTTTAACTTATTTAAGCATTTTTAAATAGTTTTTATAAAAAAAACAATAAAAAATGTTTTTACGTTTTCTAAGATAAGTTGTTCTTTTTCATCTTTTCAAGTTATTTTATGTTCGTTTTTTTTATAACTTAATAGTGCTAACTCTTTTTTTAAATTTGTGTTAGTATTATTAGTGTTCTGTAAGTTTCATTGATACTCGAACCTAAAGCGTTCCCTTTAATATTATTTAGTTCATAATGCCTTTTTAAGAATTATGGGGAAAATAGTTGCAGACTCTGCAAGTATTTAAAGCGTGTTTTAGTTTGAAATTTAATATGATTTGGTCAGAGCATCAATGAAACATGATTTCTTTTAAGTATTTCTACGAATAATATTCTTTGTTGAATCATTATAGCACTGTTATTTGTTTTATTCGTTTATGAGTGTAGTTGATTTAGTTAATAATAACAAATAGTATAAAATTGTAATTTTATTTATTTATAAAAAAGATAGAATTTTCTCAATTTTAGTTTTGAAATTGGTTTAAAAAAATCTTAATTTGACATTTAAATGCTTTCCTTCGTGACGATAACTTTTAATTTATTATTACGGTATATCTTGTTTGTAGAATTTTTTTTTATTTCTATTACAGCACTTACTAGGCTTTTATTTCGTATATGTTAGTGTTCGCGTTTTTATTAAATGTTTTATGAATAGCTTATTCTTTTTTTGAATTAGTAAGATTTTTATAGATTTGTATGACTTATTTATCAAATTATTAATCCTATTTTATATTTTCAATCTTTTTACTGATTTAGTTATTATGTTATTATAAATAGCATAGATTAGAAAAAGAATGTTTAATCCGATTAATTCATATTTACTACATATTTTGAGTAAATTACATATTTTACCCGGAAAGATCGTTAAAGATATTATGTGTTTTAACTGATATTATCTGTCTCCCGCTTGATTTTACCTACGTCTAACCTATTCCTAACCTCTCTCTGTAAACTTTTGTTACTATTATTTTAGGTATTCTTCTTTGTAGTAGTTTATTCCCTCCGAATTTGTAGATAACTTCATTTTTCTCATTTGTTCCGAGCAAAAATATATCCCAAAAATATTTTTGTTGTCTTCCTGATAATTGGTTATGCATTGAGATATAATATTCGACCATTTCTAAAATTTCTTGATTTAAACTTTTTCCAGATGACAGAACCTTGTTTATGATAAATTCTTCTACTTCAACATAAATATTTGTTGAAATGGTGACGTCTTCATTCGATACTTGATCTCCTAAATCTTCTTTTCTTCCTTCTTCGTTTTCCATACCTAATTGTTCTTGGAATGTTGGTTTGATTTTTCCAGGGGGTTTTCCTTTTCTTAGTTTTGTCATAGGGCTGTCCGAGTCCACATGTTGTATTATTGAACACGTATTGTTTATGACGGTTACATTCTCATTGCTAGCTTGTTTATTATTCAAAAGTTCTTCATTTTTCTCGATGATTTTTTCGTTGTCTTTTTGATCTGCTTTTGTTTCTTTTAATTCAAGGCTAATTTCCGATTGTTGTGTATTGTTTTCTCGCTGTAAAATTCCGTGATTATTGCAACTATAACTTTTTAATTCATATTCTTCTTCTAATTCGATTAAATCGTTGCTTCTCTCCGAACTTGGCATTTGTAAAGATTCCTTTCTATTCTCTTCCTCTTCTTCGAACATTTTGTTTTCCACGAAACAATTTTGGTTTTCTTCTAATGGCAAATCGATTTTTTTGACTGAGTCCTTATGTATGTCCACTATTTTCTTGTTTGGGAGTTTTTCTTCAATGTTGATATCTTCATCGACGTCGGAAATACTTATAATAGGATTCATATGCACAGTTGTCTGTTTTTCTTCTACAGTGTTTTCTGCTGTTTGAATGATCTTCTTGTTGTTTGATTCTTCATTCTCGGTTACAACTTGTGGTTCATTTATGGGGGGTGAGACACTATAATTTAATTGTTTTTCGTCCCTAAAAGAATTTTGGTTCGTGAGCCAGCCCTGAAAACAAGTTGAATAATCAATGTTAAAAAATGTTTCGTTAAGCCTCTTATAAGACCCTTCGTAGTTGCAATATTTGTAGTCTCTACGATCATCTCTACTGTAATCATCCTGGACGTCCTTGTATTTTCTGTATCCGTTTCTAAATCTGTTATCGTGTCTCTCCTTACCAAATCTGTGTTGTGGATTTCTGTAATCGACATCATGCTCGTCAAAATTCTGATCATAGTTATAAAAATTTTCTCTCCCATAATCCTGCGAATCCATGTTCCTATTTTGTCTATTTCCTCTGAAACTATCGTTTCTATTTCGAGTGTTAAATCCCTTGTAGTCGTTAGTTCTTCTTCTATATTGTTGTCCCTGTTGTTGATTATACTTTTGTTTCTGGTTCCCTGGTTCGTACATGCCATAATGGTCAAAGGCATTGTAATGTGTTCTCGAAAAATCGTAGTTAGAGTCATAGGAGTCGTATACATTTTGGTCCACTTCACTGTAATCTCTATGTACTTCTTCAGAAAAATTTTTCTTGAGATGATCTAATAAGTCCGTCAAAATTACAAATTGGATACCAACGGTGCTAGCTCTTGCGGCTCCTTTTAATTTATTTAGTATGACTGTTATTATAGGACCTTGACAAATAGCTGGCATTGGAGACGTTACACATATTATTTGTTGAATGAATTCTTGAACTGGTATGTTGTATCCATCAAAAAAATGTAATTCCTTTTCGAATTGTGCCACAGACAATGCAAGAGCTATTGCTTGATTCATTATTCGAGGATCTTCTCTACGGTTAACTTTCGACATTTTTCTTTAACGTTAGTTTTCTCTTTGCGAATTTCTGCTAATTCAGCATGCTTGTTCTTCCAGCTGATGATTTGTTTTCAATGTGTTACTTTCCATTCTTCTATTTTATAGACTGATTTCACTAGAGTCATAATTTTAAAAATTTTTGTGATGAAAAAAAATAAATAGGATTTCTAAGTTCACCTCATTTTCGAAATTTAATAAAATACTAAAATTGCTTTTATTTTTCTTTACATTTTAGCTTAGATTCTTAGTCACTTCGTAATCTTTTATTTTCGATTTCGTTAAAAAATTTTATTTACTATTTGTCAAATATGAATTGTATTAAAAATGAAATAATAAAAAGAGTTTATATTCTGATTTTAATATTATTAAAGTGGCTCAGATATTTTAATTGTCTACACAAGCATTTCTCTCGATATTTACTTCCTACTGACCTAGACACCTGAGGTGTAACCTGACGCAGTGTCGCGTAACCAAGTTCATACACCTATCTAATTAAACACATTATATTTTTATATTTTATTTCGAATTATTCTTTTTATTTATTCATAGAAATAAAGTTAATAAATGTCGCAATTAATATTTTTCATTTCCCGAATTTTATCTTCGTTGATGCTCTTCAAGACGGATGCTCCTTTTCTTGATTTTCTCCGAATTATAAACCTCGTTTTGCTGCTCGAGTTTCTATTATTTTCTTTTGCTAATATTTGAATAAAATTTCTTCGCGATTTTCATTTTATTAGTCCCTTATATTTTCGATTAATTTTCTTTATTTAAAACATAAAAGGCTGTGTATTATATATATTTTTTTTAATCAAAGGTTTTATTCAACCGAGTAAGGTAATTTCAATTTTAAATTGTCATTTTACGCGAATGCGTTTTTCGTTTTTTTTAATCCTTTCACTTGCCCAAGTGGCTACACACTTCCGGCAAGGTTAAGTCAAGGAATTGGGCGCGATTTATTAAAGAAACTAGAGCTTGCCGTCGCAAGGGTAGTTACTGTTCCCTGTGTTCGACGTTAGCGAACAAAAAAATCTCTATTACCGCACTTTTAAATTTGTATGATTTTTCCTGTGAAGAAACAGATAGATAAATTTTTTTTAAAATACAAATTCAATGCACATAAGTATATATCTATATCTCATAAAATATATTAACGTTTTGAATTAATATATGTAGTGTAACCCTGTATGTGTAAATTCAATTTTTTTGTTAGTAATATTTTTTAAATCTTTTCCATCTTCTCTTTCCTTCAAACAATAAAGAGTGAGAATCCCACCGCTGCCACCAGTTTGTTAGAGTCGAATTTGAAAAATTAAATTAATTAATTTATTAATATTAATTTTTATAAAAACTTTAACTTAACGTGTCCTTCGGACAAATAATTTGTAAAGGTAGTGGATCCCCCTCTCTTCTTGGTTATTAATTCAACCAAGGGATGAGAATCCTATTCTTTGAATTTGGAGAAGATAGGTAAATTAATCAGGATGTTTAAATTAAAATGCAAAATTAAAGATATAAACAATTACTTGTATATTTAACCCAAAAATCTCTAATACAGATATTCTAATTTTTCAAGTGTGTAAAAAAAGTACTTTATGTATGTGTGAATGAACTTGTAGTGTGTGTTGTGCGGTGTAAGTCTTTTATACTCACTACTCAGTAATTAGATCTCTTTGAAATATTAATCCAATGACACTTTCTGCCTTCGTAAATTTCGTGTTGTTTCTCCAGAAAACTAAAGAAATACCCAATCTAGGTTCACTAGATTGATATTTCGTCTTGAACCTTAATATTCCTTTTATTTCACAAGATAAAGACCTAAACCCCGTAAAATAAAGGCTGTCTTTAAAAATATATTTAAATTTGATATTCTTTTAATAAAATTACTTTTTATTTTATTTTGCTGATACTACACTTTTCAATATGTTCTTTTAATTCCTTTATTTTTTATATCTCTTTCACAAATTCTTTATATTTATTTTTCGATTCACTTTATATTCAATATTTTCTTTTAATTATTTTATTATTTCACTTGTCACTTTTATTATTCCCAATATAACTTTTAAATTCAACCTTTCTTTATTTTTTTATTCCTTATATTTTTATTCTCAATTAAAATTCACTTTTCTGAACAAACTTTTATTTAACCCTTTAACTTCTAAGGAAATCCCTTGCTCAGGGATTATAAAATTTAATTAAACGCGGCCAATTGCCGGACTTAGAATTGCCTGGCCCAAACTGCCGGCTACAATCACAGGTGACTACGACCTGGACTAAACTGCGGGCCTAAACTGCCCGGGCTAACTGCCGGCTACCACGGCCTGGCTTAAACTGCCCAGATTTCCCAGTGTCAATCAATTTTATTGAAAGACGATTTAGTGGGGAAATCGTGTGTTAAGTTTATTGAACTTGACTGTTGCCAAGCTAATTCTGCAAGCTTGCAGATTTAGGCAGTGGCGTGATCCGAATTCAGTGACTTAGATGCGCCACTCCTTGTATTGAGCAATTTATTTTTCATATCTTTTAACTAATCCTCAAAAAAGGTCAACAAACTGTTTGCCCAAGGAAGGGAATCTATTAAGAAATATCGTATTATATTCTCAGGTTTTTCACCTCTAAATTGTGAAACTTAAAGGAATGTTAAATTCCGTTAAATCTATTATTTATATAAAATATTTTGGATTAAAATAGTCAAAAAGAAGAATGTACTTTTTGTGAAATTACAAAGGGTTGTTTTTTGTGTAAATGTTTTTGTGATGTTTACAAAAATCTCATGTTGTGTGTAATTGTTGTATGTAATTTTAGTTTTAGTATAATTAAATATATATTAACAATATAAAAAGTTACGGTGTTCGGCCGTAACATTTCATGATTTTTTTATACTTATTGTTATTAAAAAATTGTTTAAAAACAAAAATTAAAAAATCTGTCTCCAGAGATCAATAGAGAATTTATCTACGAAGATTTAGAAAAATAACAAAGCTATTTTGGTCAAAAATTGTTACCTGCCGAGTGATTTAAAACGAAAAAGTACATTTTGCGCCACTGTGGGGCGTTAAAAAGAGACATAGAAGAGACCGAAAATTTAAAGGAGAAAAGAAAAGATCCTGCCAAATTTGAGTTTTAAATTTAGCGCCAACGCCACCTTGATAATCTTGGGAACTAGCTTGACTCTAGTAGTTTTATGTTCTCGACATCCGGCGTCAGAGTGTGCGCGTCTTTTTCCGTTTTCGATTGTACAAGAAAAGAGAATCTTGCGACGCACGAGCGCTTCTTACTTTCAAATAAAGTATTCCGTTCTTTTCATTATTAAACCTTTGTGCTTTTTTTATTAATGCGTACTAAACACAAACAAAGTCAACAGATCCTCTATGGCGATCGCTTGAATAAAAAAGAATAAGGTTTCACGAAACAATGATTGAAACTGATGTGAATTTAACATTTAAAAGTTTTGAAGCCTACGTTTCGTACATTTTCTGCGATCATGAAAACTTTAGAGTAATGATTTTCAAACGAATCTAATAAATTTGTTAAATAGAATTTTTAAAAAATTATAACTAATTGTACAAATTCAATTATTTCCAAAAGCAGTAAAGTTCTTCCTAGAAATTCAATTATGTTCGAATTTTTAAAAATATTTTTTCGTAAAAATTAGAATTATTTTCAAAAATTTTCTTTTTAAATTCATATGAAGTTTGTTATTTACAAAATCATTATAAATTTTTTTAAAATAATTTAATTATTTTTAGAATTTAAATTCTTTTCATAAATAAATTCATCACAAAGTTTTAATTGTTTCTAATACAATTTTATTCATATTTATCGAAAATTGTAATTGTTCTTAAAAATATTATTTTTATAATAATTTTATAATTATTCAATAAATTACTTATTTTTGCATTTAATTATAATTATAAACGTAGTGGTCTCTCCATTGACTACGAATTTTTTTCTAAGATAAGATCACAGTATAAAACTTTATCAAAAGAATTTTATAAAAATTATATATTTCACCGAACTTGAAATTGTAAAAAATCTCAAATATTTTTGGAAATTTGTTAATCCTAGACGTAAAACAATTACTAATATCCCAAGTTCTACGCATTTGAGAGACACATATGTTGAAAACACTGATAACGTCGCAAATTGGTTTGCTTCCTTTTTTAACTCGGTATTTACAACTCCTGACACAAATAGTTTTCATTTTTTTACATGTGACTTTGATAAAGTTGATCTTAGTAATTTTTCCATAAACCAAGAGACTATACTTTCTCGTCTTAAAACTTTAAATACAAATAAAGGGGCAGGTCATGATGGATTACTTCCACTTTTTAGTAAGGCATGTTGCTCGTTTTTTGTTTTTCCACTTTACTTACTTTTCAATAAGTCAATTTCTTCTGGGACGTTTCCTTCTTCTTGGAAAAAAGGAATTATAATCCCAATTCATAAATCAGGCGATCAGAGCGGCATTGCTAACTATCGTCCTATAACAATACTAAGTGTATTTGCTAAGGTATTTGAAGGTATCATTGCTGATACTCTGTATTCTACAGCCTCAAATGTAATTATAGATGAGTAACATGGTTTTACGAAGTGCAGGTCTGTTGACACTAATCTTTATCTTTTTTCTTGACTTTATTTTGCATAATATGGAGAGTGGTCATCAAATATACACAATATATACTGATTTCTCTAAAGCCTTTGATAAGGTCGATCGTAGAATACTTATTGCAAAGCTCAGGAATCTTGGTATTCATGGTACCTTTTTGTCCTTGATTAGTACCTCAGGGTTCTCTTCTTGGTCCTTTACTTTTTATTATATTTATTAATGACGTACTATTAGTTTTTAGTTATTGTAAATTTCTTTTGTATGCTGATGACTTAAAACTATTGGGTGATCAATAATTATTGTGATTTTCTTGCTTTGCAGCATGACCTGAATAGTCTCGCAAAATGATGCCTAATTAATAAATTACCTCTAAAGGTTTCGTTATATTATTTTCGAGATTCAAACTGGTCATTCACCATGATTATCAACGTTCTATGAAATGCCTTTTTTTCTTTAGTTATGCAAATAATCTTGAATTTGTCAGTAATATGGCATCCACTGTATGATAATTTAATAACGAGAATTAAGAGAATACAAAATAGATTCCTGCGCTTTATGGCTTTTAATTAAAAATACCTTTCGATCGCTTTAGTCATGATTCCAGATTTTTATATAGTCATATAATATTTTTATATAAAGTGCTCAATCAGAAGTACAAGTGCCCTGCTCTCTCATTAAGAATTAACTTTTATGTGCCTACTTTAAACTTTTTGTTTACCCATTGTGTTATATAATAGTGATTCTTTTTCCCTTAAACGACTGAATCTAGAAGCAATAGTTTTAATTTTGTAATTTTCTTGACATTTAGTCATGCATAACTTAGTTAGTCATGACAAACCTGTGTTAATATTTTTTAATAACAATTATTCTGTCTTCAGTTCTTGTAACTTTTATCATAATCATCAATTTCCATTCCTCTAAATATAATATATTGCCTTTTAATTCTATTATATTGTAATCAGTTTCTGCTAAAACTAGCACGAGGTTCATTATCGAAATCTTTATCAAAATTGCCATTGTTGTCGTCATGCAAATCGTCTTCTTCACTATCTAAAACGAAATATTTCTTAATATCTTAATCATTTTCTCCTAACCACAAAGGGTCTTCTTTTTTCTCATATTATTTCTTATTAATATCTGTTCCCCAACTACAATTGTCTTTTTATCAGTCAGTATATGTTTTCTATGAGATTCATTGATTTTTCTTCTTGAAACATGTAAGTTGTTTTCATGTTCTAATTGTTTCAATTCGTTTTTCCTTACTATGATCATTATTTTGTTTGCTGTTTCAAATGCTTCTCTTACTTTTCAGTCATTCTGTAGTTCAAATGCAAAAAAATCCTTTAATTTTATTATGCTTTTGTTTTTTTGATACGTTTTGATATTAGATAATATTGTTTTTCTTTATTTTTTCACTCTTACTTTTTAAATTTAATAATAGATATTTATTTATCTTATTTAAAAGTATTATTTTCATTTTTCAAAAAATACAAAACTATTTTTATTAAACTAAAAAAATTATTAATGTTACATTTCAATATTTCTCTTCTTTTCAAAAAAATTAGCACTTTGTAACAAACATTTCATTTGTTTCGCTTGTGAAACTTACTGAACACTTGATCAGAGTTGTCACGCATTTGCTCATTTAAAAGTTCTTGATTTTTCCAGTTTAAAAAACCTAAATTTTACAGGTTTTTAAAATAACATTTATTTTTTACCACATTAATAATACGAAATAATTTGTTTCGTTTGACGATTTTTAATAACATTTAAGAAAAAAATTTATAAAAGTTTTGTAAATAATAGGATTTATATGAAATTGAGGAATAATTTTTAAAATAATTGAAATGTCGACGTGAATATTAAAAAAATTTTATTAAATGTATGTATTAAAAAATATAACAAATTTTATTAGTATTTGATTTATTAAAGTTTTTTATAAACCTAAATTATGTTCAAAATTTATCATGCTATTCATTGACAATTTAAATTTTATAAAATTCTAATATTAATCTATTTATGAAAATTGTAAACGCTTCTTTTTGAAAGTTTAATTAATTTTAAACTCCATAATTAATAATAAATAAATCAATACTTCATAGCTGAAACAAAACATACACCAAAATTCAGAATTTTTTATGAATTCTAGAAATTAAATATTTTTCCAGTACTTTTAGTCAAATTCTCAATCTTTTCCAGGTTTCTATGTTGCGTGGCAACCCTCTTGATTGAAGTTCTCGAGAACGTAAAGAAATGTTACAGGTGTAAAAAACTGAAATTTGTGTTCATTAGTAGAAGTTTTTGTAAAGTTAACAAAGCATTGATAAATTTTATAAACCTTGATTTTTAACAAAATTTATTTTTCTTACGTAAACGAAATAATTGGCATAATATTTTAACAAAACTTTGTTTTTTTAAATATTTAAAATATGTTTTGTGGTTACATACGTGTAGGTTTATAGGAAAATTATTGAAACCATATTAAAAATAATTGTATCTCATGCAAAAAGATTTATCATATTTAAAAATGAATATTTTTGGAGCAATTTTTTTTTATTTTAAATCCGAAATTATTCATAAATAAACTGGAAAATATAGTAATTTACATAATTAATATAACAATGATAATAAATTAAATACTTTGTTTGGCGGACTACTTATTTACATTATTTATTAGAGGTGCGCAGAAAGCTTGAAAAGCAAAGCCCGAGCTTGGCTCGATGTATCGAGTACTCGAAATTATTCGAGCTTTTTGTGAGGTTTGTGTCGGATCGAAATTCAGAAATTTCTTATCAATTTTCGAAATTGAATATTGTTTCAGTACTTTTGCCAAAATTTTCTAACTTTTTCCCAACTTTCCTGAATACATTTAGAAAAATAGTGATTTTTAGTAAAATTCTTCTAAATAATTGAATTTTTCAACATTAATGAAACAAGAAACTTCACGCGCACGTTATTTTAGTTAGTAGGGTAAAGTGGGGTAAAAAAGCCACTTTACGATATTTGCAAAATATGGTAAAATTTGTTGGTTTATTTACGTTTTTTCTTTATTAATGACAAATAATCTTATTTTAAGAATAGTTTAATAAATTTAAAAGTTTTAATAATAATTTTGATTATAAAGAATGTAATAATAATTATATAGAATGTTTAAGAAAAATCTTCCTCCTTCACATTCAACAATCTGTTTTTTTTGGTCCACGAACACGTTTAGTATCACTGGAAGATGCTTGAGAAGTCTACAATTTATTCGCTTCGCGCAAAATTTCTCTTTTTACTCTCTCTGATGACGCTTTAGTTTTTCGCAATTTAATTTGGGCAGCAGTTTCTTGTTCAAGGCGCAAAGCCTCCATTTTTTCGGAGTCTGTTAAAATTGCACATTTTCAGCGTTTACGTCCATGATTACTAATTTTTCTCGGTGCTGCTTTTGGGAAAGGAGGAACGTTTTCAATAAGGGAATCCGAATTAACCATATCGTTTTTTTGGTCTTCAGTCTCAACATAGTTTGACATCTCTTGTTCCACGTTTGGTTCTTCGCCTGTAACTGGGAGCGAATCTTCTGGAGAGCGATTTGTGACTTCTGATGGCAAAAAATCCTCTTCAGTGAAAATACTGTCATTTAGTTGAAAAACTCCGGTCACTCGAAAGCCTGCTTGTATGTTCAGAATTGAAGCACCTTTTCGAATCGGTACTTGATCAATGCCGGGTATGTCATGCATGGTGATCGTTTTGCCGCATTCATTGGTAACCGCATCCAATTGTCGCAAGCTGCATTAAAATATCGCATTATATGACCGAAAACTCTTTTATCAAAAGGTTACAATTTATGACTTGTATACGGTAGTAGTGACAAGACGATAATTCCATTTTCCTTACAGAAATCCAATAACCCGCTATCGTCAAGTGAGATTCGTGGTTATCCTAGATTAAAAGTACTAATATCTCGACCGACGTGTGACAAAGATTTGTAATTTTTTTGACAGAATTTCTGACTTTTGACGCTTCTTCTTAACCTTAAAATTTGTTAACATTGTTTTTGTATAATTTTCCTGTATTCTGCATTTATTAAGTTCTTTTTTCGTCCCAAAACCATGAAATTTCTTATGAATTTTCGAAAAATATTGATTTTTAGTAGAATTCTTCTAAATAATTGAATTTTTCAATGTTAATTAAATAAGAAACTTCACGCGTTTGTTTTGAACAGATTTTCAGAAAAAGCACACTTTGCAGTATATGAAAATCTATGAAAAATAGCAGCAGCTTTCAGAAAATACTTTTTTAGCGATGTCTCTTTATTTTCAGAGAAAATCTGTAAATTTTTTTAATGTTAGAGTGCAAAATTGTTTATATTATGTTTTTAACTATTTGTTTATCAGGTTGTAATTTGAGTCCTATTTGTCGTAGTCTTATAAACAAATTTTTATTATGTTCTTCCAACGTTCTTTCGTAAACAATAATATCGTCAGTATAAGCAAAACATCCATTACCTATTAGTTCTTTTAATTCACTATTACTTATCATTCTTTCAAATGTTAAAAAGGCATTTTTTGAACCAGAAGGCATTTTATTATATTCATAATGATCTTCGTTTGTGCTAAAAGCTGTTTTTTCTTTGTCCTTGGGATTTATTCTTATTTGATGAAAGCCGGAGAGAAGATGAAAACAAGAAAACAATTTAGAATTTCTTAAGTGTTGAATAATCTAATCAATACATGGCAAAGAATACTTGTCTCAAGTAGTTTTTTCATTTAATTTTCGATAATCTATAAGAATTCGCCATTTTACTTTGCTTAAAGCGTCTTTTTTCTTTGGAACTATACATAACGGTGAATTTCTAATGGACACAAAAATCACCTTACATTTTAAGAATGTTCCTAAAATGTTTTTAGAACGTTTCATGTCCCTTACCCGACATAAAACGTTTTAAAAACGATCCTGTTTAAAACGATCCTGATGTTCTGTGCCGATAGGGTTGATAGGACACATGCCTTCTCGAAGAATATTTTTCTTTAACGTTTCTTTAATTTGTTCGTAAACATCTTCCTGTAACATAGGTGGATAACTATATTGGTTTGTATTTACAGGTTGATCATCTGTCATGCTACTTGTATGCCTTTTTAAAATAGTTAAAGGTAAAGGGTCGTTTCCTAATGGAAAAATATCGTCAAATTCTTTTATAATCCGTAGTAAATTTTCTTTTCCGTTTTTTATGAGGTCTAGTCGTGTATTCGATAGCAATTTTTTTATTCTTTTACTACTGTTGGATTTATAAATTTTTTCGTCACTCAATTTTTTAATAGAATTTATCTCTAAGTCTTCATAAGCATCATACATATTTCCAGTTTTTCTGAATTAGGCGGTAAAGTCGGTTTTTCTTTATATTTATATTTTGTAACTGCTAAATATCCTCCTTCAACATTAATTAAACAGATTTTATATTTCTTATCTGCACTAGATTGCACTTAGATTTCTTAAGTTCTAAAATACCTTTTTCTAAGTCAGTTTTTAATTTTTGATCGTAAACTAATTTCAATTAAACCATTTTCTCTAAATGCATTTTCATTTTTTGTAACTTGAAAAACTAATTCTTTACCGTAAAATTTTAAACAAATAAAATATTCGAACATTATGAGATTGTTTGCCATTGTTAAAACATTATGAAGCGCTTTTTAAAAGTTTATCCCTCACAATATACTTTTTTTTACAATTTATATATTCGGATCGGTGAAAAGTCGTGCTTAGCAGGTTCTCCGATAAAGAAAATTCTTCCCTTAGCTGCACTTGGTCTGGTGGTTTGGTTTTGATTGATCGTGACTGAAAATTTTGAGTTTTTTCTTGACGTGTAGGTAAACCTTTTAATTTTCCTCTACAAACATCTTTCGTATGTCCTAAATTTTTACAATGGTAGCATTTTTTAAATTTCTCGGTTTGTTAAATCTTGGTGTTGATACTGGGTTTTCATTACTTAGGTTTCTAGTAAAATTGTCAATTCTTCTTTTATCTTTCATATTTACGTTAATTTCTGAGGCAATATTAAAACATTCATTCAGCGTTTTCGTTTTTTGAGGAAGAAGTCTAGTTTCAAATTCTTCACGTATATTTCTTAAGAATGTGCTGACACTTGCACTTGTTTCTATTTCATGTCTTACGCAAGTTTCTTGACGTGTTATATTTATACTATTTATAGACAGCCTGAATTTATCTAGACATTGCATAAATCTTGAAGTGAATGACTCTAAACCTTTATTTTTGCCCTTTATACAATACTCATCAAATTGCAGAGTATACCAACGCTTAAAAAAACTTAGCCACACCCTATGAAGGTCGCCGTTCAACGTGCGTAAAGTGGATACTACTTTGTAGATCTGACCAACTCTGGATCGTTGCTTGGTTAACACTCTGGATAACACATCGTAAATCTGGATAACTCTTATTTAACAAGTAAAAGTACAGAAAACTTGAACTTAATGAATCCTTCCAATATATTCTTCACTGAGCCTTCTTGGATGACTATCGTCCTATCACTTTCAGTAGCCACTAATTAATCTGACAACACCTGCTTATGATTTCGTTTTTAAGGACTGTGAACTCGTCCCCTTTCTTTACAATACACACAAAAAATATGTCGGTTGGGAGATTAGAGTACCTTATCTACATGTATTTTGGGTCGTTGAACACGAATCCGGTGTCGTTTTGGTCCAGCACGTGTACATTTTTTCCATACCTCAAAAAAACATGTCAAATTTTTTGTGGTATACAAATTGCCTTAAAAATTGGTGGATTTTGATAATAGTTGGCAGCTAGGGTTTTTGGTTTCTCGGTCGCCATATTGGATCCTTCAATTTGAATTTTGAAAATCTGACTTCAAAAATCTTATATTCGCAATCAGCGACTTCAATAACCCTTAAATATCTAGTTTTCTCAAAATCCATAAATTTTTTAAAAAATCTTGTATACCACAAAAAATTTGACATGTTTTTTGAGGTTAGGAAAAAATGTACATGTGCTGGACCAAAACGGATACCGGAACTAAAAATCTATAAAGTGCTATTAATAACTAGAAATTAATTTTTTGGGAGCTATGGTACGTTTTGTCGTCGACCATCACATACAATATGTTTATTAACACATGATTATAATAAGTTTGTTAACATCTTTATTGCAAGTTAATTCTTTTCAAAAGAAGTACTTTGCTAAGTGTCAACTGTTTTTAAATGTTACCCTTTTTGAAACGATTTTATAATGGTTTAATAAGAATTAATGTAAAAATGCTCATATTTGTATATCTGCATAGAAATTTCATATAAGATATATGAGATTTGACATATAGGATTTCATGTAAGATTTAATATAAGATTTTATCTCACATATTTCACACATAATTCATAATTTTTGTTATAATTTGACATTTTGATGTTATAGGAAACATACATAATACAAACAATTGTCACTTTTCCGTCCATTGAAAAATATTATTAAAGAAAACACATACTTTAATATGTAAATGTATCTAATTGATCACTAAATAGATATACTGGGAAAAATTTGCTATGAACGCGAAGCCTTTTTAGAGTAAACTAAGTTTAATATTTTTGTGTCGTTCATTATTTAATTATTAATTGTTTCTATTAAAATTAAATCATTTTCAATAAATTGAAGTGGTTTTTTACATTTGCAGTGTTTTTTTAATATTTTATAATAGGTGAAAAAGTAAAAAAAAATTAGGCCTTTTATACTTTATGTTTATTTTACAATAAATATTAAAAACATTTAATAAAATAAAAATTATAATTTTTTTAAATTGTAGTTAGCAATTTTCATTAAAATATACTAATCTACAAAAGAAAAAACAATATGTAGATTAGGTCTAAAGAGAATATAACATTTTTGAAATATTTTTTTAAAACGCGCTAAAAACTAGGTGGAGCGGAATTGAGTCAAATTTTTATATAGTAAATTGTAATTGATAAAAAACAACAATGCAAATACAAATATATCTATCGAAATTTGTCATCCAGCATGATTCAAATATACTTTGCAGCAAAACTTAGCAACTAGCAGACGCTGCCACATATGTTGCGTGGGCTAGGTCGTGCAATGCATAATTAAAAAAAAAATTCTTACGAATATCAATAAACACCTCTCTGTTATTTTTAGGGTTTCTTAAGAACATTTCAAGCCTTAATTTTAATATTTTTTGGAGAAAAAGCTTTACGGGCTTCCGGTGAAAAAAGAATATTTAAAACAGGCCTGCACACTAGGGTGTCCGTAAGATACATGAGAAATTTTTTTTTTGAATTTTGTTTACGCCACCCCCCAGTTTGGTTCCAACAAAATAAAAAAAATTTTTCCTAAAATTTGAAGCCGATTGATTAATATTAACACGTGCCAGTAATCGATCGAAATTTCCAATTGAAAATACATGGGAAAAATGCACTTTTTAAAAAAAATCATAACTTTTTTAATTTTTATGCAAAAATTCTCCAGGTCACATTTGTCTTCATTTTTAGCTGCACTATAAGATAGCACTTCGAAAAAAATTCAATTTTTAAAAATTTACAAAATGCCGGAATTTTAAAATGGGTCATAAAAGTGCACCACAATGTATCAGTGGTTTTATCATATGAATTTTGTCGGAAATTCAAAGAATTTTCTTAATCGGGGGTATTTCCGACCATTCGTCATAAATCTGATATCAGAAATAAATTTGTCAAAATTTTTTTTATTCAAAATGGCGGATTTAAAATTTTGATTTTCCACATTTTTGAAAAAAATTTCTAAAACAACGTCAAGGGCGATTTTTGGAATCGCTATTTACGAATCTAATGTGAAAAGTTTATTTTTAAAATTACCCGATCCAATACGGCAGATTCAAAATTTGTATTCTCTATATTTTTGAAGTAAATAGTCTGAATATTAATTGATAGGTTAATAGTTACAAGAAACAATTATTGGGATATTTTGGGAACTCTTTTTTAGAAATTTAACTTTCATATTTCCAAGAATAATTAAAACAAATTCTAGTTTTAAGATGTCTTAAGGTTTCACCGATATAACAACTATTACAATCCTTGCATTGAATCCTATATTGAATCCAATAGAATTAAAGAGCATAAAAGATATGTCACTTACAACCAAAATATTAATGCTTTAACTAATCATACCTTTGATAATAAACATTCTTTCGATTTTGACAATACAAATATTTTACAAATTGAAATAAATAATTGGAAATGAAAAAATTTAGAAATGTTCTATATAAAAAATAATACTAATAGTATTAATTATAGAACAGATATTAACAATTTAGATAAAGTATACTATAATTTAATTACTTCTTTTAAAACATAATTTGAAAAATTTGATAACATAGAGATCTATTTTATCAGCTATACCTGGATCTTGCTACATAACCTAACCTTTCTGTTAAAACTCTCTAATCACAGAAGCACATTTATTACAAAAAATGTGCTTCTTCAAAATCTTTACTATAAATTAGTTAATTAATATAAAATAATTTTTTTTTTAATAAAAAGTTTTTTATCTACATATTTATAATGTTCTTCTAAAGGGTAAGGAAAAAATTTTTTCATTTTCTCTTTCTTTCACAAATTAAAACATAACCTTAAAAATACCTTTTTAAATTAAAAATGAAACAATTGGAAATGTTTCTTTCAGATATCTTAATCCTCTTTGAAATCTCTTTATGATGTGTCCAATATTTGGATAATGTATTTATAAAATTATTCATCCCCTGATGAGGAACCATATATGGTTCGAAACTAGTTGGGATTTAAACAACATTTAAATAACCGTATTTAGGCCTTCTATCATTATTCAACAAATTTAAATAACATTATCTTTCAAAATAATCAAAATTTTCCAAAACATCTAAGATTCAAAGTTTGTCCTGTGCAAGGAACACCCCCATGTCAACTTGTTCGTCTATTTCGGAAAAGTAAATCTATACGTACCATTACATTGAACTTATCTCCTGTTTCTGCAGTTTCTGTACGACTTTCTTACGGTCATTAATTTTTTTATTTCATTCTGGTAACAAAGCTTAAAAGTATTTCTGAGTTATTTACAAAAAAGTATTTTGCTGTCAGTATTTCAGATATTAATATTATTGAATTTTATCATTATCAAATATTGTTTTTATTTATCAATCTTTCATTTATAATTTTGGTTTTAATCATAGTTACTTTTATTTTAATAAAATAATTGAAATAATCTCAGATGGTTAGAAAAAGTTTCATTGCTGTCAGTAATTGGATTTTATTAATACAAAATTGGCTTTAATTAATAGAATTCCATGCTATATTTGTCATTTTGTGAAAATTTTAAAAATTTATTTGGGTATAGTCATTCTTGATACTGAAATTTCTAAAAAAGAAGACACAAATTCAATAACTAAATAAGAAAATATTTTTTTTTATGTTATAAACAATTAAAGGATCAACAGCCTTATTTACCATATTTTATGCCATTAATATACTAAACTTTTGTTTATGACAGGAAATGAGAATAAAATAATATCTTCTATAATTCTTAACAATTTGAACAATATTTGACAATTGTTTATAACAATTTTATGAACAAATGAATAAATTTTCCATTTTTTGATAGTTAAATACCTAATGTTTTTTTACTTTATCAACCACACGTATTCTGTCAATAGTTTTTTATTAAAATGTTTCCAAAGTAAACAATAATTATGCATTTTTTAAATAAATTTAATTAACAAACGCGTAGTTTGGACATTTTTGGATAAAAATCTTTCGTCTTTTTTGTAAAATTAATTATTTGTGAACTAGATACTTATAATTACATATAAAGTTGTTTTTTTAAATAATTGTTGAAACAAATTTAAAAAACAAATTCAATGTTTACGCATTTTTTCTTTTTGTAAAATCAAGCATAGTTTTGTTTCATATAGTATATTACAATTTTGCCCTCAAATAAATTCTAGTTTAATAAAAATTATTTATAGTTTAATAAAAGTTATTAATTATATGTACACTGTGGATATTTAATTAACATTATTTGATTTTTATAATAGAGTTTTTTTATTTTCTTTGAAAGATTAATCACCTTAAGTTTTCACTCTTTTTTTTTCTAATAACTAATAAGAAATGCAGATTATCTTCGACGATACTAATTGATGATGATTTTCTCGTGTTGTTTCCTCTGCATCTCTTAAAATCTTTATTTCTTGCCTCCTGAGCCTCTTCTGATAATTGACCAATATTTAATAAACTTGACTTTTGGAGAATATAAAATCAACATGTCACCTGCAGATATTCGGGATAAACTTCAAAAAGCGAACGAGAAAGTATTCCAAATGGATATACCGCGTGCTAGTGAATTGATTCCAGGATTAATTATAATCCGAATTCATTCACCGTTCATAAATGCACAAAGATACCAATTATGGATAAAATACACAGTTCCTTTTCGAGAAAATTAACAAAATTCAATTGAAGGGTATCAATGCACATGCAGGTCAGGTGCACGAACTTCAGAAATATGTTCACATGTCAAAAGTATCTTGTGATACGTGGGGTACGCAAAACTTAAGGATAATATAAAATATCATGTTACAGCACTACTTAACGTTATTTTAGACGCAACTATCCGTCCATTACCAAATGAGCCGCTGGATCGTAAAAGGGCACGTAAATATTTCTTGATCGAAATCGAAGTCCCCTGAACACTCAAAATTCAACTTCTGAATTTAAATATTTTAAATACACATCCTTATAGGCAATTTGATTGCGCATTTTTTTCCTATAGAATATTTTTCAATCTATTATCGTTTTCGAAATATTTGGGAAAAACTAGGTTCCCAATCTCTTCGTAAATTCTATTTTTTGATTTATTACAACCATTCACTGTGCTCTAATTGTTATAGTCCAAGAACAATTTATTATTGTCTATTTGTATAACGTTTTTAAGATCTGATTCTAATCTCATATATGCTTTTTAGTGATGCACGACGAGACTCTATCCTTTCATAAAAGAAAAGAGATAAAAATATATCATTCAATTGTTTTCATTGTTTTTTTCGCGAGATTCCCGGTTTTTCGAGACGAGACTCGCACGAAGTACATCACTAGTGCTTTCTTATAGAGTAAAAATTTTAAAAAAAGACTGAAAACCATCCTGAGCAAACAAGAATCCTCTATTAACTATTTAAATACTTTAACCATTTAAACCAATAGAAATAACTTCTTGATATAAAAATGGTTAGGGGAGAGTAGGCTACATTGAACCAGCGTCAACAGTGAACCACTTTAATTTTCTAAGAAATGACTGAGTGGAATTTTTTCTTATTTAATATATAAATTATTAATACCGAAAGCGACTACGTCCAAAAATTTCGAGCACGTAGGTTTCTTATTTACAAAGAAAAACGAAAAAAACTGTTTTTCACGTACAAAACAAAAAATTTTGTGGAAATATAATGAATTTTTTTATTCAAATAGGAAGTTTTAAAAATTAGTAAACTTGTGATGTATGTCGCTTAGGGTGTCAACTTTAATATTCCGATGTGATAAAGAATTTTAAGCCTTACATAAATTTATTATAAACAATTTTTGTTGTGAATGTTATGTGAATGCAGTGAGTGCGGCATCATTGAACCACCCGAAAAAGCAAAGAATTTTCAATTTTAAGAGTGGTAAAGTTGTCTGCTCTACTAATTAGTAAGAAAAATACTAGAAGACATGCTTTCATCACAATTGTGAACGAGATAAACTCAAACTGTCACTTTGCCTACCTAACCTGACATCAAAATATATTAATCTCCTATACTAACAAATAATAACTCTTTAACAACAATTTTCTATTTTTTTGAGTGAAAAATAATATTTTTTACAATGTGTAAGTGGAAATATTATTTTGGAAGTAAATTGTAGTGTTTTATTAAAGGTGGTTCAATGTAGACACAGATTCTTCAAAATAAGAAAAGTGTAACTTGTTAGAAAAAAATTAAATTTAATTATTTAATCATAATAATTTGTGTTTGTAACGTGTATAGTAACTAAAGGAGTACTTCAGCTTAATGTTGATACAAAAACCTGATCAAAATTTGTAAAATTTAATTAGTTCTTGGACTTTAGAAAATACCCGGTTCAATGTAGCCTACCCTCCCCTACACATTAAATTTCACACTTAGATTACAGGAAAAATATAGATAATGTGATTGGAGGTGATGGCCATAGCGTTGTCCAGCAAATAACAAGATTTTTGGCCAAAAATGCATAAAAAGTCTATATGATGGGCTAAATTTGGCATACTGGTGTATTTTAAAGCGAATATTACAGGAAAAATATAGAGAACTTGCTTTGTAATAATGGCCATAGTGTTTTCAAGGAAAAACTAAAAAATTTTTTTAAAAAACTTTTTGAAAAAATATTTTTTTATTTTTTAGTTAAAACAAGTGTCATTAAATATTTTAAAGAAGAGTACAATTTTAAGAGGATAGATGAGAGATTGTTTTCTCTTTAATTTTATAACTAAAAATGAAAAAAAAATTGGACAAGTGCAAGTTGTACTCTCACTGTAATGGCGGGTTCCTTACATAAATATTAATACAATACTTGCAATATTTATTGATAATTGGTAGAATTAAAAAAAACAGGAACTAATTTTGAAAATTTTGTTCAACTACTTATTATTATTGTTTACAATATTAGATATACAATACTTTAATTTTTTTTAGTTATCTATTTTATCAAATGATTTTAATACATTTTTAATTGTTTTTTTTAATTCTACTAATTATTGATAAATGTTGCAAGTATTGTTTTAAAATTTGTGTACGGAACCCGCCACTGCAGGGCGAGTACAACTCGCTCTTGTCGAATTTTTTATGTATCTTCATGACCTTTACAAAAATACGACATATGTAACTAACGGGGATATTCTACGCCACTTTGACAGTGTTTTGAAGTAAGAAAATGGATTTTAATGAAGCTCTGGGATTTTAATTTGTTTATGAAAATAAATATTTTTTTAAAAAATGAAGTTAAAATATTCGCTAATTTTTGTAATAACAAAATTATGAAAAAATTTTGAAACTTTTTTTGATTTTTAAGTTATTTAACATTAAATTTTGCTCTCAAACAATGGTACATACAACAAACAGACGACATATACTGCGCGCACATCTTTTGTTTGGTTTTAGAAAAAAAATGTTCCACTAAATCAGACAAAAGATGCGCGCGCAGCGTAAGTAGTCTGTTTGTTGTAAGTATTATTGTTTAAGGGGTAACATCACTCTAGAGCTCTAAAAAAGGCCTAACGTTGACAATTTTTTTAGGAGTATGAAGAAAATAATTAGATTTTTCTCTCTTGGGGTTTATTAAACGTATATTCAAGTATATAAAAAAAGTTTTATTTTCAAATGTAGATACAAAATAGCGGTTTTTAAGGCAATTTTTGGAATCACCTTTTTTAAGAGGGGCTCTGAGGGCGACCGCAATTCGTGGAACTCGTGATATCTGAAACGAAATCAATAACGGGGTTTTAATCTACATAGGAATAGCTAGCTAGCTTTATATCAATTTTTCGCAAAATGGCAGAGTTTTTAAAAAAATGTTCAATTTTTTACCCAAAAATTTAGCATTAGATTTATTTTAAAGTGACATTATAAAGTGTCTTCTTCTTGCATTTTACTACAATAAGAAAGTAATTTCGTATATTTGATAAATAATCGAGATATTTATTGTTCACATAAAATGTTTACATAGTTTTTTAATTACACACAAAAGTTATGACAAATATGAACTTTTGGGAAAGATTATAGACAGGGTTGCCACGGACCTGGAAAACGTGGGAAACCTGGAATTGTCATGGAATTTTTTTTCAGTCATGGAAAACCTGGAAAACCTGGATTTGTCAGGGAATTTTATAAAGCCAGATATTAAACACACAATTTTTTTGTATTTGAGTCGTAAAAATTTCAAGTTTTCAAGTTGACATTATACAACTTTTTCATTTTAAATTTAGTGTTTACAATTGAAATGAATATGGCATTTCTAAATTTTAGTTTCTTTTAGTCAATATCTTCCTTTAAAAATTTTTTAAATTAATGCATTTTAGAAACCCAAAAATGTTATGAAACTGAATGTTACCAACTTTTATGCAATGAAAATTTTTTCTTTTGCTAATTGTTTTTTAATATACGAAGCCCTTTAAAAAATTACAAGTGCATCCATATTAAGAAATATACAATTAGCAATAGAAAAAAATGGCTTCTGAAGCGAGGAAATAATAATTTAGTTGAAATTTTGGGATATTTGGAAAATCCACGCCAAAAATAATTAAAAATCACTGATTTCCTTGCCTTAGATCCTCTTACAATTTTTTTAAATGACTTCTCACATTAAAATTAAAATAAATAATAACTAAAAGAAAAAATTGCTTATGAGCTGAGGAAATAATAATTTTGTTGAAATATATGATTTTCGAAAATCCGTGTAAAAAATCAAAATTACTGATTTTTCGATCTTTTGAAATTTTTTAAAGGGGTTCTAACATTAAAATAAATAATAATAATCAAAAGAAAAAATTATCATTGAATAAACGTAGGTAACTTCAGTTTCATAAAATGTTATTAAAATGTTTAAAATACTTGTTTAATTGTGAAAAATAATGAACTAAACTAAATTTTTAAATTTAAAGAGATTTGCTCCTAAGATTTGCTCCCCACCTTCATTCGGAACGTATCTCAAATAATTTCACAAATTTTAACTAAAATGTTTGTTATTAATAAAATTAAAAATTAATAACTTATTTTATTAACAATTTGCTTGAAGGATATTATATTTTTTGACGTAATTAGCTAAAAACATTCCAAAACAATTTTATTTTTGGGTCTGGAATTTTTTAAAAAATGGTCTGGAAAACCTGGAAAAGTCATGGAATTTGAAAATCGATGTTTTGTGGCAACCCTGATAGAATTACGTGTGAATCGTAATATAGTTTTTTAGTTAATGAATAAGTAGAAAAGCTTTGTGCTCCAAGAGCTACACTTCAGGAGGAGTTTTTCGTCGCAGAAGGGATAAAATAAACAAAATTCTATTGGAGAATCGATGATTCTTTGTTCCATCTAAAAGGAGGTTTCATTATCAACCTTCTAAAAAAATAAACTTTAAACAAAATCGTCACATACTAATTTCGAAGAACGAAGCACGATACTTTTCAAACAGATTATTTTGAAAGAATAAAAATACATAAATTTAGATTGAGTATAAGGAATTAAACATAAAATAGTAAAAAATTTCTTAAAAGTAAAACGTAATAATGAAATTAATTATAATACAACTTAATAAATAAAAGTTAATGTCTTTGATAAATTCTTTGCAATTCTTAACATACTCCCCCCGTTGAGAGTTTACGATAAACTTTCACTTCTCGTCCTTTTGTTCATATATAGGCAAAAAATAGTCACCTTTTTCCATGGCCTCTTTAACAAACTATCGCCAATTTTTAAAATAACACTTCGCACAACACAATCATTTTCTGGATGAAGATGTTGGATTCTCGCTAATGGCCATTGCATACAAGGGACATTATCTTCTTTCAGCAAAACCAACATTCCTGATTTTGGATTCATTGTACTTTTATTCCATTTTTGACGAATATTTAATTTATTCAAATACTCGCGACTCTATCTTTTCCAAAAATGTTGACGAACCTGTGAAATTAATTACCAAGAGGAAAGTCTATTCGATGGTAGTGTTGTTAAATCTGTTTCAGGTAATCCTATCAATGAATCACCAATTAAAAAATGTCCAGGCGTTAAAACAGTCACATCATTAATATCAGATGAAATAGGAATCAAAGCTCTCGAATTTAAAATTGATTCTTTTTCAGTAGAAAGCGTGTAAAATTCTTCAAACGTAAATAACGAATTTGAAGCTATTCGTTTAAAATGATGTTTAAATGATTTTACTCCAGCCTCCCGTAACCCTCCGAAATGAGGTGAGGATGGTGGAATAAAATGAAATTCGATATTGTTAATAGCTGTAAAGTGGAAAACTTTATCTTTTAGTTCGTTCAAGGTAAGATGAACATGTAACTCATTAAGTTCATTTTTTGCGCCCTTGAAATTAGTTGCAATATCACAATATATTGCTTGAGGTTTACCACGTCGAGAGACAAAACGTCTTAAAGCTCCCAAAAATGCTTTAGTGCTTAAATCACTTACTACTTCAATATGAATTGCTTTTGCGGCCATACAAACAAAAACTGCTACATAAATTTTTATCTTTTTTGTGTTTCTATATTAACGTTCTTTTATGTAAAAAGGACCGCAATAATCAACTCCTACTCGATTGAATGGTCTAGCTTTATTAACACGAGAACTTGGTAAATCCCCCATTTTATAATTAGACATTTTTGGTTTTGCACGAAAACAAATCACGCATTTTCGAATTATATTTTTTATTTGATTGCGACCATTGATTGGTCAATATTTTTGACGCATGGTATATAAAGTCGTTTGAGTTCCCGCATGTAAACAAGCATTATGATAAGACGTGATTATCAAATCTGTAACAAAGTTTGATTTAGGCAAAATTATCGCATGTTGTTTATCGAAACTAATGTAAAAATTTCTTAAACGACCACCGACTCGCAACACACCTTGTTGATTTAAGAACGGGTCCAATTTATACAATTGACTTTTTTGTGTAAAGAATTCTTGTTTTTTAAATTATAGATTTCTTTTGCAAATTGAAAATGTTGAACAAGTTTAAGAATATCTGTTTCGGCATGTTTTAATTCATCTAGTTTCAAATTGTTTGTTTGTCGATATTTAAGTAAAAACCTATAACCTAGTGCAATAATTCTTTTGAGTTTAGCGAAGGACGAAAATGTACTTAAAAAGTTCATGTTAATATTGGTATCAAGACAATGCAAATTTTTAGTCTCAGGTAATAAATCTTTTTTACTTTAAGTGTAATTTCGGACCAGAATTTTTCATCTTGAATTAACCATTCTGGACCGTCAGTCCACTGTTTATTTTTTATAAAATCATTGGGTAATTGACCACAAGATAATTTATCGGCAGGGTTATCAATTGATCGAACGTGTCTCCACTGACTAACATCCGTATTATTTTGAATGTCGGAAACTCTATTTGAAACAAATGTTTTTAAAGAAGTATGTTTTGCATGTAACCAATGCAACACAATTTCTGAATCTGTCAAAAAAGTAACCTTATCAATTTTTAAACATAAGGAATTTTTTACATTTAAATACAAATTTGTCAACAGAAGAGCTCCACATAATTCTAATCTCGGTATAGTGACCTTTTTCAATGGAGCAACGCGAGATTTGGAACATAAAAGTGAAACTTGAACCTTTCCTTCGGTATTACCACTTCGAATATATAAACAAGAACCGTAGCATTTTTCGCTGGTGTCACAAAATCCATGTAGTTGTATAGAATTAAAATTATCAATCAAAACGTTTCGCGTGAAAAGCATATTATTTATCGAATTTAATTGAGTACGAAAATTTGTCCAATCGTAATGAATTGCCGAAGGTATAGATTCATCCCACGTAAGTTTTGCTTGACAAAGCTCTTGCATAATCAATTTCGCGTAAAGAATTATAGGTCCTAACAGACCTAATAGATCAAACAATTTAGCAATTTCGGCAGAACAACAAGCTTACTAACTTTCGATATTATTTCCGGTGCTTTTACAGAATATACGAAAATATCTTCTTTGGCTTTCCAAAATATACCAAAAGCTTTGAGCATGCAATTTTTATTCAACTTAAATTCGTTGTCCAGACATTTTTCATCGACATTAACGAGTATTTCAGGTTCGTTAGAAAACCATTGACGCAAATTAAGACAGGCTTTGTTTAGAAGATCTGTCATCTGAGAATAAATTTATCGAGCTTCTGTTAATGTAGAAGCACCAGTAATTAAATTATCTACGTATACATCTTCTTTTATTAACTTAGCAGCTAATGGAAAGTGATGACCCTCGTCTTCTGCTAATTTATGTAAACAACGAATTGCTAAAAATGATGACGGAGCAAGACCGAAAGTTAAAGTGTTTAAACAATATCCTTTTAATTCGACATTTTCATACCATACAATTTTTTGATACTTTCGATCTTCCTCTCAAATTGAAAATTGGCGGTACATTTTATCTATATCAGAGAGTAATACGTAAATGTGAAATCTAAATCGAATTAGCAAAGAAAATAAATCGTCTTGTATAGTCGGGCCGACCATTAAAATGTCATTTAATAACACACCTGAATCTGTCTTAGAGGAACCGTCATAGACTACTCGTAACTTGGATGTACTACTAGTATCGTGTTGTTTAAAATGAAATTTACAATCTAATTCCTCTTAAGAAAAACTTGATTTATCAGTGATTTCTGTCAATAAACAATTAGAGTTTTTTAAAGCCTTTTGATCCTTTTGAGAAATTTAAACCTCCACCGTTTATCCAACCTAATCGAGTTTTTTGTAAATAAAAATCGTTTCCATTTTCTGATAAATTAATAGAACCAATTTGGAATAATGACAAACTCACACCAGCTCCGATAAGCATGTCAACCGGCGCTGAAATATAAAAATTTGCATCTGCAAAAAGAAGTCCCTTTCGTATTTTAAGTAGCTCTCGCGGAATTTTCTCATTAGGATTTTCTCATTAGATTTGTTATATTTGGCACTATTAAAAAATCAAGAACCCATTTATACTCATTGTAACACGATTTAAATGTTATTTTAAACATTTTATTTGTTGTCGTAAAAAGATTGTTCAACGCTCCTATATTAAAACAACATTTGGACATTGGAAGTTGCAGTTTTTTCGCGAAACTTAACGTTACAAAATTTGCAGTAGCACACGTATCTAATAAAATTCTAACTTTATTTGCATTATTTTTGACATATGCTTGAACTATTGCGCTTGTCATGATTTGAAAAGAAGGAGGAGTCGTAAAGGAAGTTAAACAAACATTTTCAATTTTTGATTGTCATAAATTTTCCGATTCATTTTTATTTAAAGCTTCTGATTTTTCTGAGTTATCTGTTTTAGTGAAATGTAGTAATGTGTTATGTTTTTTATTGCATTTCTTACAATTTCCAAATTTACAATCTTTGGTTTTATGTGCGCGTAAAAAATTGAAACATTAAGAAGCTTCCTTTACGACTTTAAAACGTTCCTTAGTGGATAAGATCAGGAATTTTCCATACTTGAACAACAAGTGTCACTCAGAACAAAGAGGGCATTTTTTCGAGTTTGTAGTCATTAACATATGATGTTTAGAATAAAGGTTTCGTTTTTTAGAAGTTAAAGGACTCTGATCATTAAGATTTGAAATGGATGAATCATCGTGTTTTCGTTCAGATAAACGCGCCGCTGTTCTATATAAAAAATCTGTGAGATCTTCAAGTTTAGGGAATTCACCACTATTAATAGTTTCATTCCATTTATCAAGAGTTGATTTATGGAGTTTTTTTCAATAATTGCTACAATAATTTCGGGGGTGATATTGATACCTAATGTTGATAATGATTGAAGGTGTTGTTGCGATTCTTCAGCCGATATTATCAAACCTTGATATGATTCATTTTCTTGAACGGGTAAACGTAATAATAAACTCAAATGACGCGATATTAGTACACGTTTATCTTCATAAGATTTTTGTAAAAGATTCCACGCACGATCGTAATTTTTATCGGTAATAGAAAATACTTAAATTTTACGTTACGCTTCATCTCTTAAAAGTGATTTTAAATATTGTTATTTTTCAACATTTGTGATATCATCATGCTTGTGTATCATAGAACTAAAAGTATTTTTGAATAATAACCATTCTTCAACTTTTCCACTAAAAGTTGGAAGTTCAGCTTGTGGTAATTTTAATTTTTGACGATTTATTGATTTATTGATATTTATCCTATATCTACACTCGCGATAGAACCGTTACCATTTGTACTATGTGCTGGAATTATTGAAGAAATCAAACTATGAGCTTTAGCAAGAATTTTAAAATACAAATTTTGAATTCGACAGAACTATATCACTTTGTAATTGATCCCTTCATAGTTATACGAATCGTTTATATGTAAATATTCTTATTTACAATCACTTTTTGAAAACCACTTGACACAATGTACACTTTTTTTAAAATGTTTATATGTATTATTTCAATCCGGCTCGAAGGACCATGTTTTAAAGTGACATTGGAAAGTGTCTTCTTCTTGCATTTTACTACAATAAGAAAGTAATTTCGTATATTTGATAAATAATCGAGATATTTATTGTTCACATAAAATGTTTACATAGTTTTTTAATTACACACAAAAGTTATGACAAATATGGACTTTTGGGAAAGATTATAGAATTACGTGTGAATCGTAATATAGTTTTTTAGTTAATGAATAAGTAGAAAAGCTTTGTGCTCCAAGAGCTACACTTCAGGAGGAGTTTTTTGTCGTAGAAGGGATAAAATAGACAAAATTCTATTGGAGAATCGATGATTATTTGTTCCATCCAAAACAAAGTTTCATTATCTTTACAATTCTTAACAAAATTGTTTATAAAAAAGGTTGCAATGATAAAAAAATCGTACGTACTTTTCTAGATTATTTTACTGTGAAGCTACAGTAAAAATTTCAGATCTATTTGTTATAGTTTTCGAGTACCATGGTCGCCCGATTAGAAAAATATGGTTTCAAGAAAAAGCCGTTTAAAGTTTTAAGTGTGATGCCGTTTTCCAGCTAACTGACTCACACATACATTAGTATTGATGGACAAGCACTTTCTAGCGACCTTTTGGAGAACTATTAGAGCCCTCAGGCCCTGTTGGTACATTAGTGCAGAGGGTAAAGGCCTAAGCATTAAGCACTTTTCGCCTAAGGCGAAAGTCGTTCGCGAACGCAATGCATGAATTAGAAAAGGACAGAGATATAGTTGTATCTTTTTCTAACTCATGCTCTGCATTTGCGAACGACTTTCGCGAAGCAGTTGTGCTTAGGCCTTAATGGGGAATCCACACTTCGATCTAAGAACCTAAGCGGGACGTTTTTTCGTGGCGCTTCCTATGATTTACTATATCTATATACATAGGAGCGTCACGGAAAGCGTCCCGCTTATATACATCTTAGATCGAAGTGTGGATTCCCCATAAGAGTCGTAGAAAGGGGACACAAGGAACCCTGCCGCGGCAGGTAGACAATGCGCACATCGTCCGCTTCGAACCCTCTCCAGCTTAAAATCCCCGTACAGGATCCTTAAAGGATCCTCCTGGGATCCTGAACAGGTCCTGTGCAGGTTCCGATGCAGGAACCTTAGTTATCAAAGATTTCTGTATTGATTCCTGTACAGGAACACTTGCAGGATCCCGTACAGGCAATTTAAAAAAAATTTTATATTAAGCAACATTTGACATACATAGACTTCATATTTTAATATGTTAAGCTCGTATATCAATGTTGGGCAGAAAAATGTATTGCGCATTCGAGAAACTCATAGAAAACTACTGCGCAGGAGTTAAATATATAAATAAATTAATTGAGGAAACCGTCTAGGATCCTTTAAGGGTTCCTCACAGGATCCTTTACACTTAAGTACCTGCAGTTTACAAAACTACAAAGGTTCCTGTACAGGAACCTTTACTAAGTTTCCTGTACAAGATCCTACGAGTGTTCCTGTACAGAAACCTTTACAGAAATCTTTGATAACTAAGGTTCCTGCATCGGAACCTACACAGGAACCCTGTTCTAAAATCCCGTATGAGATCCTCTACAGGACCAGTACGGGATCCTGTATGGGATCCTGCGCAGGACCTGTACAGGATCCCAAAAGGATCCTTTAAGGATCCTGTACGGAGATTTTATACTGGGTCCGACACTATACCGGATTAAAAAGGAAAAAAATTATAATTTTTATTTGAAAAAATTATAATTTTTATTTGAAAAAATAATAATTTTTATTTGTAAAAATAATAATTTTTATTTGAAAAAATAGTTATTTTTCACTATTCTATCAATCGAATAATGTTTTTAGGGCCCTAAAGTGTACTTTAAGCAAAAAAAATTTTCGATTTTTTGAAAATCCTATAGTGGTGTAACCCCTTAAGTAAAAAATAAAATGTTAAATGACTTAAAAATTTCTTGGACGTTTATGCATTTCCTTCTGCAAAATTAAGTATTAAACAGCGTTGTCAAGAAAAAACTAAAAAAGTTTTGAAAAAACGTTTTTTCCTCCTAACTTTTACATTTTTTGACCTCATTAGCTAAAAATTGGTGTACTAGTGTCTTTATGCAGTCTAATCACAAAAAATTATTTAAGAACATTTGTAAAAAAAATTTTGTACCATATGATCTAAATATCAGTGTACGTAACCCGTTATTGCATTGTAAGTACAACTTGCACTTGTCCCGTTTTTAATTATTTTTATTTATATTATTATTTTTATTTACCAATGATTTAATAAAAATACTTTAATAATTTTTTATGAATAAAATCAATAAAATGAATTGTGTCGCAAAGTCTTTTTAATTTTTTTTCAGTCAGTATTGCGCCAGTATTATTATTATTATTAATTAAAATATAGAAAATCGAATTTAACTTTCCTGTAAAAATTCAAGGGGTTTAAGGGGTTTTGTAACTTTTTTTATATAAAAATCGGAAGTTTTTACTATAGATATTTTCGTATTTAGGGTTCAAAATAGGTCATTGTGATTTCGTGCCCGAGGCGAAATCGAGAGAGGGAAAGTGTCGCCGAGGTTCCTTAATCTTACATAACAATAAGTCGTAATCACTTTTGCGCCCATGTTGCGAATAATTTGTTGTCCAAATTGGGGCGTTCCATGCACGGGGCAAACTTTGAATCTCAGATTTTCTTTATAATTTGCCATTTTATTGTCTTAGGAGGACATTTATAAGTTGTGAAAAAGTTTTGCAAAATTTCTATTATTTTGTAAGATATTGTTATTTAAACTTTTAAGTCACTTTTTTCAATAATTTTCGAAAAACCCTTAAAATTTCAAAGAGGTAATTTTTGATATTCGTAAGAAAACATTTCTTTTTGTCAGTTTCCAACTCAGTTCAGTTAGTTAGGATGTTTGGCTTATATGTATTGATACTAGTTCGAATCCAATCCTCCAAAATTTGTTTATAAAATTTTCTGGAACTTTTTAGTTTACCATAAGTTCACTGCAGGTTTACTTCGTAACGTTACATGTCATACAAATAAGCTTACCATAACCTTAGTGTGTTATGTTGTGCTGTGTGGGTTGTTATAAAACTGTTATAACTGGTTTTTATTAAAGTTGACAACTTATTTCACAGCTGTAAACTACAAAGTGTATTGTATTGGTGGATATAATCTGTTTGAGAAATGGAAAAGTTATAATACAAAGATTTCAGAAGTGCATTAAACCCATGTTAAACCCCATTTAAATTTTAATCCTTCGACTGCACGGGTTAATATTTATCAAATGGGCTATTCTTGTGGGTAGCTCTTTTTTGCATTTTAATTCAAATTCCTGTCGGTGACTTAGAAATTCCAGCTTTTCCAAAATAAGAACAACCCTACTGAATAATACGATTTTATTTAAGAAATGAAAATTCTCCTGACAATATATTATTATTTTGCTTAAAAGAACATAATATTCTTGAAAGAATACTTTTTCGCATTCAAATAAATTTTTTTTTTCAATGCAGAAATATCACTAAAAATTTTTGCTTCAAAATTGTCCTAATCAATATTGCATCTATAATTAAATGTTATTAATATTAACATGTAACATTATACACATATTTTGTGTAATTAATGTAATTGTGTAACATTTTACCGTCGTATATTCAACTATTATTAACTAAGGGTACCTAAAATGTTTATAATTCTTGCATACTAAAAGTATTTGTACATCTTCGAAACTATTTATCTGCTTTTAAAATGTCGATCAATGTTGAACATAATATCTGCGGCACATGCGAAGTTCGTATTTTGGGAGTTCCCACGCAAATCACACGGCACCAATGAATTTCTAAAGTTAACCGAATTATACATAAGTTTTGTCTTAAACTTTATGAGTAATTGTAATTATGATTTAACATAAAAATTAAATAAAATTTTGCATATACATAAGAATTTTAAAATAAGGTAAATTTGAATTTGTCAATAATATAACATTTCATTTGTGAAAAGAATTTGAATAATTATTATAAATAAAAATTTATTAACATTTATGAAACAAAACCTTTCTTTCGATAAAATGAATAAAGTGGTAGAAAAAATAAAAATTTCTAGAACACAAGAAGCTGTAAAATGAAGAAACTGAAAAAATAAACAAGATCAAGATAAATGACTATTACAAACTGCATAAGAGCAGCATTCTTATTAGCCTAGTACTTAAGTATTATACATTTGTGCTTAGCATGATTTAGTAATTGCTTTATGGTCTTCTAAAAAGGTCATTATCCTTGTTACATTCCTGAATTGAATTTTTACCTTAATTAAAAGTTTCTGTCTCAGTATGTAAAACTAAAGTATTTTAATGCCCCGGGTAGCACATAATCTTGAAGTAAATTTGCCACAAGATTCCTACAAGCTTTAACTCTGCTAATTTTATCGACAGTAATTGTAAAAACATTATTTCTAGCACCTGGTAGAGACTATAGTACTTACGTTTATGTGGCTATAGAATGGGGATAATTTAGCATTATAAGAGGGTTAAAATTCCGGCCTATAGGAGGTTTTCTGCAAGCTTAAAGTAATCTTAAAGCAGTATTGACATAATCTTTTCACAAGCTTACCATTCAATATTGTCCAATGCTTACAACCCCCACAGCACATAATTTAAATTAAATGTTTTTTATACTGAATAGATTTCTTGTCAATTGAAATTTATGGTAAATGATTTTATGTGAAATAACTATTATGACAAATAAGATTTCGGGAATAGTCATGCGTCTCCATATAAGAATGAGAAATGCGGAATCCGGAATTGGGAATCTAAATGTGGAATTTGGAGTTAGAAATCTAAAATGTGGAATACGGAATGTGGATTTTGGAGTTTGGAATGTAGAATCTTGAATGTAGAATCCGGAATGTGGAAGATGGATAATGGATTGTGTAATTGGAAATGTAGAATACGGAATAAAATAAGTGAACGGACCTCAATAAATTTGTTGATATTGAATGTTTTTCTTCCTATTGACTAGGATTAAAATGTATTTAACATTATTTAGTTGAAATTGATTTAAATTTAATAGAATTTAATTGTCTTTAGTCAAATGAATCTGTTTTATTTGTATTGTTTAATCGTGTCGACTCGACGCAAATGGTTTAAATCGTGGTTAATATAAATTGTTTCTATATGGGTAAACTTTCAAAACGATTCCAAAAAATTTATCCTTTTAAGTCTTTTTAAGAATTTTTTTAGAACGCGTTACTTATTGTTTTAATAAAAAAATAATACGTTACTATACAAACTAACACAAATTAACAAAGCCACGCTACTCTATGGGTGACTACCCCACTGTCCCCATCCTAGTTACGGCACTGATAATAATGTTATATTTTTATTAATTTATCATTTGCTATTATCATATTATTAAAAAAAAAATTTTTATATTAGGTAACATTGTTTTCAAAGTTTTAGATGTTCGTAACTTTAGAAATTCGTTGACATTCGAGGAAATGAACCTTTAACCCTAGAAAAAATAATTCTCACGAAATTCAGATGAATTTTGATCCTTATTTGTTTTCAATTCCTTTAGAATTTGTATTCAACTTCGATTAAAATTCCTGTAGCATTATATAGTACCATTTTCATAAAAAATATCAATAAAAATTATAATATAAACTCTTAAGATACATTTTGAATTATGGTTCGAGCTTTTTTGGAAGGTGAGTCTGGTCCGAAATTATCGCCGCCATCACTATTATCAAAATAGTTCTAGTCTGAATTCACAAGTATTTCTGTTCCTCCTCCTCCTCTCCGCTCTAATGTCTAATTTTTCTCTATCATATTCAAAAATATTTACGACACAAATAAAAATAAAATATAAAACGATTGTCTGAGTTAAATAAAAGTTACATAATTTTTTTATAGTAAAGTCTTTTAGCTATTTAGATTTTACAGAAAAAATTAAATTTATGTTTACTTTTCTCTTATATTAATTATATATAATAAAATTATTATAGTCATTAGTCGAAAATTTAAATGCGTATTTTGCTAACTATTTGTTAATTTGATAATTTTTTTTAATAAATCATGCAACAAAATGAAAATTCGCTTTATATATGTTTATATTGTTAATACAAATATTACTAACTCTGTAAAAAATTACCTTAAATTGTTTAAAAAATTTTTATTACTACAGCAGTAATTGGTATTTTTATAAAATAAAAAATTGTATTTCTATTTGTTTTCTTAATATTCATTATATAAACGGGAAGTGCTAAAATAATAATGTTGAAGAAAGTATAAATTTATCGATATTTTTTAAGTAAGAAGATATATGAATATTGACGTGGCCTAAATAGACTCGAGTCATATCAATGTATAAGAATGTAGGGGTTCTCGAGTTAAATTCGTACCTTCTGATCATTTTGGAATTTCTTCTCATATAATTCTATTAATAACAGCTGAACTTTGTTGAAAGTGAAAACGAAAACAATATTATTAAAACATCATTTATTTCATAAAATTAATTCGATAATTAGTTTCAGAATGCAGAATTTAAACTTATCAATTTTAAGTTATTCCTAAGAAATCCCAGGGATTTTTAAGGAAATATAAAAAAAATTCTGTATTGAAAATTCCTATATGGGAAACCATCCAATTTCCCATATGGATCCTATACTACATTACACAGTATCCTATTTTTAAAGGAATTTGGAAACCCACTTAGGTTTCCATACATGTTTCCATTTGTATTTTATTAAATTACACAAATATAATAAGCCAAATATGAGTTCTAACATAGGAATGCACATAGATCTGAGATCGAAAAGTCATTTTTCGCAGTTTTTGGTGCGCTGACTCTGAATTTGCCAACGAAAAGCACCCATCACATCAGGTTTTTGAGAAAGATGGAGTTAAAAGTCCCGCAAAAATTACGTTTTTGGTAGGTTTTGAAAATTTCTACAGGGTAAATCCGAAGTACTAGAGACTTGTAATAGGAGTTAAATTACCCAATAAAAAAAAGTATTGAGTGGAGCGTTTAGGAATTGAGTGAAGCTCTGAGCCAATACGAATTCTAGTAAAAACCGTATTGGGACGTTTAATTCAATCTTTTTTTCATCCGCCGAATACGGTCTTATTTTAGCATTAAAATTAAACTCACATGAGCAGAGTACACATTATAAATTAAAAGCACAATTGTCCTGGAATGTAAAAATGCCGTTTTCTATAAGAAACAATGAATATTTGTTAAAAATTGGTAAAAGCAAAGTTCCACAAGCGCGACTGAATATACCATGTGAATAAATAAAGTGGTAAGTTTAAATGGACTAAAAAATTCTACTGTTACCGACAGAAAGTTCCTGGAGAAATATTCACTGTTTCTTATATAAAACGGCATTTTGAGATTACAGGACAATTGTGCTTTCAATTTATAATGTGTATTCTGCTAATGTGATTTTAATTTTAATGCTAAAATAAGACCGTATTTGCTATTTATTATTCGTATTTTGAATCCTTATTGGCTCAGAGCTTCACTTAATTCCTAAACGCTCCACTCAATACTTTTTTTTATTGGGTTAAAGTCTGAACTCTTTACTTTAAAAAGATATAGCGATATTGCTAACAACAAATTAAATTAGTCGTCAAAAATAATTATTTTAACTGACACTGTCTGTAAATATAACTGGTTAGAATGTCATATATTCAAAATTTTAAATGTAGGATCCAAATACTACTTTCATTATTTCAAATACCCCAGTAGCACGTAATATTACAGCAATATTGAGAGAACGCCGTAACCTAACCAATATTGCCACAATAGAATACTGTTGTAATGATCGTAATATACATGCTACTGGGGAATATATTTTAGCATAGAGCAATTCCATGTGAAATGATCGACGATTTTTCGACATTGTTAGCAATTTTTTTGAAACTTTTTTTCCTTGTAGCTATAAGGATAACATATAATAAACTGAAGACGATTTTGAAAATTTTGAAAAATTTTGAAAATATTCTAATTTGAAAATTTATGTATTAATTTTTTTAAATTAAGATAATTCCGGTTATTCAAGAAATTCACACTTTTTGACTCAAAGATTTTTTTGAACCTTTTTAAGAAATAAAATTTGTGCCAAATTGTTCTCGTGAGCACAATATTAAAGTCTCAAAAGAATGTTTCAAAAAGTTAATTAACTATTTAAAAATTATCATAGGGGAAATTGGGGAATAGTGCACTGAGAAAATGTTTTCTACAAACTTTAGTCAAAACACGGAAAAAATGGTTAGTTTCCGATAACCAAACTGAGTATGGTTGATGCTAGATAAGTTATTAGAAACAAAGGGTATGGTTATTTCAACCTGCGCAGTTTGGTTGTATCAACCTGAACCGTTTGGTTAAGGCAGAATTGGTTGTTGGAACCAAACTCTCGGGTTACAGTGACCGACTTGTGACAATTCCCACTTTTTCAAATGCGAACTTAGAATATTTCTGGACTTCTTATTTGTTATACAGAATTAAGACATACGATTATTGTAATGCTACATAAACTTTTTTTTTAAATACAAATAAACTAAGGTTTTTCAAAATGTAATAATTGTAAAATATCTGTAACTTTTCACAGAATAATAATGGATTGTTACTTAACAGGTTCGTTTTTCATGAAAAAGCAATGTTAATAAAAATCAAGTATTTCATTAAAAGAAAAATCTATTAACAATGATAAAAATAAAAAATTTAGTACTTTATTTATTTTTTTACTATAAATTAAATTAAAAGTTAACTTCATTAAAACAAAATTTTTTTAGATTGTTAATAATAATTGCAGTAAGTTTTTAATATTATGAACTTTTTAAAATTTCATTTAACACAAGTTTCTAAAAATCTTTTGTCACATACAAAATTTCTTTATCCTATAAATAATGCAGAAAAAAATATTGGAAAGGAATTTATTGTCGTTTCGTCGTTTGAAAACCACATGTTGGACTATGAATATGATCCTTTTTGAGGAGGAAAATTTTAAAATAGTGGTTTCGTGCATTAAGTGGAAATTAATTTATTTTTAACAAACCCAAAATTAAATAAATAAAAATTATTAAATAATTATTATCTCAAAAGTGATTACGTGAAATGGATTATAAAAAGCTCCTTCAAAAATGTATAAATTTGAAAAATATATTGACAAATGAAGAAAAAATGTGTCTGGTTTGCTTAAATTTAATATAAATATGTCAGCCTAAGATGTATTTTATAAAGAAAGTAAATAAAATGTTTTGAAAATAAAAACTTTTTTCTTCAAATTGCAGAATTTTTACACTTTGCTAAAAACAAATAAATTTCACATTTTCTATACTTTTTTCAAGAAAAAAATATTTATATGTAGGTTTGTTTTAACCAAATTATTTGTTTCCGATAACTTAACTTCAAATGGTATTTCCAAATAAACAGTTTGGTTGTGTTAACCGAACTCCGTGGAACCAAACTAGTTTGGTCACAGCAAACGCTGAGTTTGGTCAGTCCATAGTCCACCATCCAGTTCGGTTGGCCAAAACGAATTTTCGTTTGTTTCAACCAAACCTTTTTTTCCGTGAAAAATAAAAAAAAAGTAAAATGGCTACACATGCGCTTTTGAATAAAGTTTAACCAACTGTAGTTCAAAATAAATTTTTTTGTAGGTGAAAATAAAATTGGTCAGTTTTTAAATTAAATTTCATAAAATTTCAACAATACTTTATAAGGAAAAGAAAAGTGTTGGAATAAAGCCTAGTCTACGTTTGAACACAATATAAACAAAAAATGAGAGAACGTATTCAACACATTTCAGAGAGTGACCTATTGAAACTTAAATTTCAGTCAAAAGTTGAGTAAAATGTGAACAAGCTATTGGTAAAACGTGGGGAAGGAAATGTGGTGGGGAGACTAGTAAAATCATCATTCCTACATACCGACGGTTGATTCCTAGGACTAATTCCTGTATTACCAACATTTTTAAAACGATAAAAAAAATTAATTATTGATTTTTATATGTTGTACGAATTTTTGCATTACCTACACATTTTGCATTAAACAATATCTCTATTTCATTCATACACCTTATAAATACTCAAACACAAATACAATGAAACTCTTTAACATATAACATAACCTAACCTAATACACAAATATAACGTAAGACTAAGTTCGTACACATTTACATATAAATGAATGTTTTGAACTGTCCTTATATAGTAAGTGACAGAGTTGATTCACATCTTGCGAGAAACGGATTAAAAATGAATAACTAATTAATTACTTGTTATTTTAGTTTTATTTTATTATTGGTTTTAAATTAAATAAAACAATTCGTGATCAATTAATGAAGTGTTATTATTTATAAATTAAAAATTTCTTTGGATTTTTCAACTTATCTTTACAAATATAAATAAAACATTAATCTATTTAAAAAGTTTAAATAAAAATAAATTAAAATAAATATTTATCCGAATAAATCTTATTTTATTTTAAAATAAATAACTAATTAAAAGATAAAATAATTTTAAATTTATGTATTAACAGATTTTTTCAAGTATATATATTTTTATATTTATACATATTTTTCTTTTATAAATTTATACAGACACAAAAGCAAATAAGAAATAAAGAAAATAGTTTAATTTAATATCATAATCTATAATATCTTCATTTCATGTAAATTGTAACTGTTAAATAATTAAAATAATAAATTATTGATAATTAATATCTTTGATCTTAATTAACTATTTTGTTAAAAGTAAATGTTAGTAATTAAGTTTTGATAGATTTTAAAATACATTTATAAATATTGTTAAAAGGAAAAATTTCCTAAGGGCTCCTAGAATTTTACATACAGTCCTGATAGTATAGTTATGCGTGGTGGGGCTTTCATTTTACCCAACTTCTGGACAAACTGTGACACACGCAGGTAAATATCTACCAAAATACAGCATAAAGTATTAAAAATAGTAAATCAGTTTCTGATCAAATACATATCAAAGTTTAATCTAATGTCTGTTTTAATCTTTAAATTACTTTTTGAACATTCTTTGGAAAATGCATTTTAATAACCATATAAGAGAATTTTAAACATTATTAAAATGCCTATGTGTAGCCATTTCAACCAACTGTTGATTAAACTTTATACAAAATATTTTCTCAGTGTATGTTATGACCAAGAAGGCTAGAGATAAGAGGTAAAACTTCGGTAATGGGGGTATGGCAATGCTAAGTCGCTCAGCTGATGTATGGTCAGGAGTTTTCTTTCAAAAAAGTCTTCGGCGCAATAGACTTCTACACATTTAACATTTTTTCTTGACTCGTTGTCAGCATTTTATAAATATTTTTATAACACTAAATTAATGCACTTAATTCACTAATCACTTGAATCATATATAATATATGTATCCCTTTTGATACACGTTGTTTCTCAATTGCACTTCAAAGTTAACCTCAAATTAAAAAAATATCATGTGTGAATCACACGGTATAGAAAAAATTTGAATGTGTTAGTGATGTGCAGAAGCATCGCACCGACGACTTTTCGATATGAAACGCCTTGTTAAAAATGGTTAAGGAGCGGTTCTCCGGCAAATAAATTTTCTTCGAAATTTTACCAAATTTTGGGAAAATATTTATTTTTGTATACTTTATAAGTGACAAAAACCTCAACACCCCTTACCATGCTAAAAACGTAAATATTTAGGTTTGAAGTTTCAACATTTGCATAGGATTCCACATGAAGCATTTGAAAATGTGACATTTTATTTAATGACTGACAAACTTTTCTTACAATTTTTTTTAAAAACTAGTATATTGTAGAGTCAAATTAATAGAATAAAATGAAACAGTTTTTAAAAAGGTTAACCATGCTTAATTTTTTAATAGAACACTTTCAAGTAGAAAAATCAGGTTGACTTTCCATTACGCGTCAAGCGGTAAGAGAGACAACTGCTGTCACGCGCTTGAGAAAGAGAGAGAAAGTACAAAATCGTTCTCCACTCTCACTGGAGCCGGAGAACCTCCTTAAAACCAGGCTCCTGACTCATCCCCACTACCGAAGTATTACCTCCTGTCTCTAGCCCACGTGAAACGATTCTACGGAAATTCCATATTGAATTCCGTAAAAATTTCCGTATTGAAATTTTGCAAATATTCCACATTGTATATTTTTGTAGAGTTTTCGATAGCTTTTAAAAAACTGTTACCAATTCCAATTCGATTTGGTGCCAGTTTTTTAAAAGTTATCGAAAACTTTACAAAAATAAACATTGTGGAATATTTGCAAAATTTCTGTAGGACGCTTTCCGTAGAATCGATTCACGTGGGAGCCTTCTTGGTTATGAACTAACGTAGTTTTCTATGCGAATACAAAAGTGATTAGACAACTGCGCTTTTCACTACACGGAGAGAAATCTGTTGCTCTTAGCGCACGAGCAAGCCATACTAAAAGCGCATACACACCACCATGCTTAAATTGCAAGAAATCCATGCTGATTTATCATGGATTTGAGCAAATGTAGCACAAGTGGGCAACAAGCAGTGCAAAGTTAGCACCGGCCTTTGCAAAATTAGGTAATGTCAAAACTAGAAGAAATCATTCTTATGTAGTCAATGAATGGTTACTTAATTAATTTTTTTGCATTTTCAATAGATTTTTCAAGAGTGCCCACAACCGAACCAAAATTTTCTTTGTTAGAAAAATGACCAAATTATTGAATTTTTAATAAAAATTTTCTAGTCAACGGAATCAATTTATTTTCTTCACGAGTAGTTAGCTAAGGTCCCTAGCTTTAAATACATATACATATGTTTGCTTAATATCTACAAAGACACAAATTATGAGTCAAAAACCCGTGCCCACAACCGAACCTATTCCCCTACTGGTTAGCTGTCTGGAATCCTTTGGTGATTTTTTAATGGCTTCTGTTTTTTTAAGCACTATGAAAAATAACGCGTCGTGATAAAAAGCTCAAATATGGCTTAAATAATAGATATTCTGAAGATGTTCCTGGGATATCCAAACCGCCATAATATCCTGTGATATGAGGGCAATACTAGAATTCACGACAGCAGTTCAGGTAATTCTAGAATTGACTAAATTTTCCAATCTTATTCTACTATTTACTAGTCAAAACTAATTTTGATGGGAATAAGTTTGTTAAAATTGTATTGAAATTGTAATATTAGTATTTAAAGATAAATTATGATTTTGGCAACTTAATATGTATATTATTAGTGAGCTCACGTAAAATAAATTGTTCTTTATAATTAGTTAAATAATCTTTATAACGTTCAAGATCCTTTATAAATTATAATAAATAAAACGAAAACATTCGCACAATGAATAAAATATTTAATTACTCCAATGTTTCGAAATCTAAATGATTTCCTTTTCAGTGAGTGTATCCAAAAAATATAAACAAAATTAAAACAAAATAATTTAACAATAAATAAATTGAAATTAATGAATAATTATTTTCCATACTATTTATCTAAATTCTCCAACTCAGGCATTTTGTTTAAGCTATTTTTTCCTTCTTTTTTTGAAAAACATTTTTGATAGCAATCGTTTTCAACTTTTATTGTAATCAGTAATTTATGGAAATATTTTCAATACAAAATTTTTCGTTCATTTGAAAATTTAAAACTTGTAGATTATTATTTAAGGTCTCTACATTAAAGAACCGGTTATAATTTTTTAGCTAAAAATCATTGTCAAATAAATCAATCAATCATTATTGGTTATTTTTATACAAATACGAAATGCTTACAAAAAATAAAGATTTGAAATAATTTTTCAGTTTAGATGAGATTTTTGAGTCATAGAAAATTATAACTGGTACTTTGATTAAGACCATCAATAATGACTAAATAAAAACTATTTTCTCAAATGTGGATAATTTTTATATTTAATGTTGCATTTATTTAGCTTTGCAACTCAATAATTTAGAAGTTTGCACTTGAACCTCTAATAAATTAGTGAATTCTCTGTGCTTGTGTGTGGGATTATTTCCCTAGTATTGAGTCACAGTAGTATATTATTCTTGTAAAACTACTATCTACGTAGTGTCTTTTTATGTTGCCGGCCGGTCTGATTTGATTACTATATTGTTATTATTTGACTCATTTAAATTTTCAAATTAAAAGTGACAAAAGTCTGTCTCTGTGTAAAAAACCTTTAACAACCTATAATTATAATTAAATATTACTGCTATAAAAAATTATTGAGTCTGAAAACAAGAACCATGTTTCTATCGCGCTGTTTATTTATTTGTTATTTATTTAAAGAATGACTAAACATGCTGAAATAGTACAATAATCGTGTTATCCGGTTTGTAAAATGTATAATGTAAATATTTTTAATTTATTTATCATCTATATATAAAACTATTGATTGTAAGATACAGTTGCATTTATGCTGTCCTTTCGGTTTGTATAAATTTATTTGTTGAATTTCTACAATTATATTATTACTTTCTGGTAAAACTTATCATTTTAGTCATGAACTAAAAATTAGTTAAATTAATAAATTATCATTTAATCATTTTTGATCTGCCTTATTATTAATGACACATGTTGAAACTCAAAATTGCGCAACTATTAAATACAAAATATAAAACTCAAAAAATTTATATTTTACATGAAACATTATAAATAAGCTATATACTTTTTATATACTTTTTACCTAATAATCTGAAAACCAAATGTTTCAACCATGAAATTTAATTATTCATTTTATATTAATCGACCCTGTATTTATATTATCCATGAGTTATTTCGTCAACATTTTATTCTTAAAATATCTCGTCTTATTAAAGTACGTAATTTAGGTTGTGTAGCGAATAGCGGGCGGCAAAGACAATATCGTCATGGAATGTATAGAAAAGTTGCACCCGGCACACTGCAGCGTCTGTTGAAAAGGAAGTAGTGGTAAAAGGCTGACTTGAAGTGTGCAACAAGGATGAGTATATGAAGATAGAAAGTAGTTTTGAATGAAAGAGAAAGATAACATGATGGTACGTTTCTGGAGTCGTTGAGATGCCAAAAATAGCGTCCTAATACGATGACGCCCTGGTTGGTCCAATCCTAGATTTCAGTCTGTTTGCAAACTCGGAAAGAAAAGAACGTCCTCCTTTGCTCAATCTTCATAAAATCTTAGTTTACTTTTTCAAAAAAAAGTGGAAATAATTTTCGCTGAGTTTCTGACAGTAAAGAAATTTTAACAAAAAAGAACATTTTTTTGAAATATGGCGGATGTAGATAGTGTAGTGTACACGACCACGGAGCGAAAAGTTCGTTAAAGTGAAGAAAACATCTAAGCGTCGTGAAAGCCACGACCAGAATGCAGAAGTTACAATCACCGAGATGGAAAGTACACCAAATAATCATCATCGGGCCATTGAAGATGTGTATGTGCTGGCTGACAGATGATTGTCCGCCGATTTACTATTATATTTTCTCCGTTGAAAAAGAAATTTCAGTTTCTTTAAGTAGAAGAATTTTTTTTCATTATTATTACCATATTTGTCGTCAAAGGAAACAAAAAGTATTTTTACTCTATGTAACTAATCTTTTTTCTTTAAAACCTAATTCAATGGCAAAACATTTAGCGGATTACTGAAAAGTACATTGTTCCTACATTTTTGTAATGTTCGCAAAATTTTGATCTAATATTTCGTGAAAGATTTATACAAAATGACAAAATTTTATCAATTCAATACTAAAAATCTTCCAAAAAATTTAATAATTAAGAAATAATGCATAAATTAATTAGAACAAAAAATGTAGAAATAATATAGAAAAAATTCTTAATAGAGAGACCCTAAAATTTATTTGAAAATTCCAGACAAGCTTTTTAATTGTTCCAGACCATAAGATCTGTAAATAATCAGTAAATAAAAATTTTTAAATTTGTAAAAATGTTTAAACTCTTTTTAGTTCAATGTTTTTTAAAATTTTTTAAGCTAATTATTTAATTTATCTTTTGTTAGGAATAGTTAAACTTATTGTTTGTAATTATTCCCATAGTAAAATTGTAATAATTTAGTTTAACACTTGAATTAATTAATCTATTTAACGCTTGTTTTAATAAATGAAATTAAAGGCAAACAAATGTTATATTATTGAAAGCAATAGTAGGAAACTATTAGTATCAGATTTGACCTAAATATAATGCCTGGCTTAGGTCAGCGTCTTTGAGCTAAATCAGATTTTGGCTATGTTAGATATTACAATTTTAGAAAATTATATCACGATGTCTAAATTTAAGCTCCTCTAAAGTATCAATTTATTTTTTACTCTTATTTTAAATTTATAATGATATTTATAGAAATTTAAGAAATTTACTGAATCAAAAAGAATTAAATAGGGAAACATTGTTTTATTATTTTTTTCAAAACTAAAATTAATTTAAAGAATACTAAATTATCACTTTTGTTTACCAAAGGTTTTTATTTTAAAATTTTGTTTCTTAACACTCGCGTGAAAAAGGAAGAATAGGTAAGATAGCAGAATATGGCATCAGCACAAAAACATTTTAAATTTGTAATTTTTTAATCATGAGAAGAGTATGGTAATAATTGAGGAGAAGAAAAAAATTTCTTATCCATATTCTTAAAGTTTATTGTCAAATTTTTTAACTGTGGGAAAATTATGTCAAACTATGGAGAGAAGAATAACTACTTTTTGTATATTTTTAAATTATGGGCAATGTATCGCGAACCAAGGAAAAAACTATTTTTGTTGTATACTCATAGTTGCTACAGCATCCGGATTCTCAGAATATCCTGTAGAGGTTCTTGAGGAAACTGTTGGTCCTTGGAAATTAGGATATTCCTATAGGGTCCTCATGAATCCGATGCTTTTATAGACTAAACCTATTTGTAATGAGCTTTACATAAAATATCTGATAGAAACCTTTTTTCATTCTCCTTCATAGCATATTTTTTTAAAAATAAACTTCTATTATCTTTCATTAAAAATAATTAGGCCCAGTGCCGTCTTAAGAGTTTGTAGGGTCCTAGGCCTGGACAATTTGGAGGTCCCTTGTAAATTATTTAGAAAGCACATATATATGATAAATTTATAGTACACAAATGCAATATAGAAAAATTTGTACTTTTGTCGACAAAAATTAATATTATTCTAAAACGATTTTAAACTTATCAAAATTTCTAAAGTCACTAAAATGGAAATTAGTGATCTAATATTAGTTTTCCAAAAAGTAAAGAAAAAACATACTTTTTTTATTTCGTTTGTTAAAAGAAAAAAATTTCATCCTAAAGCAATTCATTTTCAGATAGTTTTTTTGAATCCTTACATACCTTTTTTGTTTTATATCAAATTTAAAAATATTTGATTTATTTTAAAAATTAGTTTTAATAAATTGGTGATGTACATAAATTTATAAAATAAAACTACATTCGTGCAATTAAATTTTAGAAAAATAAATTTTAAACGGATAAAAAGATAAATTCGTTTTAAATGGAAAAAAACTTTTTCGATTAATACTAAAATTTTTGATGAAAATTTTTTATTTAATAAAATTTGATTTAATTCTGGATCTAGGTCAAAATGATCCAGTGTATTAATTTAAATTGACCTTACAAGAGACATAATCTTTCTTTTGGTCTGGAGATGTACTTACGAAAAGATATTTCAAAAAAGGCAAAAGTTTACTTTTTTATCAACATAATACTTTTTTCAAGCAGATGAAAATGTATGCACTCATTTTCATAGGTTTAAAATGTTTTAAAAAACAACTGTATATTTCTTGATTTTTTGTTGTTACATATTTTTAAATTACTATACTTTGTTAATAAAGCAATTCAAATTTACTTTTAATTTAAGAAGTAATAAAAAAGGTTTTTATTTTTTTACATAACGTGAAAAATTGTTTATTTATGAAATACAGTAAAATTTTTAGTAGTCTACTTAATGGAGCCTTATTAAAAGCTAGAATAATATTACTGACATACTTTTTTGTAAATTTTTCTTTAAAAATAGCAACATATTTTGTTGTTGTTTTAAATAAAATTCCAGTATTAATTTCACTCATAATTGTGAAAAACAAAATATTGGCAAGTCAAAATACAATTTTAACTATGACGCCTCTGTAGCTGGCACTCATTTTAATATAACGAAAATTCAAGTGACCTACTTGCACGTACGCCGGTTAACTTACCTGCACTTTTTAAAATTAACTCAAGCTGATTTTATCATTTATATAATCTTGATTTTTTGCAAAAAAATAATTTTCCATTAAATAAAAATTATTTTTTAAATTGACTAGAAGATTTTTTATAGTTTTTATTGCAAACAATTTAGAAATGTGAGAATTTAAAAAATTATAAATAATTAAAAAAAATTATCCTTGAAGGATATTGATTTAATCTTTCAGTTATATGAACACACTTACTGTTTGACGTACGTTTTGAAAAATAAAGAAAAAAAATGTTTTGTCAAAAGCATAATTTTTCTTTTATTTTTGTTTTAAAATACTCTTTTACAATAGTACACTGAAAGAAAGTTATTATCAAATTTAAAAAAATAGTTTTCAAGTGATAGACAAAATGCGACAAAGGTAAATTTTGATATCAAAAATACTAAACCTTAAAAAAACTTATATATAAAATTTAGTAAAGTTATATTAAAATTTGTAAACAGTTCTTGATACATGATATAACTTTACTAAAAATCTTAAATTTTTTTAATATTTAGTACATAAGATATTAAAATATACCTTTGTCGCATTTTGTCCTACACTTGTAACATACTTTTATAAAATTTGATAATAACTTTATTTTAGTGTAATACCAAAAAGTGCACAATATTGGCGAAAAAATTTTCATTCGCTCTATTTTTTTATTTTGGGAAATATATATATATATATACATACGAAATATAATATACAAAAATAAATATATGTTCACAATAAGAGATATAAAAAATTTATTATTGATTAATTTTTTATGACTTTTTTAATCTGTTTTATAACTTTCACTTTTTATGGTTTTAATATAATAACAGAATAACTGAAAACAAATAATTCAAATAAAGATCTTAAACTTATTTGTTTATTGTCATAATGGTTAAACATTAACTATTTGTTTGGTTTAATGGATAATCATTGATCGTTTGTTTAGCCTAATACCTAAACCTTAACTATTTAGTCAAAATTTAGGCATAATCCCAATGTTTAGTCATTATGCAAAAAAATAAGATCTATATTACTTTAATATTTTTAATGATTTATATCTAACTAGAAACACATTTTTTTGTAGAATAATATATTTTTTATAACTTAAGATGCATTTATTTTTTTACCGTATTAAGATATATTCACATCATAATTCAATAATTTTGAAATATCGTTTAAAGTTTATTTCTCAATGTCTTAATTTGTTATACTTCCAAATGTTTCATTCATAAACGTGGTATTTCAAAATAACTATTTAAAACTACTTCTACATAGATACAATTCTACAGCATTTTAAACTTAGATGATCAGTTGAATCAACTACTTTTGTTAAATATATTGTTTAATTTAAATATATAATACATGAAATACTAATTTGTTTCACAATGACACAAATAAAACTAGTGAACTTAAATAATAACAAAAATACCCAATACAAATATTTCACAGCCAGCACATACAGAGAACGTAATTCAAGGTACATATAAATAATTACAAAAATTTACTTTATACAATAATAATATTTAATATATTCTCAACACTGTCAAATTCCTTTTAATTACAATAACATTTTTATTCTCTACACTGAAAAAAATATATTTATGGTACTGCCATAAATATAGCCAATTCTGGACATATTATATTGGTAGATGTGATACTGCCATACAGTATTGCTGTTTCAGCCATACGCAGTGTAGAACAGCAATATGTATTTGAGAGACAATAATATGTATGCGGAGAACACGAATACTGTATTTTAAGAACAGCAATACGGTATTGCTGTTTCAGTTATACATCCTAACCATTACTTGTATGTCAAAATTAATGAAGTAAAACGAAACTTGACAGTTTACACGCATTGAAGTATTAAGCTGTAATAAATAAAAGTTTGTTAAACACATCTAAAGAAGTTTTGTTAATATATTATGGGTAACTAAGAAAGTTTCATGTAGGTGTTAAATTTCTAAATTTTTGAAGAATACTTCTTTTGAATTGTTAATTGTTTCGTTAAATACTTTAGTATGTGATATCACGGTTTAACAATAAACATCAGTTTATAAATTATCAGTACAATTATACAATTTCTTTCTACCATTTATATACTTATGTTTAGAATCTAACATTGAATCCAACTTTTTGTTAATATATTTAGCATAAATCTCTGCATAATTAATATTTTTTGTACATTTAAGTCAATATGTTATACATTACATCTCTACTGACAATTTTTTAAAACAATTTTTTTATATAGATTTAGTGCAAATAAATCTTTAATGTAGAAATAGAAATAACTTTAAATAGAGTTTTGCACAAGATGCAAAAAACTACAGTACTTCTCAAATTTTCAAATAATAAATATTCGTCAGTTATGCAATTTGACAATGAGTATCAATCACATAATTATTACTTTTTTCATCATTCGTATTTGTAACATTAATGCTATTTTTTTATTTATATTTATTTATTCTTAGAAACCTATTTTTTTTTTTATTGGACAAATAAAATATTTGAAAGTTAAATTCATAAATTACATACAATTTTAAGTAAATTTTTACCATCCAGAAAAATGTTGTACTGAGTTAACCTTTCACCTTAAATTATTATTTGAAACAAAATTTGATTCTGATACACAAACACAATTTTTCAAAGTTTTTTGAATAAGGAACATATTTTATTTGGATAAAAATGTTTGCTTTTTGCAATTTTGCAATTTATATTTACAGCCAGTTACATTATTTATGATTTCTCTGTATAAACTCTCTGCGAATAATATTTACATTCAACGCAGAATTGCATATCAAAATTTTAAGAAGAAAAATTTGTATATAAAGCTAAAGATTTAACGTGTAATGATTTTCTTATATTTAAAAATAATAAAAATCGCTACAAATATGAACAAAAAAAATACATATCTAATGATCACATATAACATAGTTCTATAAAAAGTAAAATATTAAATACAATAATAATTAGGGCAAGTTTGAAATAAATAGAAATAATTATAAAGCCACGAATAAAGCAATGAAGCTAACGTTAGGAATTAATGTTTTGAAAAATATCTAAAAATTGTGGTTTGTATTTTTGTTTTTATGCAGTACAATTTTATTTTTCACAATAAATCAAGTTTAATATAAACCAATTTTTATCAAATTTTAAAAAATCGACAATTTGATTGGAAGCGTTTAAAAAATATGATAAGTTAACCTCAAATTCGTATTTGATGATTTCGAAAAACTTACGTAATATGTTTCAATCTAATTTAATTTTAATAGAAATCCAACATTTTTTGGTGTTGAGAAAAATAGGTGTCTCGACTTACACGAAATAAAACTTTTTGTTCATGCACTGAATGAAAATGTTTCAAAAATCAACCTTAAATAAAACCTTTTAAGAGTTAAGGGTTTATTAAATTTGTAACAGTTGAATAGGACTTATTTTTTAAATCGAATGGAAACTGTCAACAAAAACTGGAACTGTTTTTATTTACCATGTCATAATAACAATGCAATTTGAACCCGACATTTACCCTTCTTAAATTTTCAAAAATTTAAGACTAATCTGTATTAACAAATTTTAAAATACAAAAAATTAATAAAATTTGAATCAGTGGATTGTATTTAAAAACTTTTAATTTTTTAAAACATTTGGATACCTTTGTTATATAGATGTAGTTAAATCCCAATACATTAAATACTTTTAATACTTACTTCTATATAACAGCTTTAAATTGTACATTAAATCCTGATTTTTTTATTATATTAAGTAACATATTGGCAGTATCTAAAAATTTATCTAATTTTCAAATTATGTTTTTTAGTTGATTTTCAGTGATGAATATACGAAGGCAATGAATAAAGACTGGCATAGTGGACACTTTTGCTGCTGGCAATGCGAATGAATCACTAACAGGACAACGATATGTCTTAAGAGAATGAACATCCTTACTGCATAAAGTGTTACGAAAGCGTTTTTGCAAACGGGTTGCGAAGAATGTAACAAGATTATTGGAATTGATTCAAAGGTAAAGTATATAAAAACTTAAAAAAGATTAGAATTATTAATAACTATCAAATTTTGATTATTATTATCACTCATATTTGAAAAGCCAAAGTTCCAAGAACCTTCATTAAATGAATCAAGGGACTTGAGATCACCTAAATAATAAAGAGCTGTATCCCCACTAGCAGAAAAGTGTACAGAGCAACGTTTAGTAGAACATTTAAAATCCTAAATTTCTCTCGGTGTATCTCTTATTTAAAAAATTATTTTTTGTGCTCCGTATAACTGAATTTTGAGCTGTTCGTCCAACGTAATGTGAAACTTAAAACGCAATGTGAAATCGTTTCTTCTCATACAATACTTTTAAGACACATTTCCAATATTCAGTGAGAACACTCATCAATCACATTTATTGTGTTCTTCACACACAATTCACATAGAATAAACATTTTATAGAACACTATATAAAATCACTTTGTTCAATTTTTCGACAGGGAAGTTTTGAGGTTAAAAATATTTGTCTCCATTGCAAGGTAGCGATTTTTTCCTTGAAACGCTATGTAACTATATATCCCAGAGACTATACAACTATACATCCATTTTCGGTGCTGAACATTGACCTAAGAATTAGAAGTTCTTTCGGTTACTGCATCAACCCCATCAGCTGCGCTTTTACCATGTTCACTCTCTGAGACACACAACAGACTAGCTGAGATTAACCACGTTCCTCTTCTTCGGGTCCCTAATCACAGTGGATTCATTGGTAACACTGAATCCAAAGTTATTTCTTTTTATAAAGTCTTATATGTTTCAAAAAATCCGGAAATCTTCGGATTTTTTTAAATGTTATTTCCGGATTTTCTCGGATTTTTAGCGCCATTCTTCAGATTTTTTTAGAAATAAGAGTTTGGTAACGCTACTGGTCATGGTAATTTACGCTGTCATAGACATAATATGGGGATTGTGGGAGATCCTAAAAGCCGTAGGTGTGGTGAGGAATGTGAAACCTCGATACACATTCTGTGTTACTGTCCTGCTCTTTTGAGGGAGCGTGAAAAACATTACAGGAAACTTCTTTCTCCTAGAAACCCAGTGGGCACAAAAAACATAAAACGTTCTTTGAACGTCTGTAGAAACGTTTAATGTCTGCCAATTTACGTTCTAAGAACGTCCGAACGTTCCAAAAATGTTTCGGAACGTTTGAAACATTCTTAGAACGTAAACTGGCAGATATTAAACGTTCTACAGACGTTCAAAGAACGTTTTTTGTCTTTGTGCCCGCTGGGAATTGATTGCTACCAGAAGCCTAGCTGAAATCCTTTCATTGTAGAAAGGATTGCGGATTTAGGGAATGCAAAGGTTAAGAAGACAAAGAGGATGATGTATGTGGACAGAGAATTGGAGAGTTATTTCCGTTGAATTTTCATCGTTAGAGTGATCAGGAAAGATTTCTGAGATTTGACCCAAATAGAAGTTCGTCTGATCCTAGCCAGCGCTAAGAATCAGAAGTTCTTTTGGTTACTGCATCAACCCCATCAGCTGCGCTTTTACCACGTCCACTTTCTGAGAAATTGAATACAATGAACTTGATTTCTAAGAAATCCTTACATATTAAATTCGTTAAAAGTGAAAATATTTTGAAAAAATATTATATATATAAGAGTTATATTGAGATATTGAGATGTTGGGCCATCATTGAGGAAATGGAATTTTCTTATTTCGGGTTTAATTCTCAAAATTCTGTGCTAAATTAGTTTTAAATGAGAGCAATGATAGCTGGAGGATCATATCACAAGCATTCTGACAAAGTAGAAAAAGATTCATGATTTTTCTCTTCTCTTTCTGCAGTACACTTTCTTTCCAAAGTTTTTTCTCTTTTATTTCTATAACTGTAGATTGATTATTAAGTTTTGATTTTTTTCACATTTTTCCATTCGTCAGTTATGTTAGCGATAACATTGCATTTACTAACTTTATGACTTTTATTTTTAGGACCTCTCTTATAAGGATAAACATTGGCATGAAGCATGCTTTTTGTGTAATAAGTGCAGAGTATCTTTGGTTGATAAACAATTTGGAAGCAAGGTAGATAAAATCTATTGCGGAAACTGTTATGATGCCCAGTTTGCTAGTCGTTGCGATGGCTGCGGTGAAATCTTTAGAGCTGGTAAGAAACATTTCCAATTTAATATTATCAAGAAAATTGATCCATTTCCAGTAAATGAACCATTGATTTACGTAGTACAAAAAACGGTGACTACAATATCTTCTAATTCTTTAGTCCCAAAGTTTATGAAACTTAAAATAAGTGTTTTAATGTCTTAACTTATTCAATGTTTGGCGCAAAATGAACATTGCATGAAAATTAAAATGAATTTTTTAACAATAATATTATGATGAAAGAAAATTAAAAAAACACTGAAAAACTGTGGGCATTTGAAAATTTATTTAAGAGTTTCATGAGTTTCGAGACTTAAGATTCAGAAAGTTACAGCATCAAGTTAATTTCAACTTTTATAAAATTTATGGTGCTGTTTAGGCTTATAATCCAAGTAACGAGATTCAAGCTAATCGACTTAGTTTTCAAATTCCTTATCCACCATTTTGTATTTTGAAAATTCGACTCCACAAACCCTGTGTAACGAATTTTATACGAATTAATTAATGGATAGTTCTCACACTTTATAACAATAATTTTTTTTTAATTATTTCAAAAATAATAATTTAATATATGTGACGCTCCACGGTGAAAGGGACCTTAGCTGCAAAAAAATTAATTTTGAGTTACTTATATCATTCTATAGTTTTTGAGCTGTTCCTTCATATGCAAAAATAAAAAATAATTTTTACTTACAGGTTTTTTTGTTATTAATGTTTAAAAATGAGCTTGTTCAGTGTTTACACGTGGTTATTCAGAAAATCTGCCCCTCTACTTACTAATACTACTACACTGGCCATGCACGTACAATTCGTGCACTTCGTGTAAACACGGACAACTATCAATGTGTAATGAGTAGTGGGGCTGAATTTCATTGGAACGTCTTGACCAATCAGAGTGGTTCTACTTTAAATGCCTTTTCTGTAAAATTTGTCTATTGCAGTTAAGGTCCCTTTCACCGTGGAGCGTCACATATGTGGACCTCCACATGAAAGGGCCCATTTTGTTGGTTCTAGTTTTCGAGATAATCGCAATTTAGTAATTTTTGAAAAAAGATGGATTTTTGTTTATTATTTTATTATCAATCCACATGTTTTAACAAATTGAATCATGCGGTTTTTATTAATTTATCGTTAATTTAAGTGTTGGATTTAATTGGTTCTTCAAGAAAAAGAAAATGGGCCCTTTTCATGTGGACGTCAACATATATAACATCAGAAAACCATTTATTAAAAAATAAAATGTCAAAACATCTTTATCAATCCTCCAAGTCAAATATTAAAATAATAAAAAGCACAATTTTAAGTTTTGAAAGCCCTGCTGTCCTCATCAGGAACTGTAAATATTTATTAAAATGATTATAATTTTATAATTTACTTTATGTAATTGTGCGATTCCACGCCACTTCGACAGTGTTTTGGAGTATGAAAATGGATTTTAATGAAACTCTGGTATTTTAAGGTATCACATCCCCTAAACGTTTTTCTATAGACTGAATCCATTTCAAATCAGGCAGGTCGACTAACTTCAAGTTATAGATTTAGCTGTCGCTAAAATATGTTTTTGTACATGAAAAATAAAGAGACACGTATTTTTTTTATTTTTCAAAAAAGTTAAATTTAAAGAAGTTATACACATTTGAACTTTGAGTGGTAAAACTCGAATGAATAGTGAAAAAAAATTATTTTGCTTGTCATTTTTTTTCTTTTGAGTATAATTTAATTTTCTTTCTTGGGTCTTGTAGATGAGCTTATCCTCTTCAAAATTCAATTTGAAATTTGAAAAAATATTTAAAATTATAAAAATAGGGGATGATTTTTTGAAAATAAATAAGATCAATTTTCTCAAAAACACCACCTTTTTTTCTATCCAAATTTTTTCTACAAGTTCTTAAAATAAGTATGAACATTTCCTATGTGTTTCAAGCGGGCTAAGCCATTTTGGCAATGAGGAGAATTTTTTTTTTAATTATTTATTTTCGCAAATTTTCAAATTGTTAACATTCACGCCAACAATGTTATAGCGATTCATTTGTTTTTAAAAATGCAAGTTAACAATTTGAAAATTTGCGAAAATATTTCAAAAAAAAATTCTCCTCATTGCCAGAATGGTATAGCCCGCTTAAGATTCAAAGGAAATGTTTATAATTATTTTAAGAACTTGTAGTAAAAATTTGGATAGAAAAAAGGTGGTGTTTTTGAAAAAATTGATCTTATTTATTTTCAGAAAATCATCCCCTATTCTTATAATTTTAAATATTTTTTCAAATTTCAAACTGGATTTTGAAGAGGACAAGCCCATCTACAAGACCCAAGAAAGAAAATTAAATTATACTCAAAAGAAAAAAAATTCCAAGCAAAACAATTTTTTTTCACTATTCATTCGAGTTTTACCACTCAAAGTTCAAATGTGTATAACTTCTTTAAATTTAACTTTTTTGAAAAATAAAAAAATACGTGTCTCTTTATTTTTCATGTACAAAAACATATTTTAGCGACAGCTAAATCTATAACTTGAAGTTAGTCGACCTGCCTGATTTGAAATGGATTCAGTCTATAGATTTTTTTTTAAATTTGCCTATACGTTCTTAGTATCATTCTTGAAATATTTGCAAAATTTAAAGAATTTTCACTGCACGGAACCAGAGATATTCGCAATAAAAGATGCGTTTTTTGCATAAAATTGTTACTTTACTTCCCTAGAAAAATTTTATGAAGTGCAAAAAAAATATTGATGCACCTGGATCGACTAAAACTGACTGTGTACATTTACCCCGTGATTTTGGGGTCGCTGATCACAAATATGATATTAGTTTTCCAAAATTCAAAATGGCGGATGTAATATGCAATATATGTAATATGTAACTGTTGTATCAGAACACGATAATTTTGCTGCACATGTGTTCAATATTTCTGTGAAAAACGTCTCAAACAGGAAACATAGCGAGTAGAGCAGCGATAAGTATGAAAAAATGTGATTAATTTGATTTAAAACTAACTAATTAATTTATAAAATTAAAAATAATTTAAAAACTAAAAAAGCAAAAAATAACAAAAATAAAAAAAATTTATTTAAAAAAAAAGTTTCTCGATGTCCATTTGCATCCACGCGGTGAGAATTGGAAACATCAGTTTACTAACTGATGGCTGAAGATATTCAAAATAATTGAAAAAGCGTCAGTAAAACTCTTGAGGAAGCATTTTTAAAATGATGTGATAAAATTGAACCATTTTGCCTGCTGTATGGGATTTACTATTTTGATTTTTAAAAAAACTAAATTCCTATTCATCATCAGCAACCCCGAAAAATCTCTGAGTAAGGATTTTCAAAAAAATCTGACTGAATTTTAAAAATTGTTTCGCCATATTACATCCGCCATTTCGAATTTTGGAAAACTAATACCATATTTGTAATCAGCGACCCCAAAAACCCCCGTCTACGGATTTTCAAAAACATTCGGCTGAATTTTTAATAAATTCCGCTGCCATATTGGATCCGACATTTTGAATTTTGGAAAACTAATATCAGATTCGTATTCAGCAACCCGAAAACAATCGAGTAAACATTTTCAAGCTAAAGCTTAAAAAATGTATATCGAGCATCAAATTTTCAAAAAGTTTTGAGTTTTTTAGGCACTATTTTGAAAAATCAAATGTTTATATTCAAAAAGTCAGCATATTTTTTGAAAGTATAACAATCAAATGCACAATTTATAGTAACATTAGCTGTCAAAAACATTTTTTTAATTTAAAATTTAAGAGTTTGTAATACAAAATTTTAAAAAACTTCTGCAATTTTTTAATTATATGCAAAAAGAATATTGTTCAACAATTTTTTATTAATTTTCTAATATCATATTCGGACAGAGGACACTTTAATACAAAAAAAAAATTATTAGTCAAAAAGAAAATGATAAGTTTATTAGAAAATATTTAAGTTTGAAGTCAGACTAAAAATTCAGTGCATTCTGGCGTTAATGGGTTAATATAGTTCCTTAAATTATTAAAAAAAATTTCCTATTAAAGTTTTTATATTTGATAGTTTAATTACATGATTTATCAAACTAATAATAATAATTGTGCCTAATTTATATTTTAAACATTCTACTGTTTCAATAAAATAAAAAGAATTAAGACGAATGAAGAACAGAAAATGAAATAGGCAAAAAATGTTAAATACGGTTGTTTGTATTTTAAACTGTTGGTAAAATAAAAATTACACTACCTATAATAGATAATAGAGAAAATAAACCAAATTACTATGCCGTTTAAAGCTTAATTATACACGTGAAATTGATTATCTAAGCTCTCCGACTTAATTTGCACCAATATGGTGTATCAAGAAAGTAATCAATCTAAGACTTTGAAAGTTTGCTGAAGTTCATAGGTTACAAGATATCGACTTTTCTATAAATTACCTCTGTTACATTTTACCTCAATTTACACCCCGAACTTTTGGTTAATTAGTTCCTATATTATAGAAAACTTCTCAGTTTTTAAATTAAAAAACTTTTTAAGCGTTTGAAATAAAAACTTTTTCCCTTAGTGTGTAAATTTAACTTATTTGCTTCTTAATAAATCTTAATTTTTGCTTTGAGGTGAAAAGATTGACTAAATATTTTTAAAGAGAGAAACAATGTATATAATTTATCAAAAGAAAGGAATACTTGCAAAATTTTTTTCATAAAACAATAAAATTTTCGATAAATTTAACTAGTATTATCATCAATTAGGTGATTTTTCCAAAAGTACTACTTTTGAAGATCGAGTTTTTAATTAATTTTTTTAAATTTATATGGTGTTTCTATTAAGGACACTTCATTTCATACTCAAAAGTAAGAATTTAACAAAAAACACAATTTAATTATATTTATTCACGTTAGGACAGTTTATTAAAAAATATTTTCTAGTGTACTATACAAATTTTATTATCCTCAAAATATCCCATTAAATTTTTCTTTAATAATGAATCTTCGTATTTATTCTTTCATTTTTTCTGTCCCTCAAATTCTGAAGTTAGTTTTATGTGTAAGCTTCTGTTTTTTTTTCTATAGAAAATTGGTTGTTTGACAAATAAAGAAATGCAGATATTTTTCATATTTTAAAAGAAAATAATTTTTAAAATTAGAAAATTTTAAACTTAAAAAAATTGTTATTAACAAATAAATTTTTTATGAATTTTTCATAACAAATTTCGTTTGAATGATCTAAGTTACGCAAATTTTTGTCCGTTTCATTTATTAAAAACTTGCTGTCGTACCCGTCTTCGACGGGTTTTAGTTTTCTACTGATGTATTTAAAAAGAGTGACTGCCAACCAGGAATTCAATTTGACTGAGAAAAACTAAGAATGAGTTACCATTAACCGTTTATTTCGTTTAGAAAATATTACTATTTAAATTAGTAAATGACTTTTTTGTCAGATACTATTTTTAACTAATTCATATTAAGAAAACAGTATTTGTCAAATTGATGTATTTGATGCATTTGTGGTGCTTTAATTATAATTCATTAAAAATTAAACCTAAATTTCCACCAATTTTTGGGAGTAATGCAGATTGTAATCCGAACAAATTGTATCGCAAGTAGACTTAGACTGCCAAGTTCCGTTCTAGTCAATCAAGCCATGTTTGAGTTATTAACGGACAAAATATTGCGAACAGACATACATGCATACATACATACATAATTTTTTTGAAATTCTAACTACTTGAGTATAGAAAAACTAAATAACAATTTACAAATTCTAAACAATGTACAGACAAAAGTCTGATTTTATTTATAAAGATTCTAAAATTATAAGAATATGGAACAAATTTCATCTAGTTGAAGAATCTTCATATAAACTTTTTAAAATTATTCAATTATTATTTAAATAAAAAAATAAATAATTTATTGAATAATTAAATTGAATGTTTTTTAAAACGGTTTCTAGGAATTTGATTAAAATTGTGTTAGAAACAATTAAAATTGAATTGAATTAAGAAAAAATGTATTATTTATGAAATTAATTGATTTATTGCGAAGAAATTTTATTATAAAAAAAATTAATAATTGAATTCATGTGGAACTTTCTCTGTCTTTTCTTTGAATCCCCCTGTCTTAGAAGAATTATATATAATTAATATGGGTATAATAATAATAACCTATATTTCAATTCATATTTTATATTTATGAAAAAAGTAAATGTAAGATGTAAGTATATAATAATAATAGAGATAATCTGTTTTACATACAGTCTAATTCAATATTTTAAGCTTTAAAAAAAATAAATTGAAGGAAAGCTAAAATATAAAAATAGTTACATTTATATTTTAAAAAGTTATTAATTACATTAATTTTCTTTAAAAATTCTAAAAGAAATAATTATCACTTTGTGACATTTAATAATATTGATGGCTTCATCTATCGAAATAATTAAATTTTGGAAGAATTATAGCTTTGTAATTTTTAGAAATAATTAAGTTTCAAAAGATTTTTCATTAAAATTATTTGAAATTTTAAATCCTATGGAAAAACAAAAAATAAATAAGTTTATAAATTTTTATTATTTTATTTAATAATAAGGACATAATTTATCGATCACTTCGAGTCAGGTTGATAAAAAAAACAAAAAGTTTAAAACTTTTTTTATCAACCTGACTCGGACTGATCGATAAATTCTGTCCTTATTATTTATAAATTTTTGTTTAACAAAAAGAATTAAAATATATATAGTAATGATGCTAAAAAGAATTAAAGTTTTGAATAAAGTTAATTTAAAAATTCCGAAAAAAATTTGTTTCTTAAAAAAATGTATTAACATTTGTTAAAAATAATTGTATTTCCCAAAACAATTTAAAAAATTGAAACAATTGAAAATTATATGAAATTTCATTTTGATTTCTATGCGAGTTGTTTGAATAATTCTTTTTTTCAATTTAAAGTAAAACTGTTAAGAAATTATATTTTTTATACAATGAAGAATATTCATTAAATTTCAAAAAGAAAATTTTTTAACATCACAATAACCAAAAACAAAGCTTCGAAGATGAAATTGAATTTATCAAAGCAATATTTTTTCTCCTTTTTATAAATGATATACAGAAAAAAGTAAACATCACACTCTCAGCTTTGTTTTAATGGTCATAAATTTGTTTAAGATTTTTACATTCTCATCAAAAATAAAAAAGTTTTGGATTTGTGCGATTTTGTTTTATTATACAAACATATCATAAATCACCGTGAACTAATTTTAACCTGAAATTACAAGGTTTAAACCTTCTTTTAATATGTAAAACTGTGGTCTAAAAATGTTGTTAAATTTTTTTCAGTAAAGATTAAAAAACCTCTAGTAGTTTCCGTGAATGTGAAAAACTTTTTACTTTTAAAAGTTGTAAAAGATTCATTAATTTTGTATACATACAAGAACATTAACTTTAGGAAAAATAATAAAAGTAAAAGAATTTGGAAATATTAGGCACTTAAATTTATTATAATTTTGATTACAATTTTAATATAAATTTAATTGAAAATAATAAGATTTCCTAATTTTATTATTCTATATTATAAAAGTAAACCATATTGCACAAAATTTAGTAGTTCGTCTGAAAATTTTGATTTTATTGTTACATTAAATTTTTAAATAATTTATTCCATATTAATCAAAAATATAAATATAACTATGCATCACTTAAGAAATTTGATATTCGAATGTGTCATAAAAAACTCTTAATATATATGCTTGCTCGCCTTTTAGACATCGACATACTTCCGTCTCTTGGTTACTTCAACTCAAACGAATAACAGTGTCCTTTCAGTGTCTTGCAAAGCTTTGACTGAAATACATGCGTGACGGTTTTTGACACAGTGCACACTTCGTCTGACAACATATAACAGCCACTTTTACTCCTTTCGAATAAAAATATATTTTGCGTAATATACATTTTCGTTTCTATAATCTAGACAAAGTTGTTGATTATTGAAAAAATATAAAATGTAAAAGTCATTTATTGTGAGTTTAATTTTATCAGTGCTATTTATCAGCTTAAAATAAGAGTTATTTTGAAAATGAAAACTAAATTAAATTAATTTTAAAACAAAACAAATTAAAGCTGTTAAACTAGTTATTAAAAAATTTCTAACTACAAAATGTATAAAATAGTATCTATATATTAGTAACTTATGTAATTCCTTCATATTAAAACTTTTAGCATTAAAATAAATTTTGTCCATAACTTAGATGAAAGAAGCGAAAGATGTAAATTTGAAATATTTTTAATTTATTTTTATACGTGATATTTGAAACACATGTGGTTTTGAAAAGTATAGTTTCATTTAATGAAATTATATAGATATTTCTGAAAGACTTTTTCCACTAGCGAAAAAATGGATAAAGGTGCTCTTAGTGATTGTTCATCTAGAACTGTAAAAGATAAACAAATGTTAAAAATTGGGGAAAGAACGAATTAAGAAAGTCGAGGAAAATGACGATTATGGTGTAATTAGTACAATACCAATAAATGGTGATCAAAAATTTCGGTGTACCTTAGGTAGGGATTGCAAATTACGAGATTGCCAAAAAGGCAGATCCAGGTAAATATATTCTGTTAAAAATTATAAATTTAACATGTGTAAGATGACATAAAAGAAGGGACTCACATATCTTGTCAACAGAATAGTTTTCAATTCAATATCACCTTCTAATTAAACATGGAAAAAATAATTCATTAAAATTAAATAATCAATTTCTGTAGGTATTTGTCAAATAAATATTTATTTGAATGAAATGCTTTTTATTTAAATTAGATAAATACTAATTTATATGCAAATACACAAGTGTTTGCAACAATAATTTAAGAAAAAAATTTTATTTGAAGTAAATACCAACTGAATGTTATAAATAAACATTAATTTGATTAAAATAAATATTTATTTAATAATAAACTAGATATTTGTACATCAAATAAAGAATTTTTCCAATACTTAAATCTAGTGTAAAATTAAATTTAAAAAAGGATTTTTGGCTGGTTCCCACATAGCACAATAATTTTCTGCTGCGGCAAGTTATCAAAGCCAAATTCAAAAACTTACCTGGCAAATTTGCAGCACACTTGCGGCAAATATTAAAATGTCCGTTTGGTGGCAAGTTTGCAGAGCAAATTTGCAGAAAACTTGCGTGGCAAAGTAAATGTTAAATGCATGCGCAGTAGTTTTCTATGACATCTAGAGCTGCGCACTACATTTATGCAACGTTTATCAAAATACACACATTTTGAAAACAAAAAGATTTTTTTTTTTTGAAATTTTTAGGTTTTTTGAAAGTTTGCTGCAAATTTTCCTCGAATTTTCTACAAAATTATCTGCAAGTTTGCCACGCAAATTTTCTGCAAACTTGCCACCAAACAGACATTTTGGTATTTGCCGCAAGTGTGCTGCTGCAAATTTGCCAGGTAAGTTTGCGAATTTGGCTTTGATAATTTGCCGCAGCAGAAAATTATTGTGCTATGTGGGTTATGTCGAAATCAAAATAAATTTCCAACAATGATTACTTTTTAATGCATCTGTTTATATTCATGTCAACTTCATAACAATGATTCCTTACAAGAAATCGATTAATTACGATTGAAAACAATTGAAACTTCTATCGTTCTTAATTGTTTTTACACAATTTATTTCAATTCAGATATAAATTGTTATTAATCATGTTTCATAGTTGGAATATATAAACAAATTATTCTCAAAAGTTTAATAAAATTTCTAGAAACAATGAAACACATTTTTTAAATTTTAATAAAAATGTTTTAAACGATTCAATTATTTGCAACAAATTTTTAAATTGCGTTATTTCCAAAATCTATTATGTTTTAATAAAAATTTCCTTAAAGAATTTAATTGAGGTTCCCGATTAAATAACTCGACCGATGCTCGGACACACGCGCTAATGCCAGTCGGGTAGCAGTGAGCGCCTCTGGGCCTGTCACTGCTACCCGACTGGCATGAGCGCGTGTCTCCGAGCGCCGGTTGAGTTATTTGATCGGGACCCTCAATTATTTAAAAACATTATAAAATTCCTTGCAGACATAAAAACAAAGATTCAAATTTCAGACCCGGAAAAGTATGAACACTTTTGAAACATGTATGAGTGATTCAGGATTAAAATTTTTTACATGCAACTTTATATTCATTATCATCGATCTCAAAAACACCTTAGTAACAAATTTGAAACAAATTCGTTTGATTTTTAATTTTCTGACAAACATACTAGATTCGCCACTTCTAATTTTTAAAATCTGATTTGAAATTCGTAATCAGCGACCCAAAAACCTTTAAATATAAGCTACGAAATATTTTTCTCAGTCATATATTTCGATTTGCAGTAACTATTTTCTAAAGTAGCAAAAAACTTGTAAACTTCTGGTATATTAAAAAATAATAGAATTTTCTTCTTAATTTAATTATATAAAACACAATTTTTATAAAATTTTTCGAAAAAAGTAAAATTTTATAATATTCTTATAAAAAAATCCATTATTTTTATTAATAACAGAATCCTTCTCACCAAATATTATTTTGTTGAGATAATAATTATTATTTATATTATTAATAATAATAATTATAATTTATAATAATAAATTAAATAAATATAATTACAAAAGAAAAAAATTTGTCCAGAAGTTTGAATAGCTCATAAAATATTAAAATTTGGGTTTATACGTTCTAACATATTAACAAAAATTATTTATTAGATTAAGTTTATTCAATAAATTTTTAATTGTAAAAATCGACTTGCTTAAACGCATTTCAGCAAGTTATGAAAGCGAGCTGTTTGGAAAATTTACTTAAGGTTAACACCAATTGGTTATAAGACGTGGGCAGAGACAGGTTACCATTAAATGTCTATATATGTATGTAGATGAGTTGGATATATAAAGGCACTTATAATGTTGTCTAACCTTATTGGAAAGAAGAAGCATGGTCACAATTTTATTTTTAAGCATGTTCATTTATGGAATTTTGTTTCAAAATTGTCATTCTTATATATAAGTACATATATTTATTTTAAGAATAAGTAAATTTTACAATTATTTTTAATTCCATAAATAATATTTATTTTACTTTTTAATAAATATTATAATTAATATTGTAATTTTAATTTCATAACTCTTTTAAGGCATTCTTTTAATATAATATTTATAATTCTCAAAGTTTAATTTAGAAATATTTTATCATGATAAAATAACTAATTTGGAAAAATCCATTCATTATATTTAATAAAAAGTTTCGGTTTTAAACAATTTTGTATGACACGTGTTTTTAAATCTGTCTATACACACTTTACGCACTCACGTCATAATTTATTTTAAAGATGCTGTTCTTTTCTTCCTGATTTTGAAATTCAAAGAACTTTAAATCTTAAGAAGTATAAAGATAAATGTCTATATAATGCTTCGTTGAATATTTATTAAAAACTACTTCGCATATAGAACTGGATATTTAGCGTAAATATCTAGTTGTTAAAACTCAATATATTTTCCGTTTAAACATAAGGACAGCTTTTCAGATATATGTATATTCAAACTGAGGCGCACGAACAACCCACAAAGGTCATTTGTTAGAATTTTCAAGTGTTAGAATTTTAATTGAGATAATTTCCACTTTCTGAACTTTTCATTGTACAGAAGTTTTATTTAACTGAATTGTCAATTAGAGGAATTAAAAAATGTCAATCAATCAATTTTAATACTCACATTAAAATATTTCGGCCATTTAATTTTCGAATTCTTACAGATAAAAAGTAAAAATTAATTCTTAATTAGTAACTCCGTTAAAAAAATCCATTTAAATAACTTTTAAAAAAATGTCGTTCCACGCGCCGAGACCCAGACTGTCAAAAACACCGAAATGACGTTCCTAATAAAACTTTATTTTTAAAGTTTGTACAATACTTATACCTACTACAAATCAATATTTTAATAGTTTAGACAACAGGGAACAAGATTATCACAATTAATATTTCAGTTTCTCAGATTTCCATCGTTTTTCGAACTTTGAAATCGGCTACTTTTAATACTTTTTAACAAATGGCGTTATTATTTATACAATATATATATATATATATATATATATATATATATATATATATATATATATATATATATATATATATATATATAAATTATAATATAATATAAATAATAGTTTATTATTATATTACAGTATTGTATATAAATGTCTTTTTTTTTAACATAGCCAGATTTCAAAATTCGAAAAAAACATTGAAAATCTGATAAACTGAAATTTTTTATTGTAGTAATCTTTTTCCCTGATGTCCTAAACTATAGAAATATTGCTTTGTAGTAGTTGCCAGTGAAGTGGTTAAAAAAAGTTTGGTTCCACTGAATAACTGACTGAGTTTTCTAAACATTCAGTAATGCACAGCAAAAACTAAAAATTGCGATAAAACAATTCTAACAATTTCTTTTAATATCTCCGTGTGGAAAAAGTAATACTTCATAAGTAAACTTTGACTCATTCAATATTTACCCAAAATTCTTTCACGAAGGCTATGTTTAATAGAAGCAGGTTTTTAATGCAATTGATGAAATGCGAAAAATTGATAACAAATATTAAGTGCTTTCTATTATTATCATCACAAGTAGACGTAATATTAGCTTGTTATATCAAAGTATAATATAATGATATTTCATCTAATAGAAAATTTTTAAAAATATATCAATTCTGTTACAGGTACTAAGAAAATGGAATATAAGACACGTCAGTGGCATGAGAAATGCTTTTGCTGTGTTGTATGTAAGAATCCTATTGGTACAAAAAGTTTTATTCCACGTGAACAGGAAATTTACTGTGCTGGGTGTTATGAAGACAAATTTGCCACTCGATGTGTTAAATGCAATAAGGTTTGTTTTTCTTATTTAGTAAATACTTTATATTATAATAATAAATAAATAATAATAATTATTATATTAAGTTATTTTGGTAGTAGGTGAACTCCACGTCAACTCATCACAGATATTTTCTAGACTAATTGGGATTTGGTTAATATTTTGTGTATACGCTCCTTAGGCGATATGAAAAAAGTTCCCCAAACATTTTTTGAAAAAAATAAAAAAATGGCGGAGATATGGACACTTTGAATTTTTTAGTACTTTTATTTTAAAAAATTCATAACTTCTACTCTAATAATCCGATTTTAATTTTCAATATCAGAAATTGTTCGCAAAATACCATATTTTACACTAAAAAAATATTATAATTAACAAAAAATATTTTTGCTCTATTTTTGTCAAATTTGAAAAATAAAAATCGTCATTTAAAAAATATGGGGTTTTCAATTTCTTTTTTATTTATACCAAAAGATGCTAAAATTTGTCTCTTAAAAATCTGGTAAGTTTCATTGTGGGACCGCCATGGGTTTTTTGAAAAAGAAATAAATTTAATGTGATGCATAGAAAAAAAACTTTAGAAAGACAGGGAACAATTAGCAATGAATTCATATTACTTGTGATGGTCATTTGTTTTTTTTACATTTCCTGAAAGAACGCTTATAAAATTTGTATCATGCATCACATTAAATTTATTTCTTTTTCAAAAACCCATGGCGGTCCCACAATGAAACTTACCAGATTTTTAACAGACAAATTTTGGCATCTTTTGGTATAAATAAAAAAGAAATTGAAAACCCCATATTTTTTAAATGACGATTTTTATTTTTCAAATTTGACAAAAATAGAGCAAAAATATTTTTTGTTAATTATAATATTTTTTAGTTTAAAATATGGTATTTATTTTACGAACAATTTCTGATATTGAAAATTAAAATCGGATTATTAGAGTAGAAGTTATGAATTTTTTAAAATAAAAGTACTAAAAAATTCAAAGTGTCATATCTCCGCCATTTTTTTATTTTTTTCAAAAAATGTTTGGGGAACTTTTTTTCATATCGCCTAAGGAGCATATACATAAAATATTAACCAAATCCCAATTAGTCTAGAAAATATCTGTGATGAGTTGACGTGGAGTTCACCAGTAATCTTATCTCGAGAGTAAAATTCTTTTTTATTTTCTAAAATGATAAAATTATTTAAATTTGATTAGTTTATGTATAATAAAGAAGATTTAAATAATAGTTAGAAATTGTTCGTCACGGTAAAGCACAGTTAACATTGTTCTTAAATTACAAATGAGATTCTAAGTATTTTAGTAGATTAATGCACAATTTTCTTTTATTAAATGTGTGAAATAAAAACTACTTGTTTAAAAACTTTTAAGTGAGCTCTGAGAGCCTAGAGAGAACTAAGAATGCATTCCAAAATATTACTCATGTTGTGCATGCATGCTTATCTTTGGGTTACACAGTTAAGCTTTTTGGTCTTGAATAATATAGAAAAGAAAAACAGGAATACCTGAAAAGTGGTTGAAGTGATTGTTTCTAAGTATTCTAGATGACTTAAATGTCTTAGCGATCTGATTACTCCAATTTTTAATAGCTTTCTCTATACCATAATACTATCATTTTTTAGATTATTACTGCTGGTGGCGTGACATACAAAAACGAACCATGGCATAGAGACTGCTTTACATGCAGTCATTGCAACAATTCCTTAGCAGGTCAGCGATTTACATCCCGAGACGATAAACCATATTGCGCTGAATGCTTTGGTGAACTCTTTGCTAAAAGATGTACAGCATGCAGTAAGCCAATTACAGGTAAATTTAATTTACTAAATTATTTTTATCAGCAAAAAAGTTTCCCTTTTCACTTTGTAAAGCATAAATATAATTATTTTTGGCAATTTATTAAAATATGACCATCTAAATAATACTTTTAAGACTTGAACCACCATCCGAGATTAAAAGTTGATCAATGTTTAAAACCTATTTACTTCTAAAAATTGGCCCTTTACAAATTTAGTCATTGATTAAGGAGGTTCTATCGCAAATAGTAAACAAGTCGTACCAAACTTTTACAACACGACTAAAGAAATGCGGTGTTGCCAGACCAAGAAGACTAGAGGCAGGAGGAGTAACTCAAGTGGTGGGGGTAACGTAGAATGTGAGGGCAATGTTATATGAAAGTTGGTGCAGTAACCAAAAATGGTTTACTGCGCAAGTATGGATTATAGTTAAGCAGACTAGACACAGGAAAAGTAATTGAAATGGTGGGGATAAAGTTGAAATGGAGAGCAATGATGGAATGAATATGCGCAGAAACCCAATTTTCGTCTACTGCACCATCTACTTGCCAAGTACAACACCTGCATTGCCCTCATATTGTCACTCACCGTTCTCTGTAGGAATAAAGGAGAGTCCAGAATAGGGTTAGAAGCGCGTTGCCAGACGTTTCAAAGTACCATGCAAATCAAATCACAAAATAATGGTTTCTGTTTTGATTAGTCCAGTCAAGCAATAGAACCTCCTTAAGTATCAATCTCGTTTTTAGAACCAGCCATTAATTATCTCTTTATAACACTGAATATTTGAATATTTTACGTATTAAAATTTATTTTTTTAGGAATTGGTGGAACGCGTTTCATTTCCTTTGAAGATAGACATTGGCACAACGACTGTTTCATTTGTGCAGGATGTAATACTTCTTTGGTTGGTCGTGGATTTATCACCGACGCAGAAGATATTATTTGTCCAGAATGTGCTAAACAGAAATTAATGTAAATCATTCACTATAATTGATGTATAAAATGCAGATACACGTAACGTAAAATAAATTCATACCCTCACAGGAACCGAATATTTCTCAAAATATTGTCGTACAATTTTATCCTAAGATTGCTTTTGTAATATTGTATGACAATATTGTAAAAACATTGTATTGCTATATTGGTGTAAAATTACATCACAAAGTTATGGCAATTATACAGCATTCTTTTCAAAACAATAAAAAGGATAAAATCATTAAAAACAAATTTAATTGTTTTTAATTAGTTTAAAAACTATTAAAACAATTAAATGTTTAACCTTACTTTTGGCTACATTTTTTTGCTGTGAACAAATTACAAAGAGATAAACAAAGAAAACATTTTAAAAATATTGACAAATAGTAAGATGTAAAAAGTACTGCAATATTGCAGCAGTATTTACGCAAAATAATGTACTTTGTGAATTAAAATGAAAAGATCTCATATAAATGGAACTTGTGCAACTATTTTATTAAAAAAATTTAAAGCATGTTTGAAAAAATAAATCGCTCATAGTAACCTAAAATTACGAATGCTTCAGTCTTTTTCCAAAAAGAAATACAAATTTCACAATAGTTCTGCTCACATATTCCTTTACTTAACGAGAACTTTCTTAGGAAGTTAAATACGGGAAGATGCTCGTGAAACCAATTTTTAAGTATGAAGTTGTATAGCGATATTTTGCATTACTTTTTAAATACAAGGAAAAAGAAGATTCTGAACAATAAAAAAGTTATTTATATATTCAGTAAAAAGTAAATTACATTATTTTTATTAAACATATAAAAAATTGGTGACTTTCTATAACCTTTTATGTCATAGTGTCTCATAAATTTATCATGACATGATTTTTGTTTTTGAACATAATTTTGTTTTAAAATAGTTCTTGAATTTAAAACCAAATTATTTGAATTCCCAAATTGTAAACTGTATGAAATAAATTTTAAGTAGTCTTCAAAAAAAGGTTTATAAAAGTCAAAATTTTTTACAAGTATAGAAATAATATTTCTGTTTTTATTAATAATAAAGATTCTAATAGTAATAAGAAAAATGTTTTCCGCTTTATTAAAAATATGTGTCTCAAAGGATTAACTAACTTTTGAAGTGTCACAAAATTATATGTTTCTAGATTTTAATGCTTCGTTACTATTTATTACACTGATTTGAATTTGATTAAATATACCATTTATATTCGCATGTTAATATTTAGTTAAAATTTTATGAACTGGAAAGTGACAAATCATAAAATGAATAAAGTTTGCTAAGTGGAATTGATTAGTAAGCCTATATGCATTCTTTTCTGTAGCACAAATACTATGTACTTTATTATTGTTCTAGATATTTTATTTTGATTGAGATGACAAGTATAAAAAATTATGCAAAGTTAAAAATTTATTTATGCTTTGACTCAAAATTTGTTATTTTTCTGTTGAAATATTTATTGCCTAAGAGAATTTAATAAATAATGTCTAATTAAATTATTACGCTCATGATTAATAATAATTCAATTAAACAGCTTGTGCGTATATTATATATGTAATTGACAGACTATTAAATAAATTATTATATTAAAACTCTTATCGCAATGCGGTGTGGATGTTCCATAACGTAGAAACTTGTTTTTTCTTATTTTTCACCTTCATTTTCCAAGATTCAAGATCATCATTTTGCCATAAAGTGTATGTCCTTCCGACAGGACAAAAATGACTTGATTTAGATAAACATAACTGTTTTGTATTCGATTTGGTGCAAGTGTTATATTGAGAATATAAATTTATGCACTACTCACTCGTTAATTTCATACACAGTGCTTTTTAGGTTAGGTGAAGACAAAGAAGACTACTTAAGTTGCGATTAACAATTTCACAGGCCGACAAGATTTACTTTCCAAGAATCAGACAATACTTTTCCGAAAGATTTCGTCGTGCTGAATCCGAATCCGACCTCAAAAAAGGACCCATCACGTTAGGTTTTTCGAGATATTTTAACCTAAAAGTGCGAAAAACCTGTTTTTAGTTATATTTGATGTCATGTAACAACAAGAGATAATTTTTTTCTCTTAGAGGTCAATCTTGCTACTAAAAGTGCTACTCTTCTCCTTTAATATACATTTTAAAAATTAAAAAAATCTTTATTTGTCTCTAAGTAATCGTTCATTGAATTTTCTGAGTTTGGCGAATTATTCGAAAAAACTGAGTTAAAAAACAAAGAAATTTTGATAATAAAGCAGAATTTAACTACAAACATCTAAATTTTAAATAGTTCTGAGGATTTTTGATCTAACTGAATACGAATTCAATATCACATTCACAAAATTAAAAATGGCGTATACAATATGGCAGACGATTTATTTAAAATTTCCGAACGTTCAAATTGGCTATTTTTAATATTTTTCAACACAAATGGCGTTCCACTTTCTTTCAATTTTTACACAATAAAACTTGTATTTTTATTAAAAAAAGATATTTACATACAATATTATAATATAATAATATAACTATTGATAATATATATAAATATAAAGTATATAAATAACTATTATTGATAATTATGAATGGTAATATTATACGTGTATGTTTTTGCCAGTCTGGGCCTTGGCGCGTGGAACGCCATTTGGAACGCCCTGCCAGTAAAGTGGTTAAGGAAATTCTGAAGAAATCGTGTAATATTTCCAAATATTAGGTCTTAGGTTTTGATGGTACACACCTCAGGAATATTTACCACCAAAAACTTTGAAGAATTTTCAAAGCGTTTCTTTTTGACAAACATTTATTCTCAAAATGGGTCTGTGGGGCAAACCGGACCATTTTCGGTGGGTCAAACCGGCCATAGGATATTTGCATTGAATTAAAGTTTCATAAAAATTATTTTTAAATAAAATCTTTTTTTCACTAAAATATTTACTTACAATGAACAATAATTGTCTTCTAATGAGAATTGGACCCTTTAATATTGTTTCTCTGATAATGACAAACATTTTTATGTTTTATTAAAAAAAATATTTATTTAATTAAAATGCAATCCCGAATTATTATTTTCATTATTACAATCATTGTTTACACGATTCATTATGTTTTTTATTATTGTAGATTATGTAAATGCAATATTATAAATAAAAAACCAAACGGTCGGGTTTGCCCCATGATGGATCCGGTTTTATAATGGTGGTGCAAACCGGACCGTTTGCAAAATTTTTTGAAGTTAACACAGCAAACTAAACAATAAAAGATGAAGTATAGGTGTCTTTGGAAAAAAGTTGTGCAATTAAATGATCTGTCAAACAAGCCATCGAAAAATGAAATCGGTTGATTCGTTTAGTCACAAGAGTAAAAAAACCGTTAGGGGGTTCGGTTTGCCTCACTCTCCCCTATACAGCTAATTATTTATAAATATAAAAAAATTAATAATAAAAATAATTAATAAATATAATGATATTAATAGAATAATTGAAAAAATTAAAATTTAAAAATATTGTTTTAAAACACTAGGTTTATTTACATGATATTTGTATAATACTCAAATATTCCAAAGTCTTTGTAAAATTACACTGTCCGACACTAATTTTGCTCCTTCAATAATTCTGGTCACTTTCGATCGATTTTTCACGCTAATTAAGAATCTGAAAAGAAAAATGCTCCAGCACGTCGAGTTTTTGATAAAATTAGTGTTAAAAAGTGAAAAAAGCATGTTTTTGGCTATATTTGACTATTATTAACAGAAAAATAGGAGGTGCTAGAATTTTGTTTCTGGTATCAAATGAAAGCTTGAATCACAACCAACAATTTCCTTGAGGAAGAATTCGAAGGTATTTCCGATAAGGCAATTAAAAATTATTTTTTCTTTTGCATTAAATTTTGTTATTAATCAAATTTTATTAGCACCATGTATAATCTCGGCATTGTGAAACAAGTGATAAACAAATAAATTCTTTAACATTTAAATTCATAACATTTTATATTATTTTCAGGTTACTTATATTTTATTCCAAAAAAACATGTTTAGCAACCTAATTTTTAGAAATCCCTACAAAAGTTTTTAATTAAAATTTTATTTAAGCTTTCATTGTATTTTACAGTTTATATATCTTAATTTTTAATAAATTAAATTAATCAATTCTTCTAATAGAAATTAAATGCCTAACTAGAAGAAAAAAGTATATTAAATTAGATATTCAGTGATCATACAAATTAATTTTTTGTTATATTTAAATACTTAATTTATTCATAAAATTAATTGTAATTTAATGTTTTATTATAAATATTATTTTCTCATTGCTAGATGTTGAAATTAATTTTAATTTTTAATATTGTATCCCGAGTCGAAATTTAGAGTCGACTCGGAGTCCGTTAAGACCTGCTTCATGGAGAACCTATAAGAACCTGAAGAGGTTTTACTTACATTGTGATAGAATCGATTTAAGATCTCATAGGGTCTACATAAGACCGTTTTCGCTGTCTATTAGGCGTTAAGGAGGTCTTAATTTAAGACCTCTTTAGAGCATATTAACTACTACTGAATACAGAATTTAGAATTCGCGCATGCGCAAGCAAGGAAAAAAGTACTGTTAATATGGAACAAAGCAATCCTATTTGTTTTATTAAATTTTTTGTTTTCTTGACAATTAGAATGTTTTATAGACACAACATTTTTTTAGAATATTAATTGTATAACCAAACTAACTGTCAGAACACCAAAAAAGTAATTATAACAACAAAATATAGGATTATTAATTCAAAATAAACAATTCCTTTTCTTTAATTATATAATATGGATAATATAGATTTCTAGTAACATTACCTGATTTTCTTATATATTTATAATTCCACATAATGATGAATTAACTAGATATAGTTGTTTTAATAAAACAATTTTTTCTTTTTTCTTGTATTTTAGCTATATTTAATAACATTTTACAAAAATAAACACAAAATTACATGAACAAATGATTTATTTACAATATAATAACATTAAACTCCGGACAAAAATATATATTTATTTTGTTACACATATATTTACACACACACATATATATAATTATTAATATTGAACTAATAATTACACTTAAAGTTTTTACTATATATCCAGTTTTTTTAAATATATTCAAACTGCACTTTGTAACATTTCACTTAAAGAACACAAGATAAAAAGAATAATTTTTCTTTTTTAATAAAACAAAAACAGTATTTTTTAGCACTACAATAAACACAGAGAATATTCATAATGAAAATAGATAAATAATTGTTTATTTATTAAAATATTAAATATTATTTTCCTGCCGATTTTTAATATTGTTATAAACATTAAAATCTAATTTTTTATGATCTACTGTAAACATCTTAATTTTTATCAAAACATTCAAAATATAATAATAAAATATTATTATATTACTAACAAAACATTTTTTATACATGAAATTTATTCTTTTATTAATTTAATGTCAATAACCAATCTTAAGATAAAAGCTATTTTTTTTAATATTAAATTTTAATCATTAAGTGATACAATATATCACATTTTAATTCATAAAACTAAATATGTTCTTGCTCTCTAAATCTTAATTAGTAGAATTCCACTGAGAAATAGTAAAATTTTAGTATTTTTCAGCAGTTTTCATGGAAGACTTTTCCCCTTTTCAATTAGTAGAATATTACTAATTTTTAGTAACATTTTACTAATGTTTTAGTAGAATTCCACTAATTGAAAATCACTTTTTCACTAAATGAATTAGTGAAATTGTTTTATCGACTAATAATTAAACAGTTCTACTAATTGTTAGTAGAATTCTACTAAGCAATTAGTAAAATCTACTAATAATTAAGAAAATTTCACTATTTGTTAGTAAAATTATTACTAAATCATTTGGTGGAAGACTTTTCGTCATTTCATTAGTAACTTTCTACTAATTCAGATTTAGAGAGTAGACACATTAGATTAATAAAATTAAATTAATAAATAAAACATTTATGTATTACAAAATTTGTTCTTAAAATTATTTGAACTGTTGGCCATCTACTTTAAAAATACAAAAAAAATAGAAAATATTTCTAAGTTCGACATGAATCAAACAAATATTTCAAAGTTGAACAAGAAGGTCTTATCAGGTGTTAATGGGAACTTCTTTCAATTTTTGGTATATGTGGCATTAAATAGATCGGTCTTGGTAGGCCCTAACTAGGACTATAGCAGATACAGATTTTTAAAGAATTTTGTCATAGTACCTAAGATTACTAAAATCGATCTAAGAAAAACTTAAAAGACTTTAAGTCGAATTTATAGGTTTTAATAGTAGTAAAGCAAAACTAAATACTCCTTATTAGGTCTTAAATCTACTTTAAATTTCGACTCGGGATGCTTTTATTCTAATGGATAAAAACAGCTTCGTATCCCACTTGCGAGTGCTTAGAGTTTTAATGTGTAAAAAAATTTAGAATGTTTTAAAAATGCTGGAAATGATCTATAAATAAATATTAATTAACATGCATAGTTAATTAAATATTTTTTTATTTTATTCATCAATAGAAAATATAATTTAGTCTGGCTAGACGGATGGATGCCAGTAGAACGCTGGTCCGCTCAAGCGAGTCGCCTTTTGAAACAATATTTGGCCCGCGGCGGTTGCCAGACGGACGAATGCCGGTACAACGTCGGTTGTTCAGCGGTATCAAATCTGTACGGAGCCGGACGCGCAGCCACTACAACACATTGTCATTTTCCAGTAGAATGCCTGCACCGATCCGGTTGTCTCGCGGTCGAATGTCAGTACAGTCTTACCGACGTCTGTACAGGCGCGGTACAATGCCAGTGGTAAATTTCCGCCTGGGTGGCTAAACTGTTTAACCCCTTGACAGTCCATGGCCCATATGTGGCCACAAAAAGTCGTGCCACCTTAACGTCTGTGGCCATATATGTCCATCTCAAAAATAAAATACTAAACATAATTCAATTTGAATGGCCAAGTGCATACTAAGGGTTTTGGGGTCGCTGAATCCGAATTTTAAATCAGATTTTCAGAATTCAAAATGGTGGACCTAAAATGGCGACTATGAAGATTTAAAAATTTATCAAATACGCTTGAAACTCGTTACTTGGGGGTTTTTCGGGGTCGCTAATTACGAATATGATGTCAGATTTGCAAAATTAAAATGGTGAATCCAATATGGCGGATAATTTCAAGATTCATGCAATTTGATAGAATTTTAGGTCCGCCATTTTGGATTTCAAAATCTGACATCGGATTCATAATCAGCGACCCCGAAAACCTCCGAGTAACAAGTTTTAAACAAATCCGTTGGATTTTTTATTTTCTCGACCACCATATTGGATCCGCCATTTTGAATTTTGAAAATTTGACATTAGATTCGTAATCAGAGACCCCGATAATCCCGGAGTAACAAGTTTCTAGCAAATCTGATAAAATTTAAAATTTTCAAATTCGCTATTTTGGGTCCGCCAGTTTGGATCTGCCATTTTAAATTTTGAAAAACTGACTTCAAATTCGAATTTTGCGATTCCAAAAATCTTAATTACAATCAAATCACATTTTTTAGAAACTTTTTTTCTTGGACCGTTTTTGGACCACAAGCGATTTTCAGCTGGACTGCGAAGGGGTTAATCGCTTACATTGGTGTGTGTTTCCGACATTCGCTCTCTGAGCGCTCTGAAATTACGAAACATGATTGGTTGGATTAGGGGAATTGTGGATTTTGATTGGCTACAACTCTAACTTGACAGTTTCGTACTCTGCTCTCACGCTCCGTATATCTCCATGGAGCGAAAAAGCAGAGCACGAAACTGTCAAGTTAGCGTTGTAGCCAATCAAAATCCACAATTCCCCTAACATCATTCCAATTCCTCTAATCCAACCAGAGCGCTCAGAGAGCGAATGTCGGAAACACCCGGTAATTGTCGCTGTATGACAAGGCTGCGTCGACTCAATGTAAAAATTGTAGCAAAAGATTTCTGGACTTCAGTGCCTCTGTAGTGAAAACAGGGTGAACTAAAGTGTGTAAGTATACACATCTGCTTGTGCAAGTCTCTCTTATTCGCTTTTTAAGGGGGTTCTTTTTATAAGTTCATATATTGAAGCATCAGAGAACAAGTTCGACATTTCATTTTTATAATCAGACTTTTTTATAAGAACGGTTACATTTCCTTTGTCTGTTGCAGTGAAAAAAATATCAGGATTATTTTTTAAGAAGAGTTTTGTTTTTAATAGTTTTTTGGAGAAGGATATATCTTGATTTGTTGGTAAATGTTTATTAGTCAAATTATTAGTTAAAATATTGTAGAATTTTCCTTTTAGAGAGTTTTTAAGGGAATCGTCAAATTCAAGATTAGTTAATGAAGACTCCAGATTTTTTAAAGAATTTATTATATCTTTTTTTGAAATGTCATTCGAAAAAGTAAAATTGGGACCTAACGATGCAGTTGTCTCGATTACATTGAGAATTCGATATTGTTGGTAATGTAAGTTTGTTTACATGAATTGCATTATTAGCATTTAGAATACGAAAAAATTTTGTTCGGGATAGTGCAAAAAACTTGTCACGAGATTCAGCATTGAACTCAGAAATGATACGCTCTTTACATTTATTTAGTGCTTTATTTAGAAAATCGACATGTAGGTGAATATCGTTAATTTCAATATTTAGAAGTTTTTGTTAAATAGGAATCATTAAGTTTAAAAAAGATTTTCTTACAAAACTTACTGTGGAAAAAAACAATATTTAGACGTTTTTGGAAGCTGATAATATGTTGCGGAACAACAACATTGTTTCTACAGCTGAGAAGAAAAACCTTTTTTTGAGAGAACTGAAGCCAGATGTTCATTTTTTTAGAAGACCTTTGAAATGTAAGCAATATTTTACACCAATATGTGTGAAGAAAGATGTAGATGGTGAGACGGTGATCCAAGACTCGTATTATGTAAGTTGTTTAAAAAATATATCCTTCCATAGTTTGTTATTTGTTGATAATGTAAATGATTTTGGGAAGGTAAGATTTGAATAAAACTTTTTTCGTCAAAATATAAAAAATCGCTTCACGCTTATATGAATTAAATTTGAGAGAAGACATTCTCATAACAGCAGTTCACTGACAACTGAAAGAGATTTACTTATCTTTATAAAGTTAAACTAGTAAATACGTAAGAGAAGTCAATAAACTAAAAAATAAACACAGTCTTAGAGGAGGGACAAGATATACTGATTTTATGAAATTCTTCATGGACGCGAGTCCATGCGTCAGAGTAAGGGAAAGAATGTTGTGTTAAAGGTGAAGATATCTTCCTTTGTGTTGACAGTAGAACGACATGTTTTTATATGGATCATTTCAGATATTCGTCTTCTTCTAAAAACAGGTTCTTTGTTAAATATTTTGTATTTTTCCAATCAAAATTGCGATTAAAATTTAAACTATGTCGTTAGACCACTGAGTTGTAATTCACTTTTTTATGATTACAAATGGGTGATCCAATATGGCCGAACCCAAATGCAAAATTGCTTTTGATTTATACAAGAATCCCTCTCTAAAGGTTTTTGGGATCACTGATTACAAATTTGACATAAAAAATTCTTTATTTAAAATGGCTGATTTAATATGGCCGAACCGAAATGCAAAATTGCTTTTGATTTATACAAGAATCCCTCTTTAAAGGTTTTTGGGGTCGCTGATTACAAAGTTGATTAAAAAAATTTATTATTCGAAATAGCTGAAATGCAAAAATTGCTATTGATTTACACAAGAATCTCTCGATTATTGTCTGAAGGTACACAAAATTCTCTTTTTAAAGGTTTTTGGGGTCGCTGATTTCAAATTTGACTTCAAAAATTGATTATTCAAAAAGGTTGTTCCAATGTGACTGACAATGAATTGTAATGTAGAATTACTTTTGACTTACGTTGTAAAATTTTAAGATCTTACTGGATGTTTGTAACCACGTTCTTATCTCCTTCCTCCTCCAAATAAAAATTAGATATAAAATATAATTATAGTTTATGGGTTGCGTTATATTTCGGAACGAATACACAAATTTTATTTTGTGAGTGAAACAAAATCAAATGAAAACCAATTTTGCATTTTATTTCGGCCATATTGGATCAGCTATGTGGAATAATGAATTTTTTAAGTCAAATTTGTAATCAGCGACTCCAAAAACCTTTAAAGAGAGATTCATGTGCAAATCAAAAGCAATTTTGCATTTTGGTTCAAACATATTGGATCAGCCATTTTGAATAATCAATTTTTTTGTCAAATTTGTAATCAGCGACCCCCAAAAACCTTTAAAAAGAGATTCTTGTACAAATAAAGACCAATTTTGCATTTCGGTTCGGCCATATTGGATCAGCCATTTTGAATAATTAATTTTTAAACGTCAAATTTACAATCAGCGACCCCAAAAACCTTTAAAAGAAGTTGTTAATTTTAATTTAAAATAATTTTTTTCATTTTTGACAATTTTTTTTTCTTAGTTACTACATGAGATTTGTGATTAGAAAGATAAAAACGAGTGAGTCAATTGTTTTGAGCAGCTGTTTTTGAACCTTTTCCGGTCTTTATAGGCAAAAAAAATAAAAATTTCTTATGAAACGTCAAGTTTTGGAATATTTTCAATGGGTTAGGAATTTTTTAATCTCTTTCTCTATATTTTTCCTCTATTCTATAGAATGTTAGCTTTCATTTTATTTTTTTCATTCAAATACATCAAATAGTTAGCGAGTTCTACGATTTCAGCACAAAAAAGCACTTTAGTCCACCGTGCTTCTCTTTCATTTAAAAAAAAATTCATTTTACGAGAAACAACAATAAAGATTGTAATACTAATTGCTTTTTCCAAAATCAAACCATACGGTTGCAGAAACTAAGAAATGACAGGTATTTCCAATTGTTAGCACCTTACTGTACGTAAATCTCCGTATGAATAAACGTATTGACGTAATTTTCGTGTGATCCCGATAAACCCAAATCGCGGGCAGTGTACATCAAGGCGAAGTCAAGTCATGATCTATGTGAGCAAATAACGAGCGAAAAAAAATTCTGTGCGAAAAGAAACATAGTGCGAATGTATTAAACGTTATATTATCTTTTTGAATATTAAAGTTCTATTTCAATTCACATTTTATTTAAATCAAGTGACTTTTATTACTTTAAAACCAGCTTAACCTGGAATAATTACTACCGTTTTCTGATAAATTAAAGTTTCCAACATTCAGAAGTGGGATAAGAAGGGAAATTATTGTTATTTTATTACGTGACACGTACGTTGTTCTCCCTTTTATTAACTTTGGCACGATTGAAACGATTTTTGCTGTATTACCATGTGCTAATGGCGTTTGCTAAACGTGTTTAAACTTGATCGTGCCGCGTGAACTGCTACTGAGATAAAACTGTCGAAAGAGGATAGAAACATTACCGCTCAACAATTTGAGGATTTTCAAGAACAAATTCAAAACCCTCATAGATTGACTAACCAAGAGGATTTTTCTACGCCTTTGAACAGACCGTCAACGAATTTATGGCCGCAAAATCGCCTGTCATTTGGACGTGGTAGAGGTATAGGGGCGCCATATTTAAGCCGAATACACGAGAATACCCGAACACCTGTCGAAGATAACCAAAGTGCTACCATCGGCAATCGATACGAAGATGATGATTCTTTTCACACACGAGATGGCACTGGGAATTTTTCTCAGCATATTCTACATGTTTGTGGTGACATCCACCCCCCTCCCGACCAAAATCAACCTTCGAGACAATACGACGATCCTTTATCAAACAATCACATGCAGAATCTCATTCTTAATCTAATTGTAGACGGGAGACGCAGAGATCAGTTGATGTTACAAATGTGTGAAAGATTGACGAACAATTCCGTTTCTGAAATTACTCGAAATTCTAACCTCAACTACCATATTATGTCAGACTTAAGTAGAAACATTGACAACTATTCTGGTGAAATGGGAAAATCTAAAGCTAACGATTGGATAAAATCTCCGGAAAGTATGAAACTTCTTCACTGTTGGCCCGACAATTTTGCGCTGGAGACTGCTAGATCTCATCTGAAAAACAGTGCATTACATTGGTTTCAATTTAACAACGCTCATCAATATTCGTGGAGTGGGTTTTGTGAAGCATTTCGTAAATCTTTTATAGTGACAGAAACCTTAACTGTAAAGTGGATAAAAATATTCCTGTCAACAATCCAGATAAACGGCCGCCTATTAGAAATGCTGATGGCCAATTGAAGTGCTACAACTATCAGCTGTTCGGACACATTTCAAGAAATTGCCCTGGACCTTCTCAGGAGCCTGGTGTGTAACGTTTTCTATTGATGAAAGCTCTGCACTTTTGGTTCTCAATGCTGATGAAACTGGCTTTGCATCGAATCCTTTACGTATGAGAGCTATAGGTGAAAAAGGCCGAGCTTTAGATAGGGTATCTGATGGTTCAGGACCGCCTCTCATTGTGTATGAAGGATTAGCAGTGCAGCCACGTTGGACTTCTTCAGAATCATATCCTGAAACTGTACGCTGCGACGAAGAATGGCTGGATGAAAGAACCCACATTTTATGATTGGTTTAAGCAGATGTTTATACCTACCGTCAATGACATTCGTCGAAATAGCAGTTTGTCAGATAAAAAAGCTGTTCTGTTCTACGATGGTCATACTAGACATATAAGTATCTGAATAATTGAGCAAGCCATTTAAAAAGATTAAAAGAAGCAGAAGAGATGAAAAAGAATAAGGAAAATAATGATTAAAAGAAAGATGGACTAAAAAGAAAACGAGGAAAGCCAAGAAAGGTAAAAAAAAATGAAAACATCAAACATCGATAATAATTCACAGGAAAAAAGAGATGAAACAGACCCCATTGAACCGAAACGAAAGCGATGAAGACCTCGGAAAGAACAGAGGCAAGGAAAAGAAAATGAAGACATGGGACCATTTGAAAAAGATCAAGAAAAAAATGAAGAAATAAGTAGAATGACATCCAATGTAGATATTTAAATAATTGGATTGGAAAAGTGCATTAGATAGGTTGGAGAATATGTTATTTTTCAATATGAAGGATCATACTTTCCGGGAAAAATTATTAAAATAACGAAAGAAGGAGCAAAGATTACTGCTATGCAAAAGAGTTTGAAGTCGTGGAAGTGGCCCACAACTTCCGATGTTACAACGTTACCTTGTAAAGATATTGTTGTACATATTCAGCCTCTAAAGATTAATTCGAAAAATGCATTCTATACAATCCCTGCCATGACGATATTAGGTTGGATCGAAAGTTTCTATCAAAGTTACTTTAATAAAATATTATTAGAAGTGTTACAAAAACATTTAATTAATTTTTTAATGGATTAATCAGATTAAATTAATATTCTTACAAGATTATAATTCTAATATACGTTACTCTAAAACATAAAATTTGAATACTTGAGATTTATTTCTTAGACCTTCTAACCGAAATGCTTATTTAAATTAAAAAGTATGTAGTCTTTGTAAGTATTATTCGATCCGCAATTTTGAATTTTGAAAATTTGAATTCGGATTCGTTATCAGCGACCCCAAAAACATTAGGAAGGTAAGATTTAAAAAAATTTGATCGATTTTTGAAAAAAGTTTTTAAACACCATATTGGATTGGCCATTTTGAATTTTAAAAAACTGATTTTAAATTATTGTTTATACTCCTGCCCTATTAGCCTTACGCACTTCAACAAGAGTCCCCGATAGGTACTTTTTTGGATTAAGCATAACCATTCTACATAAGATTCTACATATTAACCTATTTTGCATCTACAGTCGACTTTATTAGGAGTACTCGCATTCGCTTAGACCACCTGTTAATTAGGTTTTCTCGACAGCGGAGAGGGAAACTGTAGAAAACCTCTCTTGAGTACAACCGGTTTTATCAAAAGTCAAGTTCTAATGGTGTGTACCGGACAATAATCGATAGTGCACATCATTATACCTTGACGTCAAACCTCCCGCTTGATAAATCACAAAAGTAGTGAGAAAAACACTGGGCTATAGCGGACATCAAGGTGGTCACCCATCCAAGTACTAACCGCACTGAATGGTGCTTAACCTCGGTGATCGCAAGCCACAGAGTCTCACCACTGTGATTTACCATCGGTAAAACTGATTTAAAATTTGTATTTAGTAATCATTGAAAACCTTCTTTTGACAAGATTTACATAAAGTTGTTAAAATTTTTTAAAGTTGTTGAAACCTTTATAATTATGTATTGTGTTAGAATTTTTTGTATGGAATACTTTTAAACTTATATAATGCATTATTATTTATTTTGAATTATTTTATGACTAACACCATTTTTTATCTAATCCTTTATATCTCTTAACATTTCCAGACTTGAATTTAATTTTTTCTCAAATTTCGTAAATAAATAACACAGGCCAACAAAATTTGATTCAATTTACTTTCCAAGAATCAGACAATACTTTTCCGAAGGATTTCGACGTGCTGAATCCGAATCCGACCTCAAAAAGGACCCATCACGTCAAGTTTTCGAGATATTTTACCCTAAAAGTGCAAAAAAAACTGTTTTCAGTTATATTTGATGTCATGTAATGTCACGAGATAATTTTTTTCTCTTAAAGGTCAATATTGCTACTAAAAGTGATACTCTTATCCTTTAATATCCATTTTAAAATTTTCAAAAATCTTCATTTTTCTCTGAGTAATCGTTCATTGAATTTTCTGAGTTTGGCGAATTCTTCGAAAACTGAGTAGAAATAAATAAATTTTGATAATAAAGCAGAATTTAACTACAAACATCTAAATTTTAAATATTTCTAAGGATTTTCGATATAACTGAATAGTAATTCAATATCAGATTCACAAAATTAAAAATGGCCTATAGAATATGGCAGACGATTTATTTAAAATTGATTGTATTTCCCTAAAATATTCCATTTTGCTTCCTCGTGAGGAAGCTTTGTAGTCATTTAATTTACAAAATTTTTAAAAATCCTTTTGACAAATTTTCTTCTATGTAGGACTATGTTATATAACACCCTGAACACTTGTCCGGATGTATGTATGTGTGTGTATGTGTGTGTGTGTGGATCCCGATTTTTGTGAACACGATAACTCGAAGAGGTTTTAACGAATTTGGCTAAAATTTACTAGGTATATTTATCATAAAAATATCACGAACTGGATTAAAAGACTTTAAAAAATTCTCAGAAAAAATTTTTTTTTGACTTTTTTCTAAAAAAAAATTTTTTTCAAAAAATTTTTTTTAAGTTGGTTATTGAAGTTATTATATAATAAAATCTTATTCTTTGCATCAAGACGAATCGATTGGTATATAGAAAGAATATATTGTATGAAAATTTATAAAGTTAATCACAATTAAAGCTGAAAAATTCGCATTTTTCTCAAAAAATGAGTTCTTTCCGCAAAATTATGTTGCTGTATAAGAAAATCTTACTCACTTATTTCTAAAATTTTATTCTTTGCATCAAGACGGATAGATTGGTATATATAAAGTATATATTGTATTTAAATTTATAAAATTAAAACCAATTACAGACACAAAATTTGCATTTTTAATAAAAATTCATTTTTTCTTAAGGATCATGTTGCTGTACAATAAAATGTTATTATTAATTGAAAAATAAATCTAAAATCTTATTCCTTGCATCAAGACGAATCGATTGATATATGTAAAATATATATTCTATTGAAAATTATAGAATTAATTACAATTAAAGATGAAAAATTCATTTTTTTATTAAAAATTTTATTTTGTTCATTTAGGATTAAAACAAATTTTATAAATATTTTTTTGATTTTATAAATATTAGATCGTATTAGAAATTACTTAAAAATTAAATATACTTAATACTAATTATTATTTTGTTATATATTTTATTTAGACCAATAAATAAAATTAATTTTTTTTTAATTTTAACCATTTTTTTATTCATTTAAATTTTATATAAAGTATAAAAAATATTTTTTAATATTGTTTTCTGAATTGATGGTATGAGGTTCGTGGTTGTTGGTAGTTTGCTTGGGGTGGTGGGTAGTATGTTTGAGGTGATGTGTAGCTTGTCTGTGTTGGCGGGTAGTAAGTTTGAGGTGGTGAATAGTATGCTTGTGGTGGTGGGTAGTTTGACTGCTGTGGTGGGTAAGGAGCTTGTGGTGGTGGGTAGTTTTACTGCTGTGGTGGATAAGGTGCTTGTGGTGGTGGTGGGTAGTTTGACTGCTGTGGTGGATAAGGTGCTTGTGGTGGTGGTGGGTAGTTTGACTGCTGTGGTGGGCAAGGTGCTTGTGGTGGTGGTGGGTAGTTTTACTGCTGTGGTGGATAAGGTGCTTGTGGTGGTGGTGAGTAGTTTGACTGCTGTGGTGGATAAGGTGCTTGTGGTGGTGGTGGGTAGTTTGACTGCTGTGGTGGGTAAGGTGCTTGTGGTGATGGTGGGTAGTTTGACTGCTGTAGTGGGTAAGGTGCTTGTGGTTATGGTGGGTAGTATTGTGTGGGTCTTCTTCTTGTATATGGTCTAAATTCTGTCTCCCTGTATGTTCTTGGTCCCCTGTAATTTCTTACTTGGAAATTTTTTTTCATTCTGAAATTATAAATAATTAAAAATGTAATTATTTTTTTTATACAAAGGGGCCGTTCAAAAAATACGTAACATTATTTTTTGTAAATTTGGACCCCACCCCCCCTTCCCCTAAAAAGCGTTACGTATTTTTTGAACGGCCCCAAATTTAAACTAAAATTTTAGAAAATAATTTGCAGAATGTATACTAACAGGAAAATAACCGTGTATTAAATTTAACCTTGAAAAACCGTGAATTTTATACCAAACCGTGAATTTTTTCACGAAAATTAAAAAAGTTTTATTTTTCAAATTGTTTTTAAAAAATCACTTTTTATTTCAATTTATATAGATATTTAAACTGTTCTCTAAATTGAAATTAGTTAAAAATAATTAATTTGATAGTAAAAAATCAGTCACCAATTCAAACATATTATGTAAATAAATTTTAAAAAATTATGGAGTTAATAGAAATATTGTTAAATTCGACTGAAAATGTGTAATTAAATTTGTTAAAGTGTAATTAAATGTGTAATTAAATTTTATTATAAACTTTTTAATAAATAGAATTTTCTAAGTATTTTAAGTTAATAATTGATTAATAATTCAATTTTATAAAGAGTCATATTCTAATGTATTTATGTTTCTAAGGGCGAAGATTAATAATTAAAATTTCTATTAGTTAATTTAAAAAAATATACGTACTTAAAATTGTTTAATAAAATTGAACTTTCACAAATTTTTTTTTTAATCTAAAAAATACGATCGTTGTAATTTTTTAATTCTATTGTTTCATGATAATTGAATTTTCTAAATAAAAAATTGAAATTTCTTTACATTTTTTGAAAAATAATTAAATTCTTTTAAAGAATTTTGTTTAAATTTTATGAAAATAATCAAGGGAAGTTAGTGATCATAATTATAATTTTATTTTAAAAATTTTAAGTCCCTCTTACAGTTTTAAATAAATTTTTTGTTTCTAAAATTATTATTAAACTTCTCTTAATTTTTTTTTATTATTTATTAAGTAAATAATTAATTATTAATGTTTATTATTTTCAAAAAATTTAAATCTTTATTAATGTTCGAAATCAAATTTGAATTTAAATTGAATAAAAAAACCGAGAAAAAATTAGAACATAACCGGGAAATAATCGGGAATTTTGTAGATCGAAAATAATAGACACCCTGAATTTGAATGTAAAGAAATCTAAAAATTATGTTAAAAAAATGAGGGTGATATATATATATATATATATATATATATATATATATATATATATATATATATATATATATATATATATAACGTAGTTAAGATTATGAAGGTTCTACTTTATTAAGTTAAAACAGTTATATTTTTTTTTCTTGTTCGTTCTGTTCTAACAATCTTAATCGGCGCCTCACAACACCAATTTTTTGTGTCATATAGCCCCAAAACTTGTTTACTCTTGCAAGTCTTTTTGCTCCTTCGATGTTGTTGGCAGTCAGCTTATTTTCCAAGTGTTCTGTGATTGAATGGAAAAAGAGATTTTTATTTCTTTAATGTTTGGTAAAGCAATAGGAATGCTAAAACTCTTTGCACAATTAATATTTTTAATCTTATTTAACAAAATTCTGTTAAAAAAATTAATTTGTACCATTATTATAATTATTTCTGAGTTACGATTTTTTTAACAACATTTAAAGCTTTATATAAAATAAAAGAACAGTTTGTTTATAAATATGAATTATGAATTATAATAATTCTTTAACAAAATTTCAGGTTCTTTTTGGAAAAAAAGAAAAGTTTTGTATTTTTATTGTGTCTTAATACATAATGTAAGCTAGGTAAATACAAAATTTATCACTTTTTATAAAAAATGTATTTTTACTGGTTTTGATCAAATCTGAAATGCTAATCATGTACACCATCAAGAAATGTAATGCAGCACTGGAATGAGTGTATCTCCATCATGTTTAACTTAAAAAAGTCTATTTCTTTTTTAAATAGTTTACAATTTGTATTAAGAAACAATAAGAATAAAAATTTCTTATCTTAAATATTTAAAAAAAAAATTCTTAAAAAACCGTCCAATCTTAAGTATTTTTTTAAAAACGAATAAGAAACTTGCAAAGTTTTTTTTTTTATTACGATTGTATAGAAATTTTTTTTTCTATCATCTTCCAAAAATCTATGAATATGAGTTTCGTGATCGACGTCTCATTCTAAAAGAAAAGAAAATTTTTAGTCGGTTTTTTATAAAATTGTTACGTCCGTAACTTCTTATTAATGTACCTAAATTAAGTACAATACTCATGTACGTATTTTGTATTCGATATTGTATTTTTTATAATTATATTTTATGTATTTCATATTATTGCATTACAATTATAATATATTTGAATGTATGGCAATTGATATTATATGTCTTATATGTATCTGAATAAATTACAAATAATAATTCTAAGAAAAGAGAATAATATTTTAAATCATGTAAAAAGAATAACGATAGTGCATCAGTTCAACAACCTTCAAACAATTTCGCCACAGGAAGGAAGAAAAACCATCTATACACAAAGAGAGGGCTTGAAGAGACACAAAAATTAGAAAGAGAGAAAAGATTAGTCCACACCAGCATCGAGCATAAAAAGTAAACAGGCTATGATCATCCCCACCACTATTTTGAAGAGACACAAAAATTAGAAAGAGAGAAAAGATTAGTCCACAGCAGCATCGAGCATAAAAAAGTAAACAGGCTATGATCATCGCCACTACTATTTTGAAGAGACATGAAAATTAGAAAGAGAGAAAAGATAAACAAGTGCACAGGTGTTCATAGTTACCCTGCTCTCCCACTCTCAATAACTACACGTATATGATTCTAAACAATGGAACAGTTTCGTATAAAAAGGGAGAGAAATTAAGCAGAGATCAGAGAGTAATTTTTTGGAAATCAGCAGTATTCATCTAATCGTCAACAAGTGAACAGTGTCCCAGTATACCTTTGAACATTATTCAAAAGTGAACTCCCAGTAAACCTTTAAACATTATTAAAAGTGAAAAGTCTCCCAGTATACCTTTGAACATTATTTAAAAGTGTCGTCCAAGTATTAATTTAAACATACTTCATTACAAGTGAATTATTCCCCAAGTAATAATTTGAAATCAGTTTCAAATCAACACCACTCAAGATTGGATTACAAGATAAAATCATCACACCACAAGTAATCGTTATTCTTTAAGTAAGATTCATAATTTTGTACTCATTGTATTTTTGTCAACTCTTTTATTTCTTGTTGGTTTTTAAATAAATTATTCTCTCACAACATTTAGTAGGCTCATTGACTTATCCTCATCCCAAATTAGATTCATTTATGAAACTAATTTAAAAAGAGGAACGTTAGGTATATTTAAAAAAGTTTCTTGTTTTGACGTAACAGAAGCCCTTTATAAATTTTGGTGCATCGGCCCGGGAAAATTATAAAGTCGATCAGCCATTATTTTTGTCAAAATTTTAATAAAATTCAAAAATTTTAAAGAATTTATTTTTTAATTTACTAAACATTTTTAATAAATCAATGAGTATACCATTTGTTAAAAAAAAGGTGAAATTTTTTTTAATAAATAATAATAACAAATAATATCATCATTCAATATTAAAAAAATAATTAATGACATTCCATATTTTCATTTAAATTGGTACATTTTATGTTGATTGATAACATTATACAAGATTTAAGTCGCAAGGTGCATTCATAAATATATTTTATATTGGTTTTAATGAATAGGGGTTCGAGTCCTCTTAACTTATAATTTTTAAAGTTGCAAGGTGCATTCTTAAAATAAATCCAGTATTATATTGATGAATAGGGGTTTGAGTCCTCTTGACTTATGGAATTTTTTGTCTCGTATATGAATCATTTTAATATTTAATTTGTGCTAAACAAAATTTTGTTTCATTCTTTAAATTGTGATTTGTTATTATTTGTTTAAAAAAATTTTTTACCGTCCTGAAGCTTAAAAAAATTAACTATAAAATAAAAGTATATTTTATATTCAAGAAACAAGATTGACAATTATACAATTATTGTGTATATTATAAATTTTGATACTATGCAATCTTTTAATGTCTTTTTCGAATGAAAATACTACCGATTCCTCACATTTAACTCGCTCTAAAATAAAAAATAATCCAGAATTGTTATTGCATTCAGGAATTCCTTATTATAAAGAAAATCCACACACAAGTACATCCAGATATTCTAAAGAAAATCCTAATCCCGAAGAAAAACATAGACAGCTTGACTCAGGTTTTATTTCTCAACTTTTTGACACTGACGATAATTCTTCTGAAACTGACGATAACGACAGCAAAGATTCTATATTAGAAGAAACTCTAGTAATAAAAAATTTAGGAAATCAGTCTCAAGCAAATTTAGGTTCAAATAATCCATTAGTTATATCCATATTTATTGAAAGTTGTTTAGAAGCAAAATCTATGCTTCCTGAGAACGCACAAGTACAAACAAATTTAGTAAAATTAATTAGGAGTCGAATTTCGGGTAAAGCACGAAGAATTATAATAGGAAATAATTTTAATACAGTAGAGCAGTTGACAGAAAGGTTAAAACAAATTTACGCGCCAGCAAAATCTGTTTATCAATTACAAGGAGAATTAGGAGCAATATATATGTGGGAACACGAAAATGTAATTTCTTACGGTTCAAGAATCGCAGAAGCAGCAGAAAGACTATTAGACGCGCATAGGCTTAGCAACGAAAATGCAGTAGATGAAGCATTTAAAAGAAATTTAGATAAAACAACTGTTGATTGCTTCTCACGAGGACTTAGACCAGAAATTGAAATACGAATAGGCACAGCAGACACATTTCAAGAAATAGTTAACAAAGCAGTAGAAATAGAAAGAAAATTATTATCACACCGTGAATTAAGAAAAAGTGAGCATAATACTGAGTATAATTCTCATCCTAAAAATAATAAAGAATTTGCAAAAACAACCAAAATTAATATCGCTCAAGATAATGTAATAACTTGTTTAGTTTGTGGAAAAAAGGGTCACTTTGCAGTAAATTGTTTTCAACTTAACAAATTGATAGGAGCAAGACGAGAAAACTCCTTTTCTCCAGGATCACGCCAAAATTTTTCAAATCAACATCGATTTAACAATCAAAATCATGCATTTAATAAATTTCAAAGTCAAAATACTTATAGAAACCCACAACAGAATCAAAGACAAAATCAGTTTAGAAACACGCCACAAAATCAATTGCATACTTCATACCAACGACAAAATCAACGACAAAATTTTTTCCCTAACCAACAACGAAATTTTTCTCAAGAATCACGAACTAACAATACATCAAAATTTACAAATAGAAATCAAAATATAACATGCAATTATTGCAAAAATTTAGAACACATTTCCACTAATTGTAAAAAAATAATGTGGGATGAAAATAATAAACAACAACAACAAACAAATTCGCAAACTCAAAATCAGGGAAACTCCAAAATTTCTCTTCAGTAGGATGCTCTGAGGAAGAATTAAAAAGAAATTACTATGCATCCAGGAACATTAATTTAGCAAAAACCAACACTATTCCATATATTCGAATTGACAATCAAGAATTAAAAATTCCAATCACAATGATGATTGATACAAGTGCAGGACCAAATTTGTTAAAAATTGGCGCGCTAAAATCGGATATAAAAATTGATGAAAATAAATGTCTAAAATTAACAGGAATAAACGATCACGCTGTTTACACCTTAGGTCAAGTTGAGATTAATATTTTTGGAATTCTAACAACTTTTAATCTTTTATCAAATGATGTTCCAATTGAACATGATGGAATATTAGGAACAGAATTTTTCATAAAAAATAAAGTGAAAATTAATTATGAAGAAAGACATCTAGAAATCAATAAACAAAAATTTAATTTTGATTCGGAAAATTATTTTACAATACCAGCAAGATCAATTTACAATATTCATGTAAAAATTTTAAATAAAAATAAAAAAGTAGGTTACATTCCAAGATTAGTAGTGAAAAAAGGTGTTTATTTAGGTGATGCAGTAGTTTCAAATATAGAAGGATTAGCTTATTTACAGGCTATAAATACATTAAATGAATCAATTGACATCCCAATTTTTGAATTAAATTTAGAAGATTTTGATGAAATAAAGGAAGAAAGTTCAATAAGCAAATCTGATATTAAAAATGAAGACTCATCAATTAAACAAATCATTGATGTATTTTCAAAAAATATGAAATCAGAAAATATTTTCAACATTACAGGCAACGATAGAGTTGAAGACATAAAAAAATTACTTCGTCTTGAACATTTAAATAAAGAAGAATTAGAACACGTCATGAATTTAGTAGAAAACTATTCGGATCGATTTCATATACCTGGAGAATATTTAGAAGGAACAGATCTTATAAAACACAGAATAATAACTACAGATGACACACCAATTATTACTAATCAATATAGATTTCCACCTGTTCATAAAGAAGAAATGACACGTCAAGTAAACGAATTATTAAAACAAAAGGTTATTAAACATTCTGATTCACCTTTCAATACACCAATATGGATAGTACCAAAAAAAGATGACTCACAGGGAAATAAAAAATGGCGATTAGTTTTAGACTTCAGAAAACTAAATGAACGCACGGTAGGTCAATTTTACCCTCTCCCCAATATTACGGACCTGTTGGATCAATTAGGAAACGCTCAATATTTTTCAGTCTTCGATTTAGCATCCGGTTTTCATCAAATCAAAATGGATCCTAGAGATTCTTATAAAACGGCATTTTCAACGCCATTTGGACACTACGAATTTGATAGAATGCCTTTTGGATTAAAAAATTCACCAAGTACATTTCAAAAACTTATTGATCAGGTATTATTAGGTTTACAAGGATCAGAATTATTTGTTTATTTAGACGATATTGTAATTTATGCGGATACCTTAGAAGAACACGAAGAAAAATTTTCGAAACTCATGGAACGACTACGTTTTGCTAATTTAAAACTACAACCAGATAAATGTGAATTTTTGAGGTTAGAAGTAGGATACTTAGGGCATATAATTGATAAAAATGGTGTACGACCCGACCCGAAAAAAGTTGAAGCTGTAAAGAAATTTCCAAAACCAAAAAATGTTAAAAATATTAAACAATTCTTAGGACTAGCGGGTTATTATCGAAAATTTATAGGCGGATTTTCAAAAATAGCAAATCCTTTAAATCAACTTTTAAGAAAGGACACACCTTTCCTTTGGACCGATAAACAACAAGGTGCTTTTGATACTTTAAAAAATAAACTCTGTGAGGAACCACTTTTAAAAAGACCAGACTTTTCTCAACCATTTATTTTAACAACGGACGCTTCAGGTTTTGTAATAGGAGGAATTTTATCACAAGGAGTAATTGGCAAAGATCAACCAGTCGCTTATACTTCACGAACTTTAAATGAATGTGAAAGAAAATATGATACTTATGAAAAAGAAGCCTTGGCAATTATATATAGTGTGCAACATTTTAGACCATACCTTTATGGAAGAAAATTTACCTTAGTCACGGATCACAAACCACTAGTTTGGTTCCAAAATTCTAAGGATCCTTGTTCAAGAGTAACAAGATGGAAACTCAAATTAGCAGAATATGATTTTAATGTGGTCTACAAAGCTGGAAAAACAAATGTTAATGCTGATGCCTTATCCAGAAATCCAGTTGAAGTTATAACTGAAGAAAAAGTACAAGGAATAAAAGAAGAAAAAATTCAAGAAACTCAGGAAATTCAAGAAAATATAATGAAAAGTGTGCACGAAAAGATGAAAGAAAAATTAAAAGAATATATACAACATGTAGCAAATGAAAATGAATCAAACTTGGAGATAATAAGAAGTCTCTACGATATAAAAAAAATGTTTATGGACAATGCATCCAATGGAAATTCGGAGATACAAAGAATTCTTCGATCTATTAAAAAAATATTTGAGGACAATGAATCTTATTTGAATTTGGAGATAAGAAAATGTCTCCAATCTATTGAAAGAATATTGAAGGACAATGAATCCTATTTGAATTTGGAGATAAGAAAAAGTCTCCCATATATTGAAAAAATAATTAATGACAATGAATGCTACATGAATATGGAGATAAAGAAAATTCTCCAATCTATTGAAAATATATTTAATAAAAGAAATTATGGTACAAGTATTGAAACTTGTAATGTTATTACGAGAAATCGAAGAAGAATACAAGAAAATGGAAATCAAGAAAATGATATATGTGAAAAAGAAAATAAAGAAATACAAGAAATTCAAGATAATAAAATAAAAGCACACGAGAAGAAAAAAAGAAGTAGACCGAAAAAAACAAAGCACACGTTTAAATACCTATTTTTCAAAGAAGAGAAGGGGAAGACCAAAAAAGGTATGTAATACAAAGAATCAAAGAAAAGAAAAATTTTATAATGAAATTATACCTGATGAAATAGAATCAGATCCTGAGTATACTAAACAAAAATCAAAATTGAAGAAAAACGAAGAAATTGACCAAGGCTACGAAAATTCTAACTCTGAAGAATCATCTGATGAAGAAGATAATCTAATGGAAAATGAAAATTGTGAAAATTTAAATGTAAAACAAGAAAGATATATTATCGACTGCAGAGACCAATTACCAATGCGTAGAGACAACCTAACCTACTTTCTTTCAGTCAACGGAGACCCTCGAGATAATGGCTCCAGATCACTTGCCAAACGTGAAAAATTGCCAAATTTTGGTAAACTTAAATTAGGTATAGCAGAAAAAATGAAGAGAGGTATATATTACCATATAGCTCTCCCTATAGAAAGTGAAATAAAAGAAAATTTATCTGATACAATAAAAAGAATTAAATCTACGATTCTTTCATTAAAAAATATATGCGAAGAATTAAAATTAAAAAGTATCAGTATTGCGAAAACAGCTCAAATAAATAATATAACCTGGGACGAAATCCTGTCAATGATAAAATTAATTTTTGAAAATTCATTTGTAAAAGTTGTTGTATGCAGTGGACATACAAAATATCCCACGAAAGAAGAATATATGCAATTAATTGAAGAAGCTCATTCAAGCTCAGTTGGAGGACATAAAGGTGTAAACAAAACTTATGGTAGAATACGACAAAATTATTATTGGGAAAATATGAAAAATAATATTCAAAAATATATACAAAGTTGCCTCCAATGTCAATTAAAAAAATTAGTTAGAGTAAAAACAAAAGACCCAATGATTATAACAGATACTCCAGGTACAGCATTCAATAAAATAGCAATGGACATCGTTGGACCATTACCAAAAACCAAAAACGGAAGTGAATATATATTAACAATACAAGACAATTTAACTAAATATTCATTAGCAATTGCACTTCCAAATCATCAAGCAAGTACAATAGCTGATGCATTTATTAAAAGATTTATTTGTATCTTTGGATCACCCAAAGGAGTATTAACAGATCAGGGAACAGATTTTTTAAGCAATTTAATGAGAAGATTAACAAAAAGATTTAGAATTCGACAATTTAAAACAACTGCTTTTCACCCCCAGTCTAATGGATCAATTGAAAGATCTTACCATGTTTTAGGAGAATATTTAAAACAATTTATTAATAAAAATGAAGAATGGGACGATTGGTTAGAATTAGCTATGTTTTCGTATAATACAAGTATTCATGAAGGAACAAAGTGTACTCCATACGAATTAATTTTTGGAAAATTAGCACGATTACTATCAAGCGATCCGCCTCTTGAACACGAAAAATTAGAAACTTACGACCAATATTTAACAGACCTAATAACAAGACTTCATGAAATGAGAAACATCGCTAGAGAAAATTTAATATTAGCAAAAGGAAAAACAAAAGTCTATTATGATAAAAATTGCAACCCACAAAATCTTAAAATTGGAGACGAAGTATTTTTACTACACGGGGGAAAAATTCATAAATTTGCTAATCAATATACAGGCCCACACAAAATATTAGAAATTTTAAACAAAGGAAACATTAAAATACAAGTTAAAAATAAACAAAAAATAGTACATACAAACAGATTAAAACTATCGCGAATTAAACAAGAATAATAGAATAATTTCAATAATACATATGGTATAATATTGCAATAAGGGACTTCTAATAGAAAAAAAATTAAATTCTTTTCAATGCATTAAACTTTTCTATATATACAAATTTTTATTAAGTTTTTTTTCACTATAAAAATAATCTAATTTGAAAAATTATTTCATTTAAATGTTCGCAAGTTTGAATTATATTTTTAGATTTTGTTAATTTTTGATTTTCTAATGATTTTATTTTAAATCTTAAACACTATACTATATGTTGTATTTAGGCCTTATCATTATTAAACAAAATATATCATACGGTCAAACAGCCAAAAATTACTACTATTCTATATGATTGTTTAAAACTAAAAGAAATGGAATCTAATTTTTATCAAAAATTAAAATAAACCCTATAACTGATTCAATATTATTTTATCGAAGAAGACTCTAAGAAGGCATTGTTCAGATTTCTAATAACAAACATTTCTGCATACAAATTGTACCTTATTATTGACTGAATTGTATAATTGAAGGGTGCGCTAAAACAAAGCTGTAAGCGCCAACACGACACTTTAACTTTTCGAGCTAATTATCATTAATTAATATTAATTTATAGATAATAAAAAATTGTTTGTAATTATCATAATTATCAACTAAATAAGAATTTTTTACTGATTAAACCATACATTGTACAGAAAAAGATTTATAACGTCAAATTCGATGCAAATCTAACCTAAGAAAAAATGGCGCTTACAGCGTTGTTTTAGCGCACCCTTCAATTATAAAATCACTTCAGAAGATTCATGTAAAAATATTTCTTGAGAATGAATGAAATTTGTATAAATAAAATAACTAAAAATGGAATATAAGAAGTAAAAATAGGTTTAAAAATTTATATGCTTCAGAAAGAAAGAAATATTATCTGTCTGTAAAATTTAAAGTAGTATATTTTCAAATTCTCAAATTCATAGAACTATTTAAAAAAAAATTTTTTTCTTTAATAATTTCCAAGCAAACTAAAAAGTTTTTAAACCGTAAACTTCGATACAAAATTCTACGCAAACTCAATCCTTTGTATAAAACAATTTTGTTCTGTAAAAAATGTTAAGCATCAAATTGTAACACAAATAATTACTAAAACTGTGACACATAAATTCTTTGAATAAATGATTAAAAATCGTAAATTAATAACTGAAAAAATTATTATAATTCGAATAAAAGATGAGAAAAATAATATAGTTTAGAATAAAATTTTTTAATACAAAGAATGGACATAATGCATGTATGAGCAGTAATAACATCTCCTCTATAAAAATAAGTGTTTGAAAAGTTTGAGCATGTTTCGATTCTCTCCCATGCTCAATCTAAGGGGGTAGGTGTTACGTCCGTAACTTCTTATTAATGTACCTAAATTAAGTACAATACTTATGTACGTATTTTGTATTCGATATTGTATTTTTTATAATTATATTTTATGTATTTCATATTATTGCATTACAATTATAATATTTTTGAATATATGGCAATTGATATTATATGTCTTATATGTATCTGAATAAATTACAAATCATAATAATTCTAAGAAAAGAGAATAATATTTTAAATCATGTAAAAAGAATAACGATAGTGCATCAGTTCAACAACCTTCAAACAATTTCGCCACAGGAAGGAAGAAAAACCATCTATACACAAAGAGAGGGCTTGAAGAGACACAAAAATTAGAAAGAGAGAAAAGATTAGTCCACAGCAGCATCGAGCATAAAAAGTGAACAGGCTATGATCATCCCCACCACTATTTTGAAGAGACACAAAAATTAGAAAGAGAGAAAAGATTAGTCCACAGCAGCATCGAGCATAAAAAAGTAAACAGGCTATGATCATCGCCACTACTATTTTGAAGAGACATGAAAATTAGAAAGAGAGAAAAGATAAACAAGTGCACAGGTGTTCATAGTTACCCTGCTCTCCCACTCTCAATAACTACACGTATATGATTCTAAACAATGGAACAGTTTCGTATAAAAAGGGAGAGAAATTAAGCAGAGATCAGAGAGTAATTTTTTGGAAATCAGCAGTATTCATATAATCGTCAACAAGTGAACAGTCTCCCAGTATACCTTTGAACATTATTCAAAAGTGAACTCCCAGTAAACCTTTAAACATTATTAAAAGTGAAAAGTCTCCCAGTATACCTTTGAACATTATTTAAAAGTGTCGTCCAAGTATTAATTTAAACATACTTCATTACAAGTGAATTATTCCCCAAGTAATAATTTGAAATCAGTTTCAAATCAACACCACTCAAGATTGGATTACAAGATAAAATCATCACACCACAAGTAATCGTTATTCTTTAAGTAAGATTCATAATTTTGTACTCATTGTATTTTTGTCAACTCTTTTATTTCTTGTTGGTTTTTAAATAAATTATTCTCTCACAACATTTAGTAGGCTCATTGACTTATCCTCATCCCAAATTAGATTCATTTATGAAACTAATTTAAAAAGAGGAACGTTAGGTATATTTAAAAAAGTTTCTTGTTTTGACGTAACAGAAGCCCTTTATAAATTTTGGTGCATCGGCCCGGGAAAATTATAAAGTCGATCAGCCATTATTTTGTCAAAATTTTAATAAAATTCAAAAATTTTAAAGAATTTATTTTTTAATTTACTAAACATTTTTAATAAATCAATGAGTATACCATTTGTTAAAAAAAAGGTGAAATTTTTTTTAATAAATAATAATAACAAATAATATCATCATTCAATATTAAAAAAATAATTAATGACATTCCATATTTTCATTTAAATTGGTACATTTTATGTTGATTGATAACATTATACAAGATTTAAGTCGCAAGGTGCATTCATAAATATATTTTATATTGGTTTTAATGAATAGGGGTTCGAGTCCTCTTAACTTATAATTTTTAAAGTTGCAAGGTGCATTCTTAAAATAAATCCAGTATTATATTGATGAATAGGGGTTTGAGTCCTCTTGACTTATGGAATTTTTTGTCTCGTATATGAATCATTTTAATATTTAATTTGTGCTAAACAAAATTTTGTTTCATTCTTTAAATTGTGATTTGTTATTATTTGTTTAAAAAAATTTTTTACCGTCCTGAAGCTTAAAAAAATTAACTATAAAATAAAAGTATATTTTATATTCAAGAAACAAGATTGACAATTATACAATTATTGTGTATATTATAAATTTTGATACTATGCAATCTTTTAATGTCTTTTTCGAATGAAAATACTACCGATTCCTCACATTTAACTCGCTCTAAAATAAAAAATAATCCAGAATTGTTATTGCATTCAGGAATTCCTTATTATAAAGAAAATCCACACACAAGTACATCCAGATATTCTAAAGAAAATCCTAATCCCGAAGAAAAACATAGACAGCTTGACTCAGGTTTTATTTCTCAACTTTTTGACACTGACGATAATTCTTCTGAAACTGACGATAACGACAGCAAAGATTCTATATTAGAAGAAACTCTAGTAATAAAAAATTTAGGAAATCAGTCTCAAGCAAATTTAGGTTCAAATAATCCATTAGTTATATCCATATTTATTGAAAGTTGTTTAGAAGCAAAATCTATGCTTCCTGAGAACGCACAAGTACAAACAAATTTAGTAAAATTAATTAGGAGTCGAATTTCGGGTAAAGCACGAAGAATTATAATAGATAAATAAAAATCATCATTACACTACAAGGAATCGTTATTCTTTAAGTAAGATTCATAATTTTGTACTCATTGTATTTTTGTCAACTCTTTTATTTCTTGTTGGTTTTTAAATAAATTATTCTCTCACAACATTTAGTAGGCTCATTGACTTATCCTCATCCCAAATTAGATTCATTTATGAAACTAATTTAAAACGAGGAACGTTAGGTATATTTAAAAAGGTTTCTTGTTTTGACGTAACAAAATATAGGTAAATACTTTTGAACCAGAGACCTCGGAATTTTTCGAAACTTGATAAATATAAAATGTCAGAAAATTATTTTTTTCCAAGTGATAAATTCTACAAATACACTATTGTTCAAAATTGAGAGATTACCCATTTTCAGAAGAATGAAAAATATTTAAAACATCTTTTTATTGTTACTACAATTTTTTGTGGCTAATTTTTTGAAAGATGATACAATTTAAAAAAGATCAAGATATTTAAGGAGTTAACAAGATATTAGAAAGCTAATAATGTACTTAGATATATTTGAAAAATAGTCATTTTCAATGTTTTACATAATTTTGAATAATTTCTAAAATAACAATCGCTTTCAATCATCTGAAAATGGATGAGCTCTCAATTTCGACCGATAGTCTATTAAATTTTAGAAAAAATTGTTTAAACATTCATAAAAGGAGTCTTATTTTTAGCGGATAAAATATTTCGGGTTCATATTTTGAGAAGTGATAGAGGAAAACTTACTGATGCGCGTTCTTCTCCGGTTTTAAAATAATTTTGATAGTAAATTATTTTATTACACTTAGGAAAAAATTTATTTGAAACAACAAAACTTTTAATTTATTTTTTAACAAAATAAAATTTCCTGATTTCTATGTATTTTGAAATTATAAGATAAAGAATTACCCATTATTATCCTGCACTTTTCCGGAGTTAATTATTTCCTGTTCTTATCATGTGTCAGTTTTGAACTGTCTACACATCTGTTCTGTAACACAGAACGACCCCATATTATTTCAGCGAGGTCTTTTACAAAAAGAGAATCTGATTGTCTTTGTAAACTTTCCCACACATCTGTGTGTACAAAGACATTTTCACCAACGTGGAACTGTTTGTAAAAAAAATGTTAAATTTTAATCATAATTTAAGTATCTATATATATAAGATGAGACTTTTGTCTGTACATTGCTCAGAACTTAAAATTTTACACATAATTATTTGTTTTAAGTATTCAGGATTCCAAAAATTCCAATGAAAAATTTCGTGTATGTATGCATGTGTGTATGTATGTCCGTATGTCACAGAATCTTTGTTCGCGAATCACTTAAAAACGGCTGAACCGTTTGAAACCAAATTTGGCAGAATGTTTGATCTTGGACCAAGGAAGGTTTATAAATTTACAGACTTGAAAAATATTAATTAGACCGAGAAAAATTCAATTTTTTCAAAAAAATTAAAAATTTTGAAATCTTACATTTTTTCAAAAATGCTTTCAAACTTTTTATAATTGAGTATAACATGTTGTTTAGTCACATTCTAGAATAGATTTGCCAAAAAAATGTCCTATAACTAAGATGTAAGTATAAAAATGATTTTGAAAAAATTAAAAAAATCGCAAATATCGAAATTTTATATTTTTTAATGAATTGCTTTTAACCTATCTATAATTAAGTATTACATGTTATTTAGTAACATTTTAGCATAATTTTTCAAAAATAGTGTCCTATAACTAAGATTTAAGTATAAAAATGTTTTCAAAAATTTTTTTAAATTTCAAATTTTCAAAGTTTACATTTTTTAATGAATTGCTTTTAGACTCTGTATAATTGAATAATAAATGTTATTTAGTCACATTTTAGCACAATTTTACACAAAAAATAGTATGATTAAGATGTAAGTATAAAAAATATTTTCAATATCAAAAAATCGAAAAAATTATAATTGTTGTTAATTACTATCAAGTTTAATTCAGTAGTATTTTTGGGGGTCTTTGTTTAACATTGTGACGTCAAAATAATGCAATTCATAATTATTTATCAAATTCATTTGATATGCTTTAATTGAAAGAACTTCAGAAACTTTAAAAATGGATATCTTTTATGATTTTATTTTCATTATAAACGGGCTCTAGACCATTTTGTACAATTTTGTACTTAATATTAATTAGAACTAAATTTACACTAGAAAACAAATGAAGGGCGTTAGACTTTAAATATTTTAATTTTCATTGATATTTTTATTATTACTAATGTCAAAAATGTGCCTTCTCAAATTCGCCTTAAATTTATAAATTGATTTGATGATGATAAATATTTTATGAAAACTATGATATTGCAGGATATCTAGAATTGTAAGTCACATGTGATACGATACTATCATTATGCTACTGGGTAAAGGTTACATGGTAAAAAGTTACGTTATTTTACTTTTTGATTAAACTTCTAAAGATGTTTTGAGCAATGTAAAGACAAATATTAAGCAGGGTGTCTGTGTTATGTTAACAAAATTCCCGAATTTGTCTAAATTTTACCCAGCTAATTTTTTTAAAACAAATTTAAATATACTTGATTTTTAGTTTTAGACATAAATAGTTCTGCAGATGGCTACAAAAATTGATTTATTTTATGATAATACTCTTTTTTAAGAAAATACGTTATTAAAAAAATGTTATATACCAGAACCAGTCTTTGACAGGTTTTAGTTTCTACTATAAAACATTTAACAAAGTTTCTACCAATTACGCGGGGAAAGCGATAAATAGCCGCGGAAATTTAATTTATCCGAAAAAATCGGTAATTTTCTTATCAAATTAAAAAAGTTTAATTATATTAATGTTTTTAAAAACTGCTTTATACTTTAATTTTTATTGACGTAATATTTATTATAGACCTGAGTCAAAAGTTAAGCCCTACTTTCAGCTTAAACATATAAATTTTATTTAGGTTTTAGCAATCGTAACATAGGGTTAAACAATTTTTTCGTGTAAAAATAATTTATTTCTTAAAATATTTAATCTATATTGAGTAATTACATAATAAATGAGACTCTTTAAGGTTAACGGTTTCAGAAATTTGACCATATATAAAGTTACTTACTTGATCTTCCTCCCGTGTATCAGGTTCATATCTGTACCTCCTACTCCTCCTTTTCCGAGGATGTTGGATTCTGTTAACTAATTCTCTTCTTTCGTTTACAGAATTCAAACCTATTAAAAAATAAGAATGTGTAACATGTCTCAATGTGCAATAAAAAACCAAATTGAAAATATTTAAATGCTTACGATTAGATTTAACTGTCATTTGTAACTAAAATATTTTTCATTCCCTAATAACATCTTTTTAATAAAAAATGTGTGTATTAAAAAATTTTAAAAATGTAAGCATGTAAACGTTTACAATGTATGGTTTAAAGCTTCGCACGGTTCAGAATATTATTGTGACCTTGCTTCGAGGATACTATTTCTGCAAGAAAGCACAGAAGATTCAAGTACATTACAGCGAGAGTCTCGTGTACCCCTGTTGACACGATTATGTAATAATTATATATTTAATATATAAAATTATGTAACATGTACTGTTTCCGTTAAATTCTGTAATAAATGTGTAACAAATATTTACAAAAAATCTAGAGCAATTATGTAACAATGATATGCGATAATATCCCTTTTTGTAATTTTTATAACACCATTATATAAGAAATATATAACTACATTAGATCTTGGTTACAAAATATATAATGCAGTTAAAATTATTACAATAAATTCATAGAGTGTTTTCACTTTGCTTTAATTTTACGTAAATTATGTAAACTAAATAGAAAAAAGTAATTCTAAATCATTCTCAGAAACATTACTACTGTGTAGACTCTCAGGACTTAAACCCACACCCAACTGTGCTCAACCGTACTGTGAGACCCCAGACGCGTACGTCCAAGGTAGACGATGAAAACTTTTTACAAATGTCATATGTAATAAACGTATGAAATAGATATTTATTATTTATTATACAATTGACATGAGAGAAATTAGAAAATTTTCATTTATATATGCAACTTCAAAATATTTTATGAATTTAATATATAATAGTCATTTGTTATATAACACTATTATCACATTTTTTATAACAATTACAGAACGTGTCAACTGGGATGTATTGAACTACTAAAAAATGAATTAATTCCATAGTAATACCTACCATCTTCTCTTTCAGAATCTTGATCTTCTGTCATTAGAGAATTTGAATGTGATTCTTGACTTAAACCTGCAAAGAATAATTGTTGTACAATAAATGTTCTACATCCCATACAAGTTGAAGCATGTTTCTTCGTTTCTCTAAATATTACTGTACACGTTTGTAATACAGATATTACTCTTAAAATATTTACCATCTTCTATTGTCGTATTATGCAATGAAGAATTTCTTGTATCTGAATGTGTAGATTGTCTTGAATCTAAAAATAAGAATTATTTTATTACACAGTTTGAACATTTACTGACTCTTAAAACAATCATAAAAAATGGACAATATTTATTTTAAAAATGATCAATAATAATCCCACATAGCACATTACCTTGATGTAAAGATAATATTATTTAATTTTGTTTATCTTAGTGTTCACAATAATTTTATTTCGTAGTGCTTAAATGATCAGCAACTTGTTTAACTACCTTAATTTTCAGACCCATGATCAAGTTTGTGCTCTGCGGGTGGTTTCACCATAGTGCATGGAACTTCCGTTCCCTCTTTTCAAAGATTTGAATTTGAATCACATCTCGGTTTTTTTCCATGCATAGAATTAAGTTCATCTATTGATAGTGGATTTATCATTTCGTCTCTTATAATCCTTGGGCATTGGTAAAATTCCAGTTTCTCAGGACCTGAAAATGAAATTGTAATAAATTTGATTTTCATTTATCTCCACAGAAATGTTAAAGAATATGTGACGGTACACGATAAAACGTGCCTTAGCTCCCAAAAAATTAATTTCGAGTTATTTATAGTACTATATAGATTGTTATGTCTTACCTTATTATTATATTCCCTATTTTTTTTTCGATTTAACTTTAATTTCGAGAAATTAAAGTTGGGACGAGGTTGGATAAATGACAAGAATAAATTTATTTGAACACAGTATATGGAAAAAAATCAAAATTATGAAAAGACAAAATGAGCACTAGCTTTCTAAAAAATAGTCTTAAGTGGTTTCTCTGTTTACCTTAGAACAGCTAGTTTTTGGTTCTGGCTGGCGCCGTTGAAATACAATGGCAATTATGCGTTAATGGGTTACTAAGTGGTGCAGGTAGATGATTTACGACAATCGTAAATTAGGCAGTTGAATAGGTATTATGTTTCTTTCAGCTTCCTGTCACAACTCGAACGATATTTCTGATTACCAAATTTGACTTCAAGATGCACTGAATTAAGAAATTCACGTAAAGATCAGGACAACTACTATACTGGGGTTGAGAGCACTATCACGAAGAGAACCACTTGTTATGATTAAAAGATTAAGACTGCAGTCCAGGTGACTACTACTGACGATTACATTTTTAAGACAAATAATGTTCCGGGTGACTACTTTTGATGACTTCCAATTTTAGACTGATGTCGTTTGATAGTCTGGCTATTTTTATACACCAATTTTCCTGTGCATTTGGAACAAGTCTACAATTTACCATGTATTTGAAAAAAGTCTACAATTTACCATGCATTTGAGAATCCCATTGTTAGAGAAACACTTGCGTTGACTCAGTTTTTAGATCGCACGTGTTCACATCCTCTTAGTCATATGTTTTTACAATTTAATATTATATTTTTATGTTGTTTGTTAATTATTTATAGTTATTACAATTTCTTATTATCTTGTTATTACAAATTGTTATTAACTTGTTATTACAATTTGTTATTCACTTGTTATTATTGTTTACATAATTATAACTTGTTAATTATTATCTTGTTATAATTTATTATTATCTTGTTATTATTAACTATTATTTGTTGTTATTTTGTTATTACAAATTATTATTAACTTATTATTATTAATTATTATTTTGTTGTTACATTTTATTACTATCTTCTTATAATTAATTTTTATTGTTTGTTATTAATGTTACAATTAATTATTATTATTTTGATATTATTGTTATCATTAATTATTATTATTTATTGCTACAAATTGTTATTATCTTGTTATTAACTATTATTGTTGTTACTTTTATTACTATCTTGTTATTATTATTACAATTGCTTATAATTCTTATTTGTTATTATTATTACAATAATTATTACTATTTCGTTAATATAAAACATTATTATTGTTTAAATTTAATTATTATCTTATTATTCTTATTATTATTATTACTATTTTCATTAATTAATAATTGTTTATAATTGTTAATAATATGTTAATAACAATTATTTATTGTTATTCTCATTATTATTATTATTATTAATATTATTATTATTATTATTATTATTATTAATATTGAAAAATAAGTTACGACGACGTAACACCTCCCTCCTCAGAAATTTGGAAATTGAAAAATGAAATTGAACAATTTCCAAATTCTAATTCTTACATTTGAAACTAAAAAAAAATTTTACAATTGTATTAAAGTTGAGCGTAAAACATACATTTTTACAGAAATTTTTTTTTTATTTTTTATCATTATATATTTTTTTATTTTTGTTTGTTTATTATTATTTTTTTGTTTGCTTTGTTTTGTTTTGTTTAAACACACACACAATTTTTAATATAGATATAATTGATAAAATTAATAATTATTATATATGACTAAATGTTTAGAAGATAGCATGCACATATTTTATTTGTTTATTTATTTTATAGCGAGAAAAAAAAATTTTGTCTTAGTCTTTATAATTTTTTTTTGCAATTTAGGCAATTTTTTGCTACATGATATCTTACGAAACATCTTTTACAAGAATTGCTCCATTTAATTAATTGGATTTTATCACTCTACATATCTTTTGTTTCTTTTCCTTCGTTAAAATCATATTTTTGTTTCAATCTTATTAACATTATTTGTGCTAACATTGTTTTGTCTCTTTTTTATTTTCTAATTTGTTATATTAACTTTAATTTAATCTGTAACATTTGTAATATAGCAAGTTTGCGTTTAGAATAAAAATAATAAAATAGTACAAATAGATTTTTTAAAGTAAATTGCTTATACTATTAGTTTTGTTTACATACAATTATTGACGTACAAAAGGTAATTAAACAATAATTATTAAAAAAAATTCTATTTGTAGGTATTATTTAAATTTATAATTTTTGTAGTATTTGGATTTAGTGACTTTAATGTAATCTAATACTAAAAAGTTTGTTTAGATACAAATATTGATAAAATGTGATGCCATTTGTTTTTAATTTAAAATGTTATTATGTCAAATATTTTTTAGTATAAATTATTATGATAAACGGGTTCTCTTAATTTTTTGTACCAAAAATGTATTTAAGAATTTATCTAATTGTTTTCGAAATTAATTAATGACTTAATCAAATAAATTTTTATTAGACAAGTGACTCATTAGATTTCATTATTAAATGAAATTTATTTTTTAATACTGTGCAAAATATGTTAATGTCCTTTTGTTACTAAATTGTAAGAAGTAAGATTTAATTTGTTCATTTAAATTATAGCTGTTCTAAAATTTGGGTTATTATTTAAAGTGCATTTTTTTTACTTAAAAAAAATTTACTTCCTACATCTTTTATTAAAAGGCAATTAAAAAAAAATTTTTCAATTCACAGGACATTCTTAAGATTATCTTTTCATCATGTATTAAAGTTTAATATATGGATTCAGATGTAACGTTTGCTTATTTAAAAATTATGTCATTTGTAATTATAAAAAGAATCTTCAGTGAAGAAGATAGTTGTGTTTGAGTATAAAATTGAAAATGGATAGAATAGTGAAGAAAAGTATAGATAAAAGAGTATGATAACTTAACCTTAACATGCTGCTTTCTTACTTTCGCTAAAAGAAATTTGAATTATTTTATTTTTATTTTTTTTCCTTGTTTTTTGGTCAGTTATTAATAGATTGATGTTAGATCGCTACAACAGAAAAATTTATATTAGTTTAAATTCTAAAAAAAATATATTAAATGGTGTATGGTTTTATGTATATGTATAGAAAAGTGATTTGTTAGTTAGTTTTATATCATTTGTATAGTATATTTAAATTACTTTTTAATGAAAAAAAAATTCTTAATATTGTATTTTTTGTAAGGTAAAATATACTACTAATAAATGTAAAAATTTTAGTTTGATATTAATTATATTTTTTTTAATTTGTCTGCAAAAGATATAAATTTTTATTCATTTTAGATATTTTTGGGGTGTTGTTTATTTGTATTATTTTTAAAAATTTAATTTTTATTTGATAATTTATTCTCTACTGGGAGGTGGTTCTGGAGGCGGTCGATATGTATTGTCTAATGATTGAGCCTCTTCCATTAATTGTATATAATTTTTTGTTGGAAATTTGTACGTCCATTTTATGGAGCAACTTCTACAGACGAATTTTTTGAGGATGATTTTATTGTTGAAAGGATTTCCCTCCAAGTTTCATTTTCATAGCCTTGATCAACTTCTTCGTGTTTTTTCAATTTTATTTTCTGTTTAATGTACTTAGGATAAGATTCAATTTCATTAGTATAAGTTTCATTATAAAATTTGTATTTTTTTGTATACATTACTTTTTTCGGTCTTCCTATCTTCTTTTTTGAGGAAGTATTAAAACGTGTGCTTTGTTTCTTTGGTCTACCTCGTTTCCTCTTTTTATGTGCTTCTTCTTCTTCTTCTTGAATTTCTTGATTCTTCTTTTCTGCTTGAATTTCCAGTGTTTCTTGATTTTTGTTTCCTTGTATTTCTTCTTTTTGATTATTGTTTTCTTGTATTGTACGTTGATTTCTTGTAACAACATTACAAGCTTCACTACGTGTATCATAATTTTCTGGTTTGCAGCATTCATTATATAACATTTTTTCAACATGGCGGAGATTTTTTACCTCCAAATTTGAGTAATTATTTTCACTTGATACACAATTTAAGTATTCTTTGAATTATTCTTCGATTTTTTCTTGCACACACCTATTTAAAGTCCTATGTCTCAACTTTTGGGTACGATAGGTACCTAGAACTTGGGGCTGGTGACAAAGTTAGCATGATGTATGAATGGATCGAAACCGCGAATAACGAGTGTATGAAAAAATGTGTCCGGCGGAATAAACGTAAAGTCTTGTGGTGGAACGCGGAACTCGACGGAAAACGGAAGGAGGTTCGTAAAAAGAGAAAACGGTATCAGCATGAAAGAAGAACAAATGGTGATCGCGATAGACTTAAGTGGAATGAATGGAAAACTTGCATGAAAGAATACAAGAGAATGATGAGGGACGCGAAGGAAACGGACTGGAGGGAAAACGTAAGTAAGGAAGGGCTGCGTAACCCGTGGAATCGGGTCTATAAGCTGTGCACCGGAAAGCTTGATAGATACGGTTTAGCGGGATTAACGAAGAATGGACGATATACGAGAACGTGGGAAGAGAGTGCGAATTTGCTAATGGACGATTTCTTTCCTCGCGTGGACGAATCAAATGTCCGCGAGAGGGAAGAGATACGGATTGGTGAAGGCGAGGCATATGAGTACAGTGAAGATGAATTAAAGGGGGCGGTCAAAAAGATGAAGTTGGGAAAGGCACCGGGTTTCGACGGTATTACGAATTTAATGTTGAGACATTTTCACTGTGCTCTGCCTGGGTATATGAAAAGTATGTATGATTCGTGTTTGAATGAAGGCCACTTTCCAGAAGAGTGGAAAAGAGCGAGGGTGGTGGCGTTGTTAAAGAATGGAAGCAAACCAAGGTCTGACCAAGAATCTTACAGACCTATTAGTCTGCTAAGTGGTATGGGTAAGATCTTGGAGAGAATGATGGTTGAGAGGATGTTAGTCGCGATGGAGGGAAAATGGAATGAATGTCAATACGGTTTTCGAAGGGGGAAATGTACGGAGGATGCTTGGGAAAAATTAAAAGAAATCGTGGATGAATCGGAGAGTAAATATGTAGTCCGTATATTTGTAGATTTTAGAGGGGCCTTCAGCCATGTTCTCTGGGATAGTGCCTTAGAGAAATTAAAGAATGAAGCGGGATGTGCGAATGAAGATTTAAGGTTATGGGAAAGCTATTTTAAAGATAGATCCGCGAGCATGAAAAATGGAATGGATGAAGTAACGCGAATTTGCGAGCGAGGTTGCCCACAGGGGTCCATCGGAGGACCTTCGGCGTGGAACCTAGGAATGAATGAACTCTTAAATCTATTAGAAATCATGGGTATCAGAGTGATCGCGTTTGCGGACGACTTGGTCATAATTACGACGGGCGAGACGAGGAACGCGGTAGAAGGTAGAGCGAACGAGGTTATGAAACCTATTTATGAATGGGGTGAGAAAGTCGATGTGGATGTTAACGATAAGAAAACGGTATGTATGGTTTTAAAAGGGGGGTTAAAAATGATGAATAGACGTGTGCATGTTGAATTGAGTGAAGACCACGTAAGGACCCTCAAGTTTGTCGAAAGTTTCGAATACTTGGGGGTTCTGGTGGGTGTCGACATGAAGTTTAGACCGCATGTCGACAAATTGCGCCAAAAAGTGAATGGGGTGGTCGGAAGTTTGCGTCGCGTTTTAAGGAAAGATTGGGGTAATGTACGCGGCGTCCGCTTGGTATGAATTGTTAAAATTAAAAACTGTGTGCGTGGAATTAAATCGGTGTCAGCGCGTCGGGTTGTATGCGTGTACGCGGGTATGTAGGACAGTTTCCACGGAGGCGATGCAGGTCATTTATGGATCGCTTCCGTGGGACTTGGAGTGTAAGAAGAGAGCGAATTGGTATAAGATTAGGAAAAATATCGGTATGAATGCATTAGATTCAGTCGCGGATAACGAGGTGGAGGGGTTGAATGTGCTTGACGCGAAGAAACTGGTGGTGGATAAAGCGCATGATAGGTGTCAAGAAAGATGGGATGCTTGCGTTAAAGGTAGGGTAACCTATACATGGATAAGAGATGTAATGTTTGTCGGTAGATGTAGAAAGTTTGATCCGGGTCTCAGGGAGTGCTACTTGCTGACGGGGCATGGGAGTCTTAATGCTTTTCTCTTCAAGAGAAAACTTTCTGACTCCCCGGCCTGTCCTTGTGGCAATGCCAGTGAGACTTGGTTGCATGTGCTGTGTGAGTGTGATATGTATGCAAGATTCCGGGATCTTGATAGCATGAATGTAACTGGTGGTGGTGGTGAATGGAATGTAAGTGGGGTGGTGGATAGCAGGGAATCGTATGAATGTATGTGTGAGTTTGCTGATCGTGCCTTCAGCACGAGAGCTTGGGTGATTGCTAATAGTTAAGGTGTGTGTGAATAGTTTGCTTGGCTTTGGGACCTTTGGTGGTGGGATTTTTTTTTTTATTTTGGGTGAGACTTCGGTCTGGGAGCAGAACCTCCGCGTGGTCCCCGCTGGAAGTGCACGAGGACTGCCCATGCTAACTCCTATTTTAATGGGAGCTGTCATAGTCAGAACGACTGCAACTAACTGCTCCTCCAATTCGTTGGCACCCGTCTTCTGCAATTTGGGCATTGTCTCTCTTGCTTCCATTCCGGGAAGCCAAAGATTCCGTGCTAACAGATGCGTTTTTCCATTCCCATCTTGTCAGTGGTTGATAGCTCATGATGCTGAGCGAGAAGCCTTTTTCCGTGCTTCGCTGTGTGAGTTGCAGTCTCAACTCGGGTGGTGGCACTGCAGAGCCACTAGGGATTAGAGAGGTCCCGCCCCAAACCGAGGGGCTGCGGAGATTCTCTGACCTGTCACTTCGGTGAGAGGCCGGGGAATCACTGCGGATCGGAAGACAGCTCATCTGAGTTGTTGGCGCTGGTTGGGCGTATCTCAACCCCGTTATGATCGTAGGCGGTCCGTGTAGTGAAATACGCGTATGCGGAGGTACTGCACGTAAAACCAAATAGGCGATTGCACACACCTATTAATATATTCTTGAGTAATATTTTCCTGAGATTCTTGAATTTCTTCTATTTTTATTCTTTGCACTTTATTTTCAATAATGTCCTCAATAGGATTTATAGATAAGGCGTCAGCGTTGATGTTTTTTGTACTTGCTTTGTAGAACACGTTAATGTCATATTCAGCAACTGGTTGATATTTTTTTACTTCTTGTGATTGAATTTCTCCTACTGCAATATCTGAATCGTCTGTTTTTAATATAATTGGTTGGCAGAAGTCTGGTCTTTGTAAAGGTGGTTCCTCACAGACATTATTTATTAATTTATTTAAAGCGTTTTCTTGATTATAAGTCGTATAAAGGGGTATATCCTTATGTAGAGGTTGATTAAAAAGGTTTGTGATTTTTAAGAACTTGTCGTTATTGTTATCATCCCATATCTTTTTTCTACAATTAGTGAAAATATGTCCTAATTTTTTGCAGTAATTACAAGTTATATTTTGATTTTTATTTCCAAAGTTTCCCACGTGAAAATGTTCTCAATAAAATAGAAAATTTTTAATGGAAATGTGTAAATAATTACTTATTTCATAAATGGGAAAATCCTAATTTAAAAAATTGGTGCCTAAACCCTTTTGTTATGCTGCCCATTAATTTTTCTCACTTAGGTGTCGAAATCCGTTTAATATGTTGATAGTAGACTTTCAATTTGTATGCTTAACGTGACTATTATAATAAACAAAAAGTCGTCTTAATCACGAATACGATCCTGAAGATTTTATAGTGGTATATTTTTATTCTTGAGATTAAATTCTCTGAGAAATATGGAGACAAATGTCAAAAGATTTTACCGGGAATTTCTCGGGAGTAAGTACCGGGAATTTCCAGGTAGTGACTCTCGGTAATTTCCCGGGACCGATTCCCGAGAACATTTTCACGTGGGTTGCTGCAATGTTAGTTCCTGGTTCCCGATAATGTTTTTTTATTTTGGAAAAAATTTTGTTGTTGATTTTGTAAAAAATTTTGTTCTTGACTTTGCAAAAATTTTTGATGTTGATTTTGCCTTTGATTTTGAAATGGAGTGTGAAATTGCTTTTGTGGTACTTTCGTAAATTGATTTTGTTGCGAATTTCTGTAATAATTTTGATATTGAAATTGATTAAACATTTGATTTTTGTTATTAAATTGACTTTGCTTTGGGTTTGCAAAATGTTGTTGAGTACTTGAATAAAAGCGGTTTTCTCTTCTATGTCCAAACAATTTATTAAGTTGAGGACAGTTTGATACAATATGACCATTTTTCCACAAGATAAACAAGTGCTTACATTGTCTTGAACCATATTAATTTTTGTCGTTTTTGCAAAATTTGTATTATTTTTAAGATGGGCATTATATTCAATATTATTCTCTCTTCTTCGTAGTTCACGTTGTAATGACAATCTTCTTTCTATTTCTATAGCTTTATTAATTATCCCTTGAAATGTATCAGCTGTTCCAATTCGTAATTCTATTTCTTGTGTAAGTCCTCGCAAAAAACAATCGATAGTTGCTTCATCTAAACTTCTTCTAAATGCTTCATCTACTCTATTTCCATTACTAATAATGTATGCATCTAATATTTTCTCTGATGCTTCTGCAATTCTTGAACTGTAAGAAATTACATTTTCGTGTTCCCACATATACATTGCTGCTAGTTCTCCTTGTAATTGACATACAGATTTTATTGGTGCGTAATTTTGTTTTAATCTCTCTATTAATTCTTCTACAGTATTATAGTTAGATCCTATTATAATTTTTCTTGCTTCTCCCGAAATTCGACTTCTTATTAATTTTACTAAATTTGTCTGAACTTGTGCTACTTCAGGAAGCATAGATTTTGCTTCTAAACAACTTTCTATAAAAATGGATAATGGTATGTTTTTTCCATCGAAAATAGGAACTATTTCTAGAGCATCGCGTAATGAGACTTATTGACTATTTGGCAGATCCATATTTTCTTAAAAATAATTTGTTTCTTAAGAAAAAAAAAATTTTAAACCAAATAAAAAGGAATTTTTAGTATATATATTTTTTAATAACTTTTTAATAATCTATGTGTATAAATGTTGTTCATAAAATATTGCTATTTGATTTGTTTCTAACTTGCATCGCGTAGCACTTGTGTTTATTGTTCTTTGTAAATAGAAATTATCTCAATAAAGATATGGATAGATATAAAATACGTAAATTTGGAACTCATACTGATATATTCAGAAGACTTGTTATAGATAATATAGTAAACATTATAAGATGAATTGTGAGAAAATGGTGCACACTTGTTATAGATAATACAGTAAATATTATGAAATGAATTATCAGAAAATTTGTGAATAAGAACAATTTTATATTTGATAGTATACTTTTATGCTGGAATTTTTTATAAAATATATTTTTCTTTAAAAATAAAAATTTTTTTTATTTATATATTTTTAAACAATATGAAATTTTTAGTTAAAAGAAATGTAAAAATTTTTATTTTATTGTAGTAATAATGAGTTTTTATTTAAAAAAAATGTATAATAGTTATTATTTTTATTTATTTAAAAATTATTATAATTGTTATTTTTTCTTAAACTTACTCTGTCATAAAAATTTGTTATTGTTTTTTCAAAAATTAAAAAAAATCTATTTTTAATTATTTTATTGTTATTATTATTTTTATATAGTAATTTTAAATTCAAACAAAAATACCGATAGTTTATAAAAATTATTAAATTCCTGTTGAATTGAATTATTTGATTTATTTGCAAATCAATTTTATAAAAAAGAATATTTTAATTATTTATTATTTATTTTTTATGAAAAATGTATTAAAAAATGAGTTTATTATTATTTTTTGGGGGAGTTGGAATTATATGATTTATTTTTAAAAATAAATTGTTTTCATCATTTTGTGTAACTTAACCAACAATTAAAAAAATAGCTTCCTTCATTTAGGAGGAGTTTCAATTTTACGTTAATTGGTCAAAAATATTCATTATTTCTTTTGAGGGCTGGAATTATATGTTTTATTTTATAAATATAAATTTTTTTCTCTATTTTGTGTAACTTAACCAGCAAATAAAAAATGGCTTTCTTTACGAGGGAGGAGTTTCAACTTTATTTTTATTGGTCTAAAACATCCATTTTTCTTTTTGGGAGTTGGAACTATGTGTTATTAATTATTATATATTTATATGAAGTTCATCTTGAAAAGTTCGTTTTCCTATTTCTTGTTTTGAATGTGATAAAACAGAACGGCGTACAAATGCCAGTCTCGCCATCTGTCGTCACAAATGCGCGGCTATCTAATATTGTTATCGACACTTTACTCAAAAAGAGAAAATTATTACTTTAATTAATGTTTGTATTATTAATACGCAATAATTAACAAAACTAAATAATAAATTAAATACTTTAAATTGTAACGGTTCGTTTTTGTTACCCTTATTTTTTAATTATTCTTAATGAAAAATAGGTACCCAAGGTCTGTAAATAAATGTGAGACGGTTTAATTAATTTTATTAATTGAACGATTTATTCAAAAACAACCTAAACTAGTTACATAATTTCCCTATTCTAAATATTTAGTACGATAATATAATGACAATTACGTAGTATTGGAATTATTTGACGATGATTATAACTTCTATATTAAGTCCGTTATACAATTTCGAAGTCGAATATACTTAAAGTCTGATCTGCACAATTATTTTATAATTGTCCAAAGAAATATAATACGCGTTTTCCTTGAAGCTGCGCGCAATTGGGTTTAAAGTGGAGGATAGTGCGTTTTCTTAGAAGCTGCGTACAAATATCCTATTTTAATGTTTTTTATGCAGAGGTATTTATGACATGCATAGAGAGTTTTGTGTGTAATATCTCACGTTTTCTTGGAATCTGCGTGCCTGTGATCTGATTTTCTTATGGATCACACGTTTTCTTGGAAGCTGCGTTTTAAAGATCGAAGAGAGAGGGTTGGTATAGATGACCAGTCTCTATACACAAGGTGGGATGAATTAATTGAAGGTCCGCGGGAAAAGGTGCATCTAATTCAATTAACTCGGGGCAAAATGCAAAAAGTGGTCAAGTTATTGCATGGTCTGCATGAAGTCGTGCATCTCACGAGGTCCAAGACTTTTTTAATGGGGGACTACTGCTTTAGAGAGGAAGTTCCTCATAAAAAGAGCATCTAGTGGTAGAAACGCGAGTTTAATCTACGTTGTCTAGTAGTGGGGGAATATGTCCTATTGTGGGGGCTTAGCTGGCTGGTCCCACGAACATATATATTAACAGCCGAGGTCAGCAGCCGGTGGTGGCGTACGCTGTGATAAGGAATACACGCTCCGAGCCGAGGTGGCGTACGGGAGGCGTGCAGTCTACTTACGTGCGGTTACTGCGGTTGGCGGCTTGGCTCTCTGCGTTCCAGGCGGCTGGGCTCGGGTCGGCGGTAGGCTTCTCACGTACGTCCTCCTCAGTAGTGGTACCTTTGGCACTTACACTGCTGTAGTCCGTATGAGCTGCGATAGTTTGAAGCTCGCCTCGCGTATTTATATACTTCGTACGCGATGTTATTTACGAGAGAGGTCAATATAAAAGTAATTATTGACATCTCTTATTTTAATTTGGGATTAATATTCGATTCTAACCTTTAGTGTATTTTGGGTTGACTTTGTTCAGGGTTTAATATATTACCGACAGTAATATATTTAATTTTAATTGGAATTAATTTATAAAATATTAATTTATTAATATTTTTTAAATTATGTAATGGCATACATTTTGAACCATTACAAAATATTAAAGAACATTTGTTGGCTGCTATTTTTAACATTTCACACTAATTTGCATTATAAATTTATTAATTTCACACACTATGTCAACGGTCAGGATAGCTTTTTCCCACTTTACACATGAATATTTAATTATTCACAACATAATTTATCCCAATTATTGGATAAATTAACACTTTTTTATTATTTTCAATCGTTTCTTTCTACATTTTCTGCTTTTTTATTTACATTTTCGACCAATTACCGAACGTCTACCGAACCTCTACCGAATTCGGTAGATATTCAGTGAAACCAGCCCGCCAGGGTGGGAATTAGACTGATTATAAATCAGGGAAATCACTCCCGGGAACTTTTTCACGTGGGCTATTTGTATTTATCCAATGTGCAAATTTTATTTTAATCTACAAATATAAAATCACTTTGTTAAAATAAAGATGTGTAAATATAATAGTTATTATGTGATTTAAACGTAAAAAATAATATAATAAATTTTAATATAAAAGGGAATTAACTATTTATAGGTAATATTTTATGCTTATATTACTTCACTATAACATCTACAATAGAAACTGACTTGATAATTGGTCTTTTACTTTATTTATTTAATTGCGAAATACAAATTTTTAACAATATTAATAATTTTTTTATAGGCAAACAAATTTATGACAAAGTATGATGATAATTTTGAAATTCAACGTTCTGACATTGAAACTAATTATACCCATCAGCTTAAGCATTCAATAAAAAGTACCGATGAAATTGCGATTGTAGTGGAATTATTGTCAGACGATATAAACGATATTGAATGCAATATTGTACCATATATTGAGGTGCTCATAATATTTATTGTATAAAATGTTCGATGCTTAATTTTTCGTTTTATATATTGGTTTGTATATGGTTTGTGCACCAAAGATTATTGATTTCTTTATGAAAATAAAATCTGGTTAAAATTTTGATTTTTTGTGGTACACGGTTTTCGTCTCTTTAAAAGCGTTACTAACATCTAAGGCAAAATTCATAAAGTTGCTTGTTACAAGTAAACCTACTGAAGTGTCAGTAACTAATTTGGCAAAAAAATGTCCCATGTTTAGAACATGCAAAAATAAAAGATGCATCTTTTTATATCAGCCTTTTTGTTGCAAACCTCATGATTTTTTAATATTTTCGGTTGCCATAAGATTTTTTATCCTTTTTTAAAGGAAAGTTGAGGTTTTTTTAATAAAAGGACATATTGTTGAAAAAGTGGGCCTAGAATGTTTAAATACTATAAAAGAGTTTTCTACTTACTTTCAGTAGTTAAAATATTGTAGGCCCACTTTTTCAATCATATAAGCGTGGAACCTTGCTAAATATTGTTGTTTATTTGTTTATTTTATTTTTTATAAAAAAAAGTTTATTACACGGCGAAATTATAATTATAAAATTGTATTATATTTTAGGATGAAATAGAAGACAATTTTTTTGTGGAATCATCAGATGACGATGAAGATTTAGAAACTTCTAATAATGAAATTCCTTTTAAAAATGGCTTCAAAACCATTGAAGATATGGTGGACAATGACGAAATAAAAACTCCCATCAGTGTACCACTACAAATTACTCCCGGAGAAATAATATTAATGCTTCTAAAATATTCGATAGTACACGCCTCATCTTTAATACAAATTACCAACTTATTTAAATTAATAAACTGCATGTTTTCCTGTAACATCTTGCCAAATACAAAGTATTTGATTGACAAGTTATTTTATCCGAAAAATCGTGCGGAGCTCCATGCAACGTGTATAAATTGCAATTCATATATTGGTAAATTTCAACGAAAAACAAAATTTGTTAGGTGTAAAATATGCAAAAAAAAGATAAACACAATAGACTATAAGTACAAAGACTTTTTCGTTACAATGGATGCTTCTTCTCATATTTCTAAATTAAATGAATGTAACAGTAGTTATTACAGTTATGTAATTAACGAACGACCTTATGAAAAATGTTATGTACGCGATATATATGATGGAAAATTATATCGCGATTTTGTAAGTAACTTAAGTGTAGCCAATTCATATAAGAACAAAAAATTTAATTTTAATTGGTCTTTGGTTTGGTAAAGACAAACCTAACATGAATGTCTTTCTTAAACCATTTGTAGAGCAAATGAATATTTACGCAACAGAAGGAGTTAAGTGCAATATAAATGAAAAAGAAGTTTTCATAAAAGTTTTTTGTCAAATTTCTTGTTGTGATTCAGTAGCTAGAGCTCCAGTTATGGGATTCGGACAATTCAATAGTTGTTACGGATGTCCACAATGTCTTCATCCAGGAGAATGGGTCCAGAATGAGAATGTTAATAAAAAGCGTTCAGGAAATATTAAATATATATTTGACTAATGATAAAATAGAAAGTCGAAACAACGTAGACACTATAAAGAACATGATTTCAGCAAATGAGTTAGGGAAACCTGTTTTTGGGGTTAAAAGCCCGTCTCAGTTAATAAATTTAATTTCTTTTAATTTTATCTTCGGTTGTGTATTTGACAGTATGCACTGTGTATCCGGCGTAGCTAAACAGTTTAACACAATCTGGTTTGGGAATAACAATAAAAGTGGTTTATTTTCTAAAATCGGTATTCCCAAAATCGATAAGGCATTAAATAAAATCAAAGTTCCCCATCAAATCTCTAAATTAACACGTTCTTTTTCAGAAACGGCGTTTTGGAAAGCCCGGGAATGGGAAAATTGGACGTTATTTTATAGTTGTCCAATTTTAGAAACTATATTACCTGACGATCTATTTAATCATTGGAATTTATTTGCTAATGCCCTGTATCTTTTAATGAAAGACGAAATAAGGCATTCTGATATAGAATTAGCCGATCGTTTGTTACATGAATTCGTAGGAAAAACACAATTATTATATTCAAAAACATGTATGACCTTCAACGTACATATACTTCTCCATTTAGCTAAGAGCGTTTACGATTGGGGCCCTCTTTGGGCACATAATGCATTCGCCTTTGAATCAGGTAATGGAGAACTTTTGAAGGTCATTCACGCTGCACAAGGTGTCCATCATCAAATTTGTAGGTCAATCAGTTTGAAATATAGTTTGTTATTTCTAGAAGATCATTTGTATCAACATTGTTCGTTTAAAATTATAGATTTTTACAATCATGTCGGTAAAATTCACGTCAAGAAGACACAGAAAATTTTTAAAATAAAATATTTTGGACAAGCATCTTTGGTAGAAAAAAAGTGGGCAGGAAATTTAAGTCTTTCTGAAAAATCGATTTCTTATAAAAACATTGTTAAAAATAATTGTTTATATATGAGTTCCTTTAAAGTTAATAAACGATCCGACAATAGCTTTGAGATACTAAGTAATGGCACTTTTGTACAAATACTTAGCTTCAAAGTAGATCCTGTTAGCAAAAGAGAATTTGTTATTGTAAAGAAAATTGACACGGTTGATTATGTTAATGAAAATTGTCAGATGAAAAAAATTGTAAAAATTGACAGCGAAGAAAGTGTTGTTTCTTCTCATGAAATATTTAAAGTGTGCGTTCACATGTCATTTGATGTAAACCGTGAATATTTGTGTTCAGTTCCAAACTTGTTTTTTTATTAATGTTAATAGACGTCTATAAAAATTCTTAATTTACACGGAAAAAAGGAACTTTTGAAAATTATACTGTCCGACACTAATTTTGCCCCTTCAATAATTCTGGTCACTTTCGATAGATTTTTTCACGTTAATTAAGAATCTGAAAAGAAAAATGCTCCAGCACGTCGAGTTTTTGATAAAATTAGTGTTAAAAAGTGAAAAAAGCATGTTTTTGGCTATATTTGACTATTATTAACAGAAAAATAGGAGGTGCTAGAATTTTGTTTCTGGTGTCAAATGAAAGCTTGAATCACAACCAACAATTTCCTAGAGGAAGAATTCGAAGGTATTTCTGATAAGGCAATTAAAAATTATTTTTTCTTTTGCATTAAATTTTGTTATTAATCAAATTTTATTAGCACCATGTATAACCTCGGCATTGTGAAACAAGTGATAAACAAATAAATTCTTTATCATTTAAATTCATAACATTTTATATTATTTTCAGGTTACTTATATTTTATTCCAAAAAACATGTTTAGCAACCTAATTTTTAGAAATTCCTACAAAAGATTTTAATTAAAATTTTATTTAAGCTTTCATTGTATTTTACAGTTTATATATCTTAATTTTTAATAAATTAAATTAATCAATTGAGGGGCTGGATGCTATAAGGGGATACGCGTGAACACACGGCCAGTCAGTTCGGACGTAGAGATAAAATTTTGAAGTTGTTCAAAATGAATTTAAAATTATTGTTTCTTGTTCAGAATTTCAAGGCGAAACTTTTTTTCTAATAAAATTTTTTTATATAATTTTTTGTTTTTAAGTAAATTGAGAAAAAAGTGATTTTTTAACCTAAGAAATTTTAATGAATTTTTGACTTCAACTCGTGATTACTTCGTTAAATATTAATATTTTTCCACGAAATTTACACACAATATTCTTCAAACTATACCAAAAGTGAAACAATATTTAGTATTTTTTCAAAAAATTCTGTGTCTAAGTAAATAATTATTTAAACAATTTTGCCGGAAAAATGATTCTCCTATTTTCAATTGAAAAAGTTGAGTGACGAATTTTCGTTTTCAGAAAACTTCCAGTGACAAAAATGTTCATCAATATGTTAGGAAGTTTTTCGGGAAAATTTTTCGTCATTTGATAATAAATTAAAGAAAATAGAGCAATTTTAACAGCGTCGCGCTATGCTGTAAAATTACGGCGTGGCCGCGCACGTGTAGAATGGCCGCCATTACAAGACCAATGTATACAGTTAGACATTGTTTACGTTTACAGCATAGCGCGACACTGTTAAAATTGCTCTATTTTCTTTAATTTATTATCAAATGACGAAAAATTTTCCGAAAAACTTCCTAACATATTGATGAACATTTTTGTCACTGGAAATTTTCTGTAAACGAAAATTCGTCACTCAACTTTTTCAATTGAAAATAGGAGAATCATTTTTCCGGCAAAATTGTTTAAATAATTATTTACTTAGACACAGAATTTTTTGAAAAAATACTAAATATTGTTTCACTTTTGGTATAGTTTGAAGAATATTGTGTGTAAATTTCGTGGAAAAATATTAATATTTAACGAAGTAATCACGAGTTGAAGTCAAAAATTCATTAAAATTTCTTAGGTTAAAAAATCACTTTTTTCTCAATTTACTTAAAAACAAAAAATTATATAAAAAAATTTTATTAGAAAAAAAGTTTCGCCTTGAAATTCTGAACAAGAAACAATAATTTTAAATTCATTTTGAACAACTTCAAAATTTTATCTCTACGTCCGAACTGACTGGCCGTGTGTTCACGCGTATCCCCTTATAGCATCCAGCCCCTCAATTCTTCTAATAGAAATTAAATGCCTAACTAGAAGAAAAAAGTATATTAAATTAGATATTCAGTGATTATACAAATTAATTTTTTGTTATATTTAAATACTTAATTTATTCATAAAATTAATTATAATTTAATGTTTTATTATAAATATTATTTTCTCATTGCTAGATGTTGAAATTAATTTTAATTTTTAATATTGTATGCTTTTATTCTAATGGATAAAAACAATTACTGAAAGCAATGTTTTATTTTGGGAAAACAAAACGTTGAATTCATAGGAACACTATATTTCAAAGATATCAATTATATGTTCAAATTATTTATTTATTTTGTTGAGTATATATGTCAAGATTGCTAAACATTTTTTTGGAATAAAATATAAGTAACCTGAAAATAATATAAAATGTTATGAATTTAAATGCTAAAGAATTCATTTGTTTATCACTTTTTTCACAATGCCGAGGTTATACATGGTGCTAATAAAATTTGATTAATAACAAAATTTAATGCAAAAGAAAAAATCATTTTTAATTGCCTTATCGAAAATGCCTTCAAATTCTTCCTCAAGGAAATTGTTGGTTGTGATTCAAGCTTTCTTTTTGATAACAGAAACAAAATTCTAGCACCTCCTATTTTTCTGTTAATAATAGTCAAATATAGTCAAAAAAATGCTTTTTTCACTTTTTTCACAAATGCTGGAGCATTTTTCTTTTTAGATTCTTAATCAGCGTGAAAAAATCTATCGAAAGAGACCAGAATTATTAAAGGAGCAGAAAAAAATTCATTTTTGTTGGACAGTGTTATCGGACAAAGCATTGTATTCAATAGCAGCTATAATTGATTTCAACGAACTTTTCGAAAAGGAAATTTTTCATGTTTTTTTTACAACAATTTTTATTAAAAATAAATGCAAATGAAATAATCATTACTTTGTATATTTTTCTATTTTAATATAAATACTAGCGATGAATTCCGCGCTCGCTCGGATACTATTGTACTGTTAATTTTTTAATTACTAATATATGTTGTATAGCACTATACTTTTAGGAAATTATTAATTTTAATTAATGAATTTTTTTTATTAATTTTATTAAAATTATTAATTTATATATTTAAGTTTTATAAAACAAAAAATAATAATAATACATTAAAATAGAATTGATATATATTATAAATACGTAATTATTGTCATTTCAAATTGTCATTTACAAAAAATATTAAATTGTTCATTTATTAAATTAAATTAAAAAATGTTGTTTTTCATTTCTCATTGAAAAAATTGATATCAAGAATTTTTAAATTTTTAATGTGATAACACAATTTTATAATTAATAATTTAAAAAAGAATAATTTGAAATAGTATTATAAGTAGAAATTGTTTTGTACAATTTAGAAACAAAGTTGATTAGATTTGAAGAATTTAAAATACATATTAAATTATGAAACATTTATTTGAATAATAATCCTTTTGTTACTGTTAGGACATTAAACAATTTCTATAGTTGTTTTAAAGAATAAATATTTTTATTTATTTTAATAATATATAATACCCAAATAGTAAGTAATTATAAATTTTTTTTAACTTATTTTTTAATTATAATTTTTTTATTTATAGTAAATTTTTATTTTATTATTTTATTTCTGCAAAGTATAAAAACATTGTAGTATCCATTATATTAAAATCTTTGAATGTCGAACTAATGAGTAAGTAGCTGAGCAGTATTTTGTTTTGAAAAGTTTTTTTCGAAATAAAGTGAACTTGAAAAGATAAAAATGATAAATATTAGTTGTTCCTAATTTCTCTCAACGCAGTTGTGCTATGACGGTCAAAAGTTGTGCAAGTTAAAACAAATCTACGAGAGAAGTGTTTTAGCATCAAAATTTTATTGATTTCTCATTTAATATAACCATATTATTTCAAGTAAGTTTTTATTTTAAAAAAAATTAAATAATGTAATTAATAATTACATTATATAGGACTTATTATTCATTCGGCGACCCAAAAAACCCCTGAGTAACAATATTCAGATGATTTTATTAATTTTTAATTAATATTTTTCTGCTATATTGAATCTAGCATTTTAATTTTTTAAATTATTACCTTGGATTCGTATTCAGCTACCTTAAAAGCCCCACGTAACAATATTTAGCTGATTTTAGCAATTTCAAAAAAAAGTCTTCCCCATATTGAATCCGCCATTTTGAATTTCTAAATTACGACCTTGTATTCGCATTCAGCTTCCCAATGAAACCCCGGGTAACAATAATCAGTTCAATTTATATAAACTTATTGAATTTGAAAAATTATTCCGATATCCAAATAGCCAAATTTAAAATGATATCCATTATACGTCCCAGGGATATTTAAATATATATATTTTTTTTAATTTAGTTTGTAAATTTAATTATTAAGGGTAATTAACTAATTTAAAAAAAATTAGGTAAAAAAATTCTTATAAAAAGATTCTTTTTTTTTAATTTAGTTAGTAAATTTAATTATTGAGTTATTATTTAATTATTTTTAATTATTATAATTTTAACATCTGTCAAAATTTTTTTATTTTCTGAGTTAAAATTTTGACAGATGTTAAAATTTTAACCTAGTAACTCACGTGAAAATGTTCTCGGGAATCGGTCCCGGAAAATTACCGAGAGTCACTACCGGAAAATTCCCGGTACTTACTCCCGAGAAATTCCCGGTAAAATCTTTTGACATTTGTCTTCATATTTCTCAGAGAATTTAACCTCAAGAATAAAAATATACCACTATAAAATCTTCAGGATCGTATTCGTGATTGAAATGACTTTTTGTTTATTATAATAGTCACGTTAAGCATACAAATTGAAAATCTACTATCAACATATTCAACGGATTTCGACACTTAAGTGAGAAAAATTAATGGACACCATAACAAAAGGGTTTAAGCACCAATTTTTTAAATTAGGATCTTCCCATTTAAGAAATAAGTAACTATTTACACATTTCCATTAAAAAGTTTCTATTTTATTGAGTTTTTAAACAGTTTTCAATGAAAATTAGAATTATAAAATAACCTTAATTTTTAATAAAATTGTAATAGCAAAAATTGTTTTAACTTTGAATTATTGTTATTATTTACATGAATAACAATTCAATTCGAGAATTTGTGTATTGCTTAATCTAGAAGAAAAATTTCATTGATAAAAATTAACGATTTAACGAATTTAATTTTAATTTAATGATATTTTTTATTTTAAAAAATATACCCTTTTTCATATTATAGGATTAAAAAAGTAAATGGATAAAAGTAAATTTTTAAAGAGTTTTATCTCAACAAAAAATTATTTATTAAGTGATTGTTTTGAAATCAAGCAATACACAAATTCTCGAATTGAATTGTTATTCATGTAAATAATAACAATAATTCAAAGTTAAAACAATTTTTGCTATTACAATTTTATTAAAAATTAAGGTTATTTTATAATTCTAATTTTCATTGAAAACTGTTTAAAAACTCAATAAAATAGAAACTTTTTAATGGAAATGTGTAAATAGTTACTTATTTCTTAAATGGGAAGATCCTAATTTAAAAAATTGGTGCTTAAACCCTTTTGTTATGATGTCCATTAATTTTTCTCACTTAAGTGTCGAATTCCGTTGAATATATTGATAGTAGATTTTCAATTTGTATGCTTAACGTGACTATTATAATAAACAAAAAGTCATCTCAATCACGAATACGATCCTGAAGATTTTATAGTGGTATATTTTTAATCTTGAGGTTAAATTCTCTGAGAAATATGGAGACAAATGTCAAAAGATTTTACCGGGAATTTCTCGGGAGTAAGTACCGGGAATTTTCCAGTAGTGACTCTCGGTAATTTCGCGGGACCGATTCCAGAGAACATTTTCACGTGGGAAATAAGTTATTCGACATGGTTTTTGCATATAGGGAATACATTTTTGCAAACACTGATATTCTCAAAAAAATTATTGGTCCAGGACTTTGGAAATATGTCAAAAGTTGTAAAATTTGAACATTCAAAATTAATCTTCTCTTACATTTTTCAATATTTTTTAACGCATTTTTTCTAATCTTATTTTATAACTCTAAACAACCTCTCGCATGAATGACCAAAAATATGCAATTAGTGAAAAGATAAAAATTCTAACCTCTTCAAAAATTAAAATTTCAAATTTTTGATCATTCTATATATTTTAGGGTTAAGAATGGTGCCAGAAAAAAATATAACCCACTTTAATAGTTCAAATTTAATGGGGTCAAAGTTGGGGGTGGTACCTCCCCTTAAACTGAACAAATTTTAAGTTTGATTTAAACAAAATTTGTTTGAATCAAATAATTTTTTTCTCAGTGTATGTGTTTGATCTTTATTTTTTGTTAACAGTTATGCTTGTGCTTGTTAAGATAATATTTTGTTTGTTTAACATTTTCTTTAATGTATGTAATATTTTGTACAGAACAAAATAAAAAAACATTACCTACAACTTTGTTAAATTATTACCCTAAAAAATCAAATACATACACTGAAAAAAATATATTTATAGCACTGCCATAAATATAGCCAATTCTGACATATTATATTGGTAGATATGATATTGCCATATATCCTAACCATACTTGTATGTCAAAATTAACATTATCATTTTTTTCAGTGTATGTGACCTGTCTAAAAAGATGAGCAAAAGTTAATAAATTTGTGCAAACCTATGAATATTTAATTGTTTATAACTTTTATTTAAATAACTTTTAACAAAATTAATTCAGTACTTTTTTTATAATCAACAATTACCTTATTGAAAATTGATAAAAATTAAAAATTATTAAACAGTTATTAGTTATTCTTTTAAATATTTACAATTTATATATATAAATACACAAAGTGTCCGCCCAACCGGGAAAAACCCGGGAGATATTAAGTATATATATTAATAAATTATTATTTATTTATTAAGTATATAAGTATATGTGTGAGTATACATGTGTATGTATTGTGTGTATATGTGTGAGTATACATGTGTATGTATTGAGTGTATATGTGTAATTAAACATGTGTATGTATGTATTGTGTGTATAAGTGTGAGTATACATGTGTATGAATTGAGTGCATATGTGTGAGTATACATGTGTATGTATTGTGTGTATATGTGTGAGTATACATGTGTATGTATTGTGTGTATATGTGTGAGTATACATGTGTATGTGTTTAGTGTATATGTGTATGAATTGAGGGTATATGTGTGAGTATACATGTGTATGAATTGAGTGCATATGTGTGAGTATATGAGAAATATTTTATGTATATGACATGTGTGAGTGTATGTGTAACACATAACCAGTGTGTGGTTATTATTTAAGGATAATTGTGCATGTAAAAAGTATGCATGTTTATAAGAAAAAAGTAATAGTTGGTTAGGACGCTACTGCGCAATAATAAAAATAAATTTAAATAAGCTAGTTAAATAGATTGCAACTTATATTGGAAACTGTATATAGGAACGTGTCCCAAATTCCAAAATTGGTTCCAATGTTCTTTCCAATAACAGTTCCAATATAATATCGATTGTTATTTATGATATTGTTTTCAATGCAGATTCATATATTGATTCCTACTTGAGTTCCGATGTGAGAATTTTCGATAGGGCAGAAAGTCAAATAGACTAAACTGTTCAGTATAAAATATTAAAATATTGTTTTCTACATTTAATTTTGCAATAATTTCAATAGTAGTAGAAAGTCAACGTGGAATTTTTATATTTAAACAGAAAACAAAAACAATTATTACAAAAATTTTAAGCAGTTAATTTGCATATTTTTAAAAGGTTAGGTTTTCTGCGAATGGTACAAAATACAGAAAAAGGATACAAATATTATTAGCAATATTCACCAGTAGTTTTCATTTAATTTTATTCTGTAAATTTCAATTTTTGTAATGTTCACTATTTGCTTATATATAAATAAAAAAATTTTGAGGTTAGAAAATTTGGTTTTGAGCAATCCTATTTGCAGTTATTTGATTTTTTTATGAAACGTTTCTTAAAATTTTTCATTAGGATTAGATTCGAAAACGTTTGCTTCTTGTCGTTATTCCCTTCAAAAGGGGAATATTTCGTCCTGCGAAAATCCCCAATTACGCACAATAATTCCTTCACGTTCATTTCCTAACCAGTTATCACTTTTCACAATTCCACCATTTTGAAAAAACAGTGTACTGCGCAGTGTTCAGTAACTTTAACTAAACATTCAGTGTCTTCGACAACACTGTTTAGTAAAATCGACAAATCGAAACTAAACGATGGTTTTTAAATGTAACTAAATATTCAGTTATTATAACTAAATACTGACTTACTAAACGTGTTAAGTAGAATTAACTACAACTTTTCTCTCCGTGTACGTAAAATAAAGAGAGTGTAGTGCTTCGCTATTAAACTAAAATTTTTTACATTCTCATAAAAAATGAGAAAGTCTTGGATTTATGCGATTTTTAACAATGTCTAATTTTGTTAAATCTTTACGTTTCATGACCCCCTGATTCCCAAAAAAAGGTTTTAAGAAAAGAGTCTGTCCGTCTGTCTGTAGAAAAACTAGTCTCGACGATAACTCGAATAAATTTTAATGAATCGACTTAAAATTTGGCACTCTTTCTTAGTCTGTAAAAATGAAGCCTCAGTTCGCTGGGCAGCCCATATTAACAAAAAACAACAAAAATACAACATTTTAAAATTAAAAAAATTATTTTTTTCCATTTTTTTTCTTAAAATATAAGCAAAAACTAACAGCTGTTCCTTTCAACACTTTTTTGTACAACAAAAAAGTTATTTTCGAAAAAGTGCAAAAAATTGAGATTTATAGTGAGTGAAGCATCAGTCGAAACATGAAAAAACATTAAAAACATATAAAAACCTTCTGTTTTTTCTTTTAGATAACGAATTTAAGTAAATATACGAAATTATGAACAAAAAAGAACTAAAAATATTTAAAAATTTCGTACTTTTTTAATTTTTTCCGGAAAATTTGTTTTTACATTCTCATAAAAAATGAGAAAGTCTTGGATTTGTGCGATTTTGAGCAATGTCTAATTTTGTTAAAACTTTACGCTTCATGACCCCCTAATTCCAAAAAAACGGTTTTCAGAAAAGTGTGCCCGTCTGTCTGTAGAAAAATTCGTCTCGACGATAACTCGAATAAATTTTAATGAATCGACTTGAAATTTGGCACTCTTTCTTAGTCCGTAAAAATAAAGCCTAACTTTGTTGGGCATTTCAACAAAAAACATCAAAAATACAACATTTTTAAATTTTCAAAATTTTGTTTTTTTTACAATTTTCAAAAAATTATTTTTTTCTATTTTTTCCGTGAAATATAAGCAAAAACAAACAACTTTTTCTTTCAACAATTTTTTGTACATGTTAGCGAAAAAGGTAGTGAGGAGTCACAGAGTAAAAAGCAAGGGACATGCGGTATAAAAGAAATATATTAGAACACAAGATACAAAATGTTGTGAACAGAATGAACGTCTGAATAGAAGTAACTAGTCTCTAGAAAGATAAAGGCGAATACAATGCGCTCTCTATTCTAAAGGGGTTGAATCACATGCGGGCTATTCAAAAATATACTTTTTAACACACCCCCTTGATGCAACCACTGATTTTAAACACTGAATTTTGATAATCCCATTGATTCAACACATTGTTGATGTTTGGGCTTCGACAGAGCCTTCGTCAATTCATCCGCTACCATGCTGTCTGATCCGATGTGAGTCAACTTCACGTGACCCGATTCCACAACTTCTCGAACGAAATGATGGCGAACGTCGATGTGCTTATTGTTAGTCCGTTCATGATGCACGGAATTGTTCGCCAATTTTTGCGCGCTCATATTGTCGTTGAAGAGAGTTATTGATTCAGCATCACTAAGCCCATGTTCCATTAAGAAACAACGAAGGTGAACCACTTCCTTGGTCGCCTCAGCAATGGCCATATACTCGGCCTCCGTTGTCGAAAGCGCAACTGTGCGTTGCTTTCAAAAATCCCAAATGATTGCGCCACCACTCATAACAAAGGAAAATGCGGTGAATGAACGCCTGTAATGAGTCGATCCTGTCCAATCAGCGTCGACGTATCCTGCAAGATCACTTTTCTCATGCGTGTAGAAAATTCCCAAGTCACTCGTGCCCTTCAGGTATCTGAGCACCCTTTTCGCGGCGTTCCAATGCGCTTTATTGATACAGTTATTAAATTGCCTCAAGACACTTGCAGCGTGAGAGATATCGGGACGTGTTGACACCGATAAATACAAAAGACATCCCACGAGTTCTCGATAAGGGGGCTTTTTACCGTCCGAATCCTGCCATGCGTTGTCCTTGACGAGTTTTGTTCCCATGTCTAAAGGAGTTGACACTGGGTTGCAGTCCAACATCGCAAAACGTTGCAGAATTTCCAAGATACATGTTTTATGATTGACGTGTATCCCTTTCTCGTTCATAATGAAGTCCATTCAGAGGCAGCGCTTGAGATTTCTAAAATCTCTCACCTCGAAACTTTTGGAGAGACTTTTGCTCAAGGATGAAATCCTTTTGTTGCCAGTCTTTCTAGGTTTGCCATGACGTCCTGTTCGAATGATTGCTGGTCTTCCTCGTCGTGCTCTTCATCGGGAATCGTCACGAGGAAATCCTCGGAATTCTTCGCTTTCAGATTCTGCACTTACGAATTCTTTACCTTCGGATTCTTCTCACCCTTCCTCATGTAACTCGTTGTCCAGCTGTCCGTCGACTTCTATTCTTGGATTTGGATTCTTGCATAAATCAATGTGGGGCCCTCTTTGGGCACATAATGCATTCGCCTTTGAATCAGGTAATGGAGAACTTTTGAAGGTCATTCACGCTGCACAAGGTGTCCATCATCAAATTTGTAGGTCGATCAGTTTGAAATATAGTTTGTTATTTCTAGAAGATCATTTGTATCAACATTATTCGTTTAAAATTATAGATTTTTATAATCATGTCGGTAAGTGCGTTCACATGTCGTTTGATGTAAACCATAAATCAATGTAAAATTTTGTTGGTCGACTTGGTAGTTCGTTAGGAAGTTCATTTCTTGGAAAGAAATCTTCGGAATCATCACTGTGACGGACGCGTAACTTGTCAATAAACTTGACATCTCGTAAAATTTTCACTCGTCTTTCGTCTGGATTCCATACTCGGTACGCCTTGGATTCTGCGCTGTATCCGACGAAGATAGCCTTTCTTGACCTTGGTTTCAGTTTTCCGAGTCCTGGTGACCTGTTCAAGACGTAGACTTCACTGCCAAACTGTTTGAAGTTCGTGACATCAGGGGGTTTTCCATAGGGAAGAGGCCCCTGTTAATGTTATTATTAAGGAAGACAAAGATTTTAGTAAAGTTTTGAGGTAAATAGTCGTATGAGTCTCTTTGTAACGTGAACGTTGTAAAATTTCTGTTTTTAAATGATCGAGAAATTTTTTCTCTGGGTGTTAAAATCATCGAAATTAACCATTTTAAATTAGTAAAAATCGTTATAATTATCTTTACATATCGTACAATAATATTCCAAATGGATTTAATTAATACTGTGCTTTAAACATTTTTTTCATTAACGTTTAAAAAATTGTGCCTTGGCCCTAAGGTGGACACTTTTTTGTCCACTAGGTGGTCACTTTTAATTTTTTATGAAAATGTGTTTATACGCTATATTTATCAATATTTATCACTGTGCATGTGAATTTTATCAATTTTTAAGTTTTATGATGAATAATAATGAAATAGAATTATTTTCAAAATTTTACGTTTCTAATGCATACACAAAAAGTATCACTTTTATCGAAAGGACAAAGTGCAAAAAAATTATGTAATATGTTTCTGTGATCCTGAAAAATAATTAATATTAAATAAATAACTTAATAATACGTTTTTTAAATTTTTTAATAACTTTTTTAGTGAATTTTCGTATGGTGACCACCTTGGGGACACTTTCTTAAAAGTCGAATTTTCAACTTTTTTAAAAAAGTGACAACTTTGTTTATAAATGAAATGAAAAACCTTTAGGATAGAAAGTTAGGTAATAAGACAAAGCTTCAAACGCCGTCTTATTGACCTTTATATATAATTCCATTTGAAATCTACAGTCGTTCAAAAGATGGGTGTCCACCTTAGGACCCTCTCCCCTACTAAATCTCGTATGGTGTTGTTCCGTTTAATTTGCTCGATGGGGATCTATTCCGAATAAAGTTGGCCGTGTTGACAGCTTCCGCCCAGAAAGCCGCTGGAAGTCCGGATTCAATTAATAAGCACCTTGCAGTTTCCATTAGGGTCCTATTTCGCCTTTCAGCGATACCGTTCTGCTCCGGGTTGTAGGGAGCCGTTAACCTTCGCGTCATTCCATTTTTCTGAAGTCATTCGTCGAATTTCCGATTCTCGAATTCTTTTTTGTTAACTGACTGTAACTGCTTGCTTTTTGTGATTTTCTGTGTTTCCATGCATCTCCTGAATTTTTCAAATTCATCTACTGCTTCGCTCTTGTGACACAAAAACTTCACTTCACACCATCTGGAGCGATCATCAATAAAAGTGATGAAGTATTCCGTACTTGAAACACTTCATTTTTGAGTCTCTATTCCCCATGTTTCCTTTTCCATGTCTATCGCGTCGACCGTGGTTATTTTGTGCATTTTTTATTTCAGTTTTACCGGCAATCAGCGCGTTTTGCACAAACCTTCGACTCGTTTCTTTTCGCGCATCCGATTCCTCCGCTATTTTAACACGAAGCGTGTCGACCGTCGGTATTTTGTCACGTGACGACATTGCGCATCGGAAATTCTCGTAAGTTTACGGTAAACTTCGCCAAAGCATGACTGCCAACAGATCGCCGTTTATCTGAATGTCCAGTTCTGTCAACTTGTCGACTGTGTCTGAAAATGACTGGCAAAGCTCGCGAGCATCGTCGCCATTTTGCACTTTTAAGTAGAGTCTACAATGAGAGAAGGTGCGCATCGACTTCCATAGCTATAGGTATACTAAAGTATGCTGTGGTATATCTATAGCTATGGAAGTCGATGCGCACCTTCTCTCATTGTAGACTCTACTTTAGGGACATCAACTTGTTCAGATACGCCGCTTTCCTCGTAGGGCCCTCGGATTGAAAAACGCTATCCAATTTCGTCCATATTTCCCTCGCTGTCGTATAATCCTTAACATGTTTGATTTCCGAAGGACTTATGGAAAGAATTATGTCGGCCTGCGCCTTCAGGTCGGCTTCCGTCCATGCATTTGCGGCCGCTTGTCTTTCCGGTTGCTCGGCAACCACCTCGGGTTTGACTACTGCACCGCTGACGTAGCCCCACGCATCGTTCTTTATCAATACCGCCCGTACTTGGGCTATCCAAGTGTCGTAATTATCCTTCCGAAGAAGATCGAACCTTGCACTTGAAACGTTGCTCATTTTTGTAACTGATCACTGAGAGTTCACGAGGGTACGCTAACCTCAAAAAAAATCTCACCGACGCGAGAAACACTTTCAGCCGTACCACATTTACAAAATTATACTACCTGGGCCTATAACCTGTTAGCGAAAAAGGTAGTGAGGAGTCGCAGAGTAAAAAGCAAGGGACTTGCGGTATAAAAGAAATATATTAGAACACAAGATACAAAATGATGTGCACAGAATGAACGTCTGAATAGAAGTAACTAGTCTCTAGAAAGATAAAAGCGAATACAATGCGCCCTCTATTCCAAAGGGGTTGAATCACACGCGGGCTATTCAAAAATATACTTTTTAACAGTACAACAAAAAACAAAAAAGTTATAAATTTTTTTGAAATTTCTAAATTTTCAAAATTTTGTTTTTTTTTACAATTTTCAAAAAATTATTTTTTTCTATTTTTTTCCTTAAAATATAAGCAAAAACAAACAACTTTTCCTCTCAACACTTTTTTGTACAACAAAAAACAAAAAAATTAGTTACAAAAAAGGGCAAAAAATTGAGATTTATAGTGAGTGAAGCATCAGCCGAAAACATGAAGAAGCATTAAAAACATAAAAATCTTCTGCTTTTTCTTTTAGATAACGAATTTAGGTAAATATACGAAATTATGAACAAAAAGGAACTCAAAATATTTAAAAATTTCGTACTTTTTTAATTTTTTCCGGAAAATTTGTTTTTACATTCTCATAAAAAATGAGAAAGTCTTGGATTTGTGCGATTTTGAGCAATGTCTAATTTTGTTAAAACATTACGTTTCATGACCCCCTAATTCCAAAAAAATGATTTTCAGAAAAGTGTGTCCGTCTGTCTGTCTGTAGAAAAATTCGTCTCGACGATAACTCGAATAAATTTTAATGAATCGACTTAAAATTTGGCACACTTTCTTAGTCCGTAGAAATGAAGCCTAAGTTCGTTGGGCAGCCCATTTCAACAAAAAACAACAAAAATACAACATTTTAAAATTTTCAAAATTTTTTATTTTTTACAACTTTAAAAAAATTATTTTTTCCTATTTATTATCTTAAAATATGAGTAAAAACAAACAATTTTTCCTATTAATACTTTTTTGTACAACAAAAAAGTTATAAATTTTTTTTATAAGTTTTTGGGCCTTAGGGTGCAGTCCCATGCTGAGCAGAAAACACGATGCAACGCAGAATTTTGTGAGTTTAAGAAAAATAGTCAGATATCACTACCCTTTTTACTCTCACGAAATTCTGCTTTGCATTGTGTTTTCTGCTCAACATGGGATTGTACCCTTATGCAGCCAAGCGGGTCACTAACTTTTTAAAAATTTTCTAGCCAGAAATTCTTAACAGTATTAGAGTAAAGGCTTAGGCACAATAGAATATTTAACCGGAACCGTAATTGCGAGCGTAAGGGTGGAGTCTCATGTCAGTGTTTTGTCTCATACTCTCGTTCAAATTCATGCCAGAAAAAAATCAAGGGCGGTCGAGTGAGGAGAACTCACTCACCTGAGAAGAAGTAGAGAAAAGGGCCGAAGAATGTGGGACAAAAGTAGGGATGTGATCCCGGTACCTATAGTCTAGGGGAGAGGAGAGGCTGTGAGAGTCACAGCTGAATTAAACCTAAATGATGGAGAGGACATCGATGGATCCAGGACAAAGAATAGATATTTCTTCGACATGTCTATCGGCGACCGCCTTTACGAAGCACTGTTCGATTCTGGTGCGATAATTTCAATGATTACCACCAGAGTAAGGCCTGGAAAATGGATGTGAGACTGAGAGAAGGATTGTGGAGAGTACATCAAGGAGAATGACATGAGTTTGGGCCGAGAGAGAGAAGAGAGAGAACAATTAATATTTGCCGAGTGTGCCGGTATTTCTGGCACGACTTGTTTTCTTGGCAACTTTCTTGTTGACTCGATGGTCAACAAAAGGACATTATCCAAGCTCTAGTGAACAAATGGGTACTATTAGAATCAGAAAAAGACGGAATGACGGACCTGACGGAACATCACATACGTGTTACAGACGAAATGCCAGTTTAACATGCCATTAGATGGATGTCGCCAGGCATGTTGACTTGGGCCCAAGGTAATGCCGCCAAGTTACACAAACTAGGGATCATCGAGCCATCTGCCAGCCGTTGGAGAAGTGCGCCAGTAATTACGAAACGAGGGGAAAATGATTTTAGACAGTGCAATGACTATACAGATGTCAACAAAGTAACAATAAAAGATTGTTACCCATTGACATCTATCGACTATATTTTGGACAAGCTCTGAAAAGCCAGATACCTGTCGACAGTTGACCTCAAGCTGTCCTACCACCAAATTCCAACGGCCGAAGAAAGAAAGAAATATACTGCTTTTGCCATACCTGGGTCAGGATTATGGCAGTATCGCCGGATGCCTTTTGGACTCATGAATGCGCCGATGACTTTCCAGCGAATGATCGACTCATTATTGGGACAAAAAGTGGAGCCGTTTGTGTTCGAGTCACTGATCTCTATATATAACTGGATGGGCGACTGCTATATAAAAGTAGCTTCCGGTGTGAAAATAATTGAAACCATCGACGCCATGTTATAGATGGCGGTGAAATAGCGTAGAGCGACTTGATTGTGTGAGTTGCCGTGTAAGTGTGCTTTGCATATAGCGTGTCTTGTTAGATGTTTTGACACTTCTCTCGTACGTCTTAAGTGATTAAATTAAATAATTTTTAACTTTTTTATATATATAAATACCAATATGGTTTTAATATGTTTATTTTGTGGGAAAAAGGAAGCGAAAGGTGTTTCTTTTCACAAGTAAGTATATATTTTTAAAAATGTGTATATATTATTGAATTGTGTATTTTTAGGTTACGTTTTGTTTCTTTGCCGAGGCGTAATATTTTTCTCACTGTTGTTTTGTTATAAACATTATATGTATAATGCTGAATAATTTCAGATTTTTTACCAAATTAAATTAAGAAGCAAGTATTTTTTGTAAATTGATTAATCTTACCAAGTGAAAAAAAATTAAACAAAACTTAAATTCAACTTGTCAAATATTTAATTATTTTTAAGTAAATTAAGTTAATTTTAATAATTTTTATTTACTTATTATTATTATATATAATTATTAATAATAATAAAATAATTTAATAATTATCAAAATAAGTTAAGTATTTTTTTCATAGTTAAATGTATTTCAACCTCCTTTGTAATTTTAAAATTCCCGCCTGCTTTTGTAAAGTGGGCATCTAAAATATGGGGCCTTCCGGGCTTCTAATTTTATCGCAGTTTTAGACGTGTTGCCCATCCAGTTATAATAGAGATCAGTGGTTCGGGTACATGAACGACATCATCGTAGTCACGGATACATTCGAGGAACATGTCAAGTGGCTCGAAATCGTCCTGCGAAAACTAAACGAAGCAAAACTAATTGTGAATCTAGAAAAGTGTGAATTTGGATGTTCGGACGTTTCTTAAGGCGCTCGCACACCTCTGCATGCATGCCCATGCATGCATAGTTGTTATGGTAACACATGAGAGTAATTGAGTCAGAAAATTCAAATTTCATGTTTTTTCTCTCTTACTCTAATGCAGTCAGTAGAGGTGTGCGAGCGCCTTTAGGCAAAGTAGGATGGTATTCCCGTTTCATTCACGACAGTAAAATTAAGATAACACTGCTGAAATTGATGCACAAGGGCTGAACGTGGGAATGGAAGGACGAGCAACAAGAAGCTTTTCAACAACTTAAACAAAAGTAGACATCTGCGCCAGTCTTAGCCCGACCTGATTTCACGAAGAAGTTCACAATCCAGTGTGACGCCAGCAACTACGCGATTGGAGCGGTACTGACACAGGAGTTTGAGGACGGAGAACATCCAATAGTGTCACTGATCTATGTACTATGAAATTTTCTTCAAGAAAAGGAGTATAACAATAAATATATTCTAAAAGAATATACCTCATAATAATAATCCATATTTGCGACATTAATTTTTGAGAAAAAGGTTAGTAATATATTTTAACGTTTGTGAAAATGTGAAAATTTAAAGGAAACCTGCATTGCAAAGAAAGAAAAAACCTAATTAAAAACAAAATAATTTAATTACTTTAATTAAAATTAATTAATTATTATTTTTTATTTTTTACAAAAAAATAGAATTTTTTTTTATTTTATTTATTATTTAATAAATAAAATTTTATTTTTTATTATTATTTAAATTTTTTATACTAAACTAACCCCTTGACAGTCCATGGTCCGTATGTGGCCACAAAAAGTCGTGCCACCTTTACGTCTGTGGCCATATACATCCATCTCAAAAATAAAATACTAAACATAATTCGATTTGAATGACCAAGTGAATACAAAGGTTTTTGGGGTCGCTGAATCCGAATTTCAAATCATATTTTCAGAACTCAAAATGGTGGACCTAAAATGGCGACTATGAGGATTTAAAAATTTATCAAATACGCTTAAAACTCGTTACTTGAGGGTTTTCGGGGTCGCTGATTACGAATATGATGTCAGATTTACAAAATTAAAATGGTGAATCCAATATGGTAGATAATTTCAAGGTTCATGCAATTTGATCAAATTTTAGGTCCGCCATTTTGAATTTTTAAAAACTTATATCGGATTCGTAATCAGCGACCCCGAAAACCCCCGAGTAACAAGTTTTAAACAAATTTGTTAGATTTTTTATTTTCTCGACTGCCATATTGGATCCGCCATTTTGAATTTTGAAAACCTGACATTAGATTCGTAATCAGAGACCCCGATAACCCCCGAGTAACAAGTTTCAAGCAAATCTGATAAAATTTAAAATTTTCGAATTCGCCATTTTGGGTCCACCAGTTTGGATCCGCCATTTTAAATTTTGAAAATCTGACTTCAAATTCGAATTTTGCGGCTCCAAAAACCATAATTACAATTAAATCACATTTTTTAGAAACTTTTTTTTCTTAGACCGTTTTTGGACCACAAGCGATTTTTAGCTGGACTGCGAAGGGGTTAATAGTAAACATCAATAAGAAAATTAATAAAAACTTTTAAAAAGACACCGCATAACCTCGAATTTAAAGAGCATAAATGTAAATAGTATATAAAACTATAAGTAACATATAATTTTAATGCTTATACTTACTTTCTTGAAAATCAATTTGCGTTATCGGAATGTGGGACCTGAAAAATCCCTGAAATACGGGGATTTAACGGGGATTTTTCGGGGATTTGTTAAAAAAGTAAATAAAACAATATAAATTGATATATTGCATTATAGATATTGAAAGAGGAGGATTTAGAGAACATTTTTATGTATTAATGTTGTTAAACTTGTTAATGTTTAATGTAAAATTATTGAAATTAAAAAGTGATTATTTCCCGAATCATTGACACTTGTTGAGGGATTTGTTAAAAACAGTTGTAAAATAACTGTTTCAACCACTTTAGGCGTATATAATTGTAAGATTATAATATAATGAAATTATTTATACGAAAAAATTTCCATTTAATACTATTTTAATGTTTAAAATAATTAAAAACAAAAATTGTATTGAAAACGTAAGTATAATCAATGGTAAAGTGTTTACATGTGTTAGTGACGTACCGACAAAAGTAAAAGTTAGTTGAAAGTCGCTAACGAGATGGCGCCGTCATACATTTCTTTAGTGCATTGTAACGCGAAATTGGAAAGTTACAGAATGTAAACAAATGGTTGATTGTTAACAATTTTGTTGATTTAATGTTTTTTAGGAGGTAAGTAGTTTTATCGTTGTCATGAATGAATATTAATGTTAAAAAAATAGTATTTTTAAAAAAAATTGTTTTATTTTTGAATTTAATACAAATAAATTAAATATATATGAAATTAAATAACGAGATCAGAATAAACAGAGATTAATTAATACAGAAATTGAAAGATAATATTTTGTTGATGTTTAAAAATATGTATTTTATCAGAAATAGAAAATTATTAAGCTGATTTAATCTGTTGTACTGTAGGTAAGTATGAAAGTTATACGTATGTTATATTGACGGAGTACAGTAGTGCGCCAATATTTGAATTCGCAATGGAGTTAAATTATTAAATGTATATACTTACTATTGAGTTATTACTTTATTTTCTGTAATTAATTGTTTATTCAATATAAACGCGCATTAAATGATTTTTAATTTGGTATTTCTCTACAACAAAAATAATAATGTAGTGGAGAATGTAATATGTGAAGTATTTCTGGTATTGTCGAATGTCAGAATGAAAAGAAGTAAATTTTCAATTTTTAAACAAATCAAATTGTTGAAATTAATATGTTACATTTTTTTAAATTAATAATCAATATATATATATATATATATATAATATAGTATACCTTTTATTATATTATATCTATTTAACGTATTTTAAAATTAAATCACTCACTTGTTCTTTGTAAACATATGTTCCTAACCTCACTAACTTACATAGTTATAACCGCACAATATATCTACTTTCATTTGTATTATTAAAGTTTTTGAAAGTAATTACATTTTTGAGAATAATTTTATTATTTTCAAATGATTATTGAAATTTTGACGAGAAATGTAAAGATTTTTAAACAAAATTAAAATTTTTACAACTGTCGTGTTAAAAATTGTTTAAATATTTTAATTCTGGAAAATAATTTTATTGATTTTAAAGATAATTTAATTTTTGACGAGAATATAAAAATTTTTTGAATATAATTGAAATTTTGACAAACAATTTTAGTACGTACATTTTTTCAAAAAAAAAATAATTTCTACAATAATTTGTAACGCCTTAGAAATTCAATTTCGTTAGTGTTTTTAATTAAAATTCTTTTATAAATACCTTACTTTTAATAATTATATAAATATATAAAGTCAGTTGGCGTAAATCATCATATATACACTAATGAAACAGCGTATAGTCACTGATATTTCAGCCTAAATACGCTGACGATATTTTAGAGTTAGCAATTAGTTTCTTTCTATAGTCGCCAATAGTGTCACTCGTTCGCATCTGATTCTATTTTTCCGTTAGGCTTTTGTTTTTTCTTTGATTGTCAATGATAGCTTGTCACTTGATTTTGAATCAGGTTTTGTATTAGGTATTTTTTTCTTTATTTAATTAGCAACTGCATCACTCAGTCAATTCTTAAACTGTTTTTTCGTTAGGCATTTGTTTTTTGTAGATTGTCAACACTAGCGTATGTCATTTGTTTCAGAACTTGCTTTTTCGTAACTTTGGTTGCTTCGATTATCCTATAATAACGTTTTTTCGTTAGGCATTTGTTTTTTGTAGATTGTCAACACTAGCGTATGTCATTTGTTTCAGAACTTGCTTTTTCGTTACTTTGGTTGCTTCGATTATCCTATAATTACGATTAGTTACATGTAACACTTTACATGCGATTTTTTCGTTATTTATTTTCTTAGCTTTTTTCATAATTATTTAAATAATTATGAATAAGAAACAAAACTCCTATTTTCTCCGTAAGAGGAAAAATTTTGATAGTGCTTATTCCCCACCCGACAATCCGGATGATTCAGAATCGGATGGTGATTGTGGATCTTCAGATGAGAATGATGATGATAGAAATTGTGATGTGACTGAATCACATTCCGATTCCAATAACTCGGATGATTCTAATAGTGATGAAAGTATTGCAGATGTAAGTGATATATGGTCTCAAGATAGAACTCTTTTTAAGAATTTAAATAAAACTTTTGAAAGGGATCCAGAAGTCCAAATGAACTTTCATAATAGTTGTCCTGAAATAAGGTATTTTTTTTCTTTATTAACACAAGAAATAATTGATTCTATAGTTCTCGAAACCAATTCATACGCTAAAGAGTCTTCGGATGAAAACTTTAAGTGGAAAGATATTTCTTCTGAAGAATTACAAGCATGGATAGGGATAAACATTATTATGGGGATTCATCGACTGCCATCAGTTAAGAATTATTGGAGTACTGATCCATATTTAAGCGTACCAGCAGTATCAGAAATAATGACTCGTACTCGCTTTATGGAAATTACAAGTAAACTTCATCTGAATTCCAATGATACGGCGTATCCTAAAGGACATCCACAGTTTGACAAACTGCATAAAGTTAGGCCTTTTTTAGATGAAGTTAATAAAAAATTAACGAAATGTTACCATCATTCTGATACATTGTCAATTGACGAATCCATGATACCATTCAAGGGACGTTCCTCTTTGAAGCAGTACATGCCAATGAAACCCATCAAAAGAGGTTACAAGGCTTGGTGCTTAGCTGATTCTAAGATAGGTTTCATATTGGAATTTGAGATATATACGGGAAAGTCGAACACAAATGATTTTTCAGGTGATACATTGGGAGAACGTGTTGTTCTTAAGTTGTCTGAACAGTTAAGAAACTCTGGTGTTTTATTAGTCTTCGACAATTTTTTCACTTCAGTGAAATTAATGAAAGAACTAAGAGCCAAGCACATTTTTGCTGTTGGTACAGTCAGGGCGAATCGAATTGGCTTACCCGATATCATGAAAGAAAAAAAGAAGATAGTCAGGGGGGAACATGTGTATCGAACTCAGGGTTGTGTAACGGCGATAAAGTGGATGGATTCTAAGCCTGTAACACTTTTGAGCACTGCACATGATCCCGAGTCAGTCACAGAAGTGAAAAGAAAAAATAAAGATGGTTCTAGAAGTAACGTTTCCTGTCCTGAATCAATTTCAGATTATAATAAGTATATGGGAGGTGTAGATCGGTTTGATCAATTGAAGGAACGTTATGCAATAGGTAAAAAATCCAAAAAGTGGTGGCATAGAATATTCTATTTTATTATTGATTTAGTAATTGTAGATGCTTATATTTTGTGTAACATTCACAAAAACAAAAATTCGATAGATCAACTCCATTTTCGACTAAACTTGGCAAAACAGTTGATTGGCAATTTTTGTTCAAGGGAAAAGGTTGGACGTCCTATTGCACTTGACAGTAAAAGAATTAAGGTGTCGAAAGAAAAAAGAACAAGTGGCAATAAGCATTTGCCGCAGAAAAATCACAACAGCCGTCGATGCCAATTTTGCAGTGTGAAAGGCAAGGTTTCTAGAACTAGAACAACCTGTACAACCTGCAAAGTTCCACTATGCCTCGATCCTTGTTTCCGTCAATTCCATTCAAAATAGTTTCTAAAAGTAAAAAACAAAAACAAAAATATATATATATAAAACAAAAAAAAAATAAAAATAAATAAAAAACAAAAAAAGATAAAAAACAAAATAAAAAACAAAAAAAAAACAAAATAAAACAAAATAAAAAACAAAAAAAACAACAAAAAACAAAAAAATAAATAAAAAAAAATAAAAAACAAAAAAAATAAAATGGGATCTATGTTCTGTAACCTCCTCGTGGTTGGTCCCGGTAACTACAAACTTGTAGGCTAATTACAGACAACGCTGACGTAGGATTAATCTCCCAATAACACTGAGTAGTTTTTTTAGGAGCTTAAAGCAATTATTTGAAACTTTTGTTCGTAATATTGGTTCCGCTATTTTGAATTTTAAAAAACGAAAATCAGATTCGTAATCAGCGACCCCAAAAACCCACAAGTAGTAATTTTCATGAGCCTAACTCAATTTTTAAATATTTTTATCCGCCATATTGGATCCGCCATTTTGAATTTTGAAGAACTAACATCAGATTCGTAATCAGCGACCCCGAAAACCCCCAAGTAACGAATTTCAAGTGAATTCGATGAAATTTTTAAATTTTCAAAATTTTGGTTTTTTTGACAATTTAAAAAAAAAAATTTTCAATTTTTTTTCTTAAATTTTGTACAAAAACAAACAACTTTTCTTTTAGTTACCTTTCTGTACAACAAAAAACAAGAATTTTTTTTTTTAAGTTTTTGGTCCAGATTTATTTTTGTTCTTTTTTAAGTTTCTGGTCCACTCTCTAAATTTGAATCAGCGATAAGTCGCTGACTCACCAGCCCAGAGTATGCAGCTGATCATACGCTGGAAAATCAGTGCATATACGCTGTTTTATCAGTGTATATTCGCTAATTGACTCAGCTGCATAATTTGGACTAGTGAATCAGCGACTTTTCGCTGATTAACCCCTTCGCAGTCCAGCTGAAAATCGCTTGTGGTCCAAAAACGGTTCAAGAGAAAAAAGTTTCTAAAAAATGTGATTTCATTATAATTAAGGTTTTTATAGTCGCAAAATTCGAATTTGTTGGCAGTTTTTCAAAACTTAAAATGGCGGACCCAAAATGTCGAATTCGAAAATTTTTAATTTTATCAGATTTGCTTGAAACTTGTTACTCGGGGGTTTTCGGGGTCTCTGATTACGAATCTAATGTGAGATTTTCAAAATTCAAAATGGCGGGTCCAATATGGCGGTCGAGAAGATAAAAAATCCACGGATTTGTTTAAAACTTGTTACTTGGGGGTTTTCGGGGTCGCTGATTACGAATCCGATATAAGTTTTTAAAAATTCAAAATGGCGGACCTAAAATTTGATCAAATTGCATGAATCTTGAAATTATCCGCCATATTGGATTCACCATTTTCATTTTGTAAATCTGACATCATATTCGTAATCAGCGACCCCGAAAACCCCCAAGTAACGAGTTTCAAGCGTATTTGATAAATTTTTAAATCTTCATAGACGCCATTTTAGGTTCACCTAATACCTAAAGAATGTAGATTCTAAATCCGGAACGCTGATCACTACACTATTTACTAACTTAGAATTTTTAATTTTTTAACACATACTAGAATGTCGTGTCAAAATGTTGGTGGAAATATCACAAAGCCACAAATTCAATTAATCGAGTCATTTTATTATTTATGTAATAAATTTAATTTAAAAAAAAATTAAAAAAAAATTTTTTTTTAAATTAAAAAATTTTAAATAAATTTAATTTTCTTTATTTTGTTAACAAGATAACATACGAAACGAATTAAAATATATTCATATAAATTATAGTAGAAACAGTGCCGGCCTTAGCCGTTTTATCGCCCTTGTGCGAAATTTTGAAAGCGCCCCTTGTAAGGCGAGGTTTTGTCTAATTTTTGGATAATTCAGTTTTTTTGAAAATTTTAATATCATTATTAACAAACGAAAAACAATATAATGAATTAAATATTGCAATTTATTATAATTATTTATATACATATATATTTTTCCAATGAAAAATTTTTCGTTCTGCAAATTTTTACCAAAGGCGAAGGTGTAAATGCTCTCTCAGTAAATAAAAAACATAAAAAATTTTTTCTTAAATGCGCCTTCAAAGTAGCGGCGCCCCCTACAGCGTGGCGCCCCTGTGCGACCGCACAGGCGCGCACTACCCTTAAGCCGGCACTGAGTAGAAATAAATGTAAAACGATATCAGTATCCCAGGTGCGAATTATCGGTCGGCCCATAGTTGTGCATACGTCATAGTCGGCTCAATTTGGTCAGCCAAAGGTCGGGCCACCCTGTGCATTGATCACGCCGGCCTTCCAGTGGCTGACACAGTTGGACCAACCGTTGGCACCAAAGTTGGGCCGTCTATGGATGCCAAAGTTGTGCCGACTATGGGATCGAATGGTTGGGCATCCTTCGGTAACAACAATCAGCCCAACTTTGGTAAAGATAGTCTTGCCAACCAGTGACAAATGTTAATAAAAAAAATCTTTATTGAAGGACCACAAGTTGACAATTACCTTACATTGATCACACATTTATCGCACATACATTATATTAGTTATAAACATATTAAAATATTTAATGCTTGTGGGTATCGAACTCGCAACCTAACGCACTACACAGTGCCGGCTTTAGGGTAGTGCGCGCCTGTGCGGTCGCACAGGGGCGCCACGCTGTAGGGGGCGCCGCTACTTTGAAGGCGCTTTTAAGAAAAAATTTTTTATGTTTTTTATTTACTGAGAGAGCATTTACACCTTCGCCTTTGGTAAAAATTTGCAGAACGAAAAATTTTTCATTGAAAAAATATATATGTGTATAAATAATTATAATAAATTGCAATATTTAATTCATTATATTGTTTTTCATTTGTTAATAATGATATTAAAATTTTCAAAAAAACTGAATTATCCAAAAATTAGACAAAACCTCGCCTTACAAGGGGCGCTTTCAAAATTTCGCACAAGGGCGATAAAACGGCTAAGGCCGGCACTGGCACTACAGTCACACAAGCTACCATAATGCTACGCTCACATGCTTGCAGAAGGAGCGTGATAACTTTATAAACTACAACCGTACCTGACCGTTGGCGATTAAATATTCGCGTTTGTCACGGTGGCATTCACTGTTGGCCCAACTTTGGGAGAAACTTTTAACCAAAGTCGGGCCATCTTTGGGCGCCGAAATTTCGACTGCCACAGTTGGCCCAACGTTCCAACTGTCGCAACCGACCGAAATTCGCATCTGGGTATTGTAATTCTGGAATTTTTACTTTACCCAGGTGCGAATTTCGGTCGGCCGCCACAGTTGGAACGTCGGGCCAACCGTGAATGCAACGTGACAAACGTGCGAATATTTGATCGTCGGCCCAACTGTCAGCCACAGTTGGGCCAACGGTTGGATGAACTTTGGCCGCCACAATTAAGAAAATCAACTTTTTTTGGTCGGCCCAACCATCAGTCACAGTGGGGCCGACGCTCGGGTAAATTTGTCCACCAAAGTTAAAAAATCGTTTTCTTGATGGTTGGCCCGATCGTCACCCACAGTTGGGCCAACGGTCGGGTACGGTTGTAGTTTATAAAGTTATCACGTTCCTTCTGCAGACATGTGAGCGTAGCATAGTGGTAGCTTGTGTGACTGTAGTGCGTTAGATTGCGATTTCTGCCCTCGCGAGCGTCAAGTATTTTAATATGTTTATAACTACTATAATGTATGTGCGATAAATGTGTTATCAATGTAAGGTAATTGTCAACTTGTGGTCCTTCAATAAAGATTTTTTTTATTAACATTTGTCACTGGTTGGCAAGACTATCTTTACCAAAGTTGGGCCGACCGTTGTTACCGAAGGATGTCCAACCATTCGATCTCATAGTCGACACAACTTTGGCATCCATAGACGGCCCAACTTTGGTGCCAACGGTTGGTCCAACTGTGTCAACCACTGGAAGGCCGGCGTGATCAATGCACAGGGTGGCCCGACCTTTGGCTGACCAAATTGAGCCGACCATGCACATGGTTGGCCCGACTATGGACCGACCAACAATTCGCACCTGGGTATCAAAGAAATTTAATTATTAAGTTTTATTTAGTAAATATACAAAATTCATAATAGAGTAAACGTACGAATTGATGGGACAGATGTAATAACGGACGAGGAGCCCGAACTGATTCGATCAAAAACTTGAGAAAATTAAAGGAAAAATATTGAGAAAACTTGTACGATTTGTAATTTCTTATCTTTCAAAAAATATATTTTTCGGACAATTATTTCGTTATCTAGTTGTAAGTGGGAAAACAGTCCGAGCGCCTCGTCCGTTATTGCATCTGTCCCCTTAATTGTCGAGGATGGTTCCTATTGTCGAGTAAACAGACTTTGAATTTTATTTAAACATTGAAGCGCATTGTAAATAGAAAAAAGTGATAAATATTAATTTTTTTATGCATTATAAGTGTGAAGAAATATATTTTTTGGTTATTACCATGGAAACATCGACAAATGGAACACCCTCGGCAATTGGTACACTTACCCTATTTATATTTTCAAAATGTGAATTAATAAATAAATAGCATACCCTGTATGCGAGGAAGAAAACCTGTACTTGCACGGAAAATGTAAGGTGCACATGCTATACCTTTCAAAAAATGTATCCAACAATTAACTTCACTTCATATAAAAACAATTGGAAATAATAAGTGTGAAGTAAATTGAATAGTAAAATTTTTAGACAGGGATAATAAATGCACGGAAAGGTACATATACTGTCCCAAACATTTTCCCGTGCAGTACACTGAATTCACATTCGAATTGTAATTTTGCAGCGCCATTTAAAATCGCTCGTCACAAAATTGTAAATTTACAGATTCTTGTATTTCTTACCTCAAATTCATTATTATTGTCATACTGAGTGCAGTGAAATCACATGATCTTGTAAAATAATTTTTATAGACTCGTGTAATTATACTTTTCGAGTAGTAAAATTCAGATCTTTTTTTATAGTGTAGTTAACCACAATAAATCCTTTCAAAAAAATTAATAATAGTTTAAAATATTTATTTACAATTATATTATAACAAAAGAAAATTATACAATATGTTGTCATTTTAATAAATTTCTATTTTATTAAGTTAACCAATGAAATAATTTTATGGACATTAGGAAGACATCAATTTCCTTAATGTAATAATCGTACTAAAAAAATTCATTTTATTCAATAGATTAAATTTACTTGAAAAATATTTACTTTGGTTCAAATAAATATACGTGTAAAAATTAGATAAATGATTCAAATTTTTTAAATTATTTTTATAATTATCTACTATTAGCAGATTTTCATTTTCATATATTCATCTAAGAGGAATTCCATTTCTATAAGAAGGAAATTATTTTGAATTATATCCATTAATTAAATGATTTTTCTATGTACTTTTGAAAACCTCAAAACACGTCATCTCCGATTTTCTTAAAACTTGTAACAAACTGAAGCTAAAATAGTCTAGTTTCTAAAGGTGAGCACACTTAAACTAAAAATTAACGTCGTTAAGTTAAGTAGTTAACTTTGTTAACAGTTAATTCGTTTACTAACAAGAAAATTAACAAAAATTAACGTTAACCGTAAAAGTTATCGCCAATTAAAAAAATTGTTATTGTATTTTAATTTTTTTTGTTTTTATTTTCGGATTTCTTACAGTGTCAAGATTACACTCCTAAAATATTACTGCAAAATTCGAAGTAAAAAAAAGATAGACATTCTTATTCTTCGCCATTTCAAAGATGTTTTTGTATGCGGATAAGCAATCGAATGATTTAAATATTTTTACATTTGTATTTTTTTTAAAAAGAAAAACAAAAATGTATTTGGTGTTGCTGCTCACAAATCAGATATCAAATTTTCAAAGTTCAAAATGGCGGATCGAATATGGCGAAAGAGAAAATTTTTTTATTTTAATTTTTTTGTAGTTCAATTTTTTTCCCACCATATTGCATTCGCTATTTTTAATGTTGAAAAAATGATGTTATATTGGTAATCAGCGATTCCAAAAACCCCTCGTAACGATTTTCAAGCAAATCTAATGATTTTGAAAAAAATGGCTGACATATTGGATCACACATTTTGAATTTTAAAAATCTGATTCCATATTCGTAATTAGTGACCTTAAAAACCCCCGAGTAACGATTTTCAAGCAAATCCGATGATTTAAAAAAAATGTCGAAACTTACAAACAAAAACTTTAAATGCATTTTTTTCAAAATGTCTTTTTTTGATCCGGTTACACGGAAAAAAAAGTCCATCAACCATTAATGGATTAGTATATTACTTTGAGACGGGACTCTTTTTCCGTTGATGGTTACTTAACTTCACTTAACGATTGAAAAACATCATTGAAGTATTAAAAAAGAGTCATGGAATGATTAGAATGCCAGTATGTGACCAATTGTTTTAGATTTAATGGTGAATTATTATATCAATGAATGTTTGAATGTTTACGAATCATTAGTAAAGTTTGTGAAACGTTAGTTGACTCGTAGTCTAAATCGGTGCTCTTCACCAGCGCATTGTTGCGCAGTGTACCGATGCGCATTTCTTCCGGTTTTTCTATAGTCCATGTGTTTTTGCTGTCTGCTATACAAATCCCTATATACTATTATGTGTAATGTGAATATTTAACTTAACTAATAATTTGCAGTTTGATTGCGTCTAGAAATTGACCTCGATGAAAATATATTTTCTTTTATATTTCTCGCTAATTAAAAAGTAGTTATTAGTGCAAAATAATTTCTCACAAGTTGTGAAAAATTTTGTTATTTGGTATATAAGAACAGTTCGCTTCTAAACTTAAAGTGTTATAAGTGTGCGTTTCTACGTGTAGTTATTATAAGTGCGAAAATGTATTGGTCTAAAGCGTCTAAGAGTGTAAATAAAATATCGGAACTGTGCAACGAAAAAATGTGTTTATTCTGTACCAAATAGTGTCTAAAATTAGGGATAATTCTGAAAGAATAAGTTGAATTTTTTGAATGCTTTTGATAGTCATGGAAAATTTAATAGACAGTTTTCTAAATTTTAGTGAACGAGTTTTATATATTGTGACTCCAAGTATGTTATCCATTCAATGATTTTGTGTCCCGTCTCAAAGTAATATACTAGTCTATTAATGATTGATGGACTTTTTTTTCCGTGTAGAGTGACATCTCGAGTTCTTCTAAAGCGATTTTAAAAACTCAAAGGACTTTTGATTCAGCGTTATCATGCCTATAAGTGGAACCTCAGACTCTGAAAAATTTCCAACTCCCCTTTCTTTATAAGAGAAATTCTGAATAAAAACACCTTTTTTGCACATTTTGGGGAAAAAGTACTTTGGCTCGGCTTTTTCAGCTTTTTGTGCACCTCTATCAAATTTAATGCTATTTCCAGCTTTTCCATATTGTTCTTCAGATTCCATGCTATTTTCAAGTTTTCCAGGTTGTATGACAACCATGCTTTACCCTACTGATGGGTATTTCTCAATTTTCAACTTAAGTGTATTTTAAAAATTAATAAAAAATAAATACATCTCTTTTTATTAATAACCAGCTGTCACATTCGTCTTCGACGGGTTTTAGTTTTTGCTAATATATTTGACAGGGTATCTACCCACTGGGACTTAAATTTTATATTGAAAAACTAATAATTAGTAACCATGAACTATTTCGTTAGGAAAATATTACAGTTTTAATCAGTGACAGATTTTTTTCTATCTAATTTCTTATTCAGGAACAGTATTTGTCAACTTTTAGTACTTTATGTGTTTGTAGTGCTGCAATTAATGTATTAAAATTTAATCCTAAATTTACACCAGCATTTGGAGTCAAAGTAGAGTCTAATTATAAATAATTGTGTCGCAATTAGACCCTACGTTACGATTGCTAAAACCTAAATAAAATCTATATGTTTAAGTTAAAATTAGAGCTTTAATTTCTACTCGGGTCTGTTGTCATAAATATCGCATCAATAAAAATAAAAGTATAAAGCAGTTTTTAAAAACAAATTAAGATAATAAAACTTTTTTAATTTCGTAAAAAAATTACCGATTTTTCCTGCTCAAATTACATTTCCGCGGCTATTTATAGGTTTTCCCTCGCAATTGGTAGACACTTTATTATATGTGTTGTAGTACAAAGTAAAAGTGTAACATACGAACATACATATATACATACACGAAATTTTTTATTGGCATTTTTGGAATCCTGGATGCTCAAAAGGAATAATTATATGGGAAACTTAGATTTCTGAGCAATGTACAGACAAAAGTTTCATCTTATATACATAGATTTTAAATAAAATAATTAATTGCAGTTGCAAAAATTATTAAACTTATTAATAATCTAAATAGTTATTTTATAAAAACTGCTTTATATAATTTAGTGAAATACGAATTTGATTATGAAATTTAAGTAAACTTAATTTGATTTAAATATAAAAAATATTTATTAAAATTGATAAATTTACAATTTTTTATTTATCAAAATAAATGTTTCCTCCCTTATTTATTATTATTATTTTACTTTCTTCTTTTGACTTCTTCTTATCTGAAACAAAAAATACTACATTAATTTTCATTACAATAGCAGGATTGTCACAATCATTTAATTTTCTTTTTCTCTGATTTTTAGATAAAATTTTATTAATTTTCATAACCTTAAAGAATATTTTGACACACTTTAAAAATTATTAGATATTAAAAAATAGGTTCCATGTTTATTTACGAATACAGGGTGTCGAATAAAAATTGGTTTTGAAATTCCTTGCCTTATAAATTCTTAAAAACTGCATTTTCAACTTTTTTTTAAATTTCGATATGCATTTATTAACCCACCTCTTGAAATAAATCTTATTCCTTTCCTTATTCTCCCAAAACAAAGTATTACAAAATAACAAAAGTATACACAAGTATTTTAAAATTACAGGCTTCGCACTCTATTATGAGTATAAAAAAGTAGGAAAAAGTAGCCTCGATGACAAAAAAAAGTAGGAAATAGTAGCATCGGTGACAAAAGAAATTAAAGAATTTCATTAAAAAGTTTTAAAAAAATTGAATTTTCAAAGTATTTTAATTTAATAATTGATAAATAATTGAATTTTATAAGGAGTCACATTCTAATGTATTCACGTTTCTTAGTGCGAAGATTAATAATTAAAATTTTTATTAGTTAATTTTAAAAAAATACACACTTCAAGTTTTTTAACAAAATTGAATTATCGCAGTTTTTTTGAAAATTTTGAAAAATAAGATTTTTTAATTCTGTTATTTCAAGATAATTGAATTTTTTAAACAAATAATTAAAAATTTTTAATGTAATTGAAATTTCTTTACATTCTATTAAAAATAATTTACTTCTTTTAAAGAATTTTATTTCAATTTTTCTAAATAATCAAGGAAAGTTAGTCACCGTATAATTATAATTTTATTTAAAAAAATTTATTCCTAAAACATTCAATTATTTTGCTAAATAGTAAAACTTCAACAAAATTAAATTACTTTTAGAAATTTTATTAAAATTCATTGCAAAAGATCAATTATTTCTATAAATAACAAAAATTCATTTATATATTCACCACAAGAATTCAATTATTTTCAAAAATTGTTCTTAATTCAATAATTTGTATGTCTACTATTTTAATAAAATTTCCAAAAAGTATTCAATTATTTAACAACAGTTTTGACAAAATTCTACACAAACATTCAATTATTTTCTAAAAGAATGAAAATTTCATAGGAATTGAATTATTAAAAATAGAGTTTATCTGAATTTTTTTTTAAAATCAATTATTTAAAACTTTTGTTTATAACATTCTCGCAATAATTCAATTACTTTGATAAATAATAAAACTTATTGCAGAAATAAAATTATGTTTAATACAATTTTAATCAAATTCGTGCGAAAAATGCAATTATTTAAAAAAATTTGATTAAATGTTTTCTAAAGAAAGAATTTCAATTATTTTTAAAATATATTCTTCACAAGAATTCAATTATTTTCATAAATTTCCATAAAATTAAAAAAAAACCATTCACTTATTTTCAAAAGTAATGAAATTCTGTACAGAAATTCAATTATATTTGAAATTTTTTTGAAAGTCTCCGAAATTCCAATTATCTTTTTAAATAATTAAATTATTTTCTACAATTGGATCATTTTCAAAAATTTTAATAAAATTCGACGCAAACAATTAATTATTTTTATAAATATGTAATAACATTCTTTGGAAGGATATTCAATTACTTTTATAAATAGTAAAATTCTTTGCAGAAATTCAATTAGTATTAATAAATTTTAATGAAATTAAATTAATCAAATTTCCAATTATATAATTCTGAACAGACAAGATTTTTTTTGGAAAATTAAAAAATTCTTTTGTTTAATTGAATTATTTTACAAATTGTAGATTTATGTTCGAAATGAAATAAATAAAAATTTGATGAGAAAATAAAACCGAGAAGAACGGGGAATTTAAGGGTTAAACACAATTTATAATCAGTCACTATTGATGGAGCAAATGTCGGTTAAATTATTTCCAATTATCTTATCCTCGTATCAAAAAAGTAGCAAATAGTAGCTTTTAGTAGAAAAGTGCGAAGCCTGAAATTAAATTAAGTTTTTTTAAAAAGGAATTATTGTCAGAACAGAAAATTGGAAGGTTTTTATTACAATTCGTAGTAATTTTCACAGTTTGTTAGACAAACAAAAAATTCACAAAAATTCTAAACTTCTTATGAATCCTGCAAATTTAACTTTTTATACTATTTTAATAAAAATTGCTGATTTTTTCCCTACTTTTCTTGATCTGTAGAAACCCAGAATTATTATTTTAAATTTCTTTACCTCTAAAACTCTTTTTGCCACATTCCGGCCTCCTTTCCCTTCCCCTGTTGGAACTTCTGCTCCTTGATCTGTTGTGCCGTTCTTCGTTTTTCTTCTTCTCCTTTTTTTCTCTTGTCTAAGAAGCTGAAAATAAACATTTCATAAATAAATATTTTAAAAGTAAATTCAGAATATTTTTTATTTTTGATATTTATATACTGAAAGAATCAGATTGTTATATTTTGTTTAAATAATTAATTTTTTAAAAGTTTTTATTTATGTATAATTATATACATGACACGAGACTTTACTTTAATAAACTATAATTTTACTTCTTTCATTATAATTTTTAAATTTTCTATTTGAAAAATGACTAAACCAGAGTTGTGTTGTAATTGTCTTTTTTCCTCTATTTTTTTCAGATCTAATCTTCTTATTGCTTTTAAATATAAATTTTATTTATCATAAATGAATCACATATTTGGGAGAATTTTTATTGTATTTTAGTAAAATAAAATTTAATTTAATGAAATAAAATGTCTAGTTGCTTCTGACTTAAATATTTTTACCATCTGGATATAATTTAAAATACTTTTTAATACTTAAATACAGGAACAAAATTCTGATATTGTTTTTGCACAGTAGGGTGACCGTTATTTTACAAAAGTTATAATTTCTTAGGTCACCAGACTGAATTTGCTTTAAAATGTAAAAAAATGAACTATGCACAAAAACAGCACAATTGATCAATATTAACCCGTTCCACAGAAAGGGTAAAGTTTTGAAGGGGTTTAACATGGGATGCTGATCACGAATCGGATGTCAGAAATAATTTTTGACAGCTTTTAGCTGATAATCTTTAAAAATGACAATTTCTGTGGGAGTTTAGACATTTTTAGTGTTAAGTTTAATAAATTTAATAAAATAACAAAATTTTCAACAAACGCATCCGGGGCGTAATAGATCACTTTCCTTATTTCTTGTAATTTATATATTCATAAGTACCAATGACAACCCTTTATAAAAAAAGTTAGTGGAGAATAGATTTTTTTAAGTACGAGGATTTTGCATTTTGCTACAACTTTTTCAAATTTGAAAATTACTTTAAAAATGTTTAAAGTTTAAATTAAATGTGTTCAATTTTTAACATTCTTTGTTATAAATGTACATAGAAACCAAAACTGTCAATATTAAATAATATTTCATGATCAAAATTATAATTTCATTTCTCCAAAAAGATTGTTCTATAAAAAAAGTACAATTAGTAATATTAGAACGTACTTTTTTTAATTGAAAGCTGAGATGTTAGGCTAAGTTTTTCACATAATGAAACTTTTATTTCAGCAAGAATGACGAAGTTAAGTAACAAAAAGTGAAAAGTATTCAAATTACGCCCCGGTCTCCCCTATTTTCATTTTTATTTTATTACAAAATTTTGAAAATTATCTGAAATATCGCAAGTTGAAGGAAAAAATTTCATTAAATTTGCAGTTTTCAAACAATCATTTCCTCCCAAATATTTCAAAACTGTAATAGACAGAAAAAAAATATTAAAAAAATATGCGCATTGAAATTTTCTGTAAGGATATATATTTAAAATATTTAAATATTTAAGTTGAATTCTGAGTTTCCAGGGGACTTCGATTTCGACCGAGAACTATTTACGTGACATTCTAGAATCTAGCCGCTTAATATACAATTTAAAAAAGAAATATCCTTACCTGAAAATTACATTTTATGAATACAAAATAAAAAAATCCTTTATTAATTGCAAAGCAGAGCTAATAAAAATCATGATTTTTATAAAAAAAATAAAAAAAACTGATTTTTTTTATTTCATATATAATGTTTTATAGCATTTTTACTGCATTTATACATACTACGTACATAAATTCTTGTTATAATGAAAATTTCTGTTTTAAAACCTTTAAGAAACTAACAGAATACTAATATTTTATGCTATTCTTTGGCCCAAATACAAAATACTGATTTTTAATCTGCAAATAACTGATATAAAATTAACAAAAACTAATGATTATTACATTCTGATATTCATAATTCTTTTTTACTTTTTTGAATTTAAAACTTTAAATAAAAATAAATACTAATTTAAAATGCTTTAACAAGAATTATATTTGATTTTTATCTATAAAAAAATAAAAAATATTAAATAATTTTAGTTAAACAAATTTCTTTTATTTAAATCATGGTTTCAATGGCAAGATTTAAATCATAATTTAAATCAAATTGATTTAAATCATTGCAGCCCTGCTACAAAGAATATCTACTTGTCGCTATAGAAATTATTTTAGTGTGTTTAAATTAATTGTATGCAAGTTACTTAATCTGAAAAGTCTCCTTTTCAAAAGTTCAACAGCTTCATTGATAACACTGGTCGACAAAATTAAGGTTTTTTCTTGCTACAAGAATAAAGTAAAGTGATTCTTACATGATTTTTGACGTAGATTACGAATCTATAAGTGAAATTATCTCATCACGTCTCAATTTTGAGAAAAACGGGGCCAAAGTGCCAAAAAATGGCATTTTTGACACTTTTTGAACCCCTATAAAAAAAGAACGCGACGTGATAAAAGGTTCAAATGTGGCTTAAATGAGAGCTCAAACCTTCAACTTTAATATCCGAAAGCAAAAAATCATGTAGAAATAGCTCAAAATTGTGGGGAACAACTTTTTACCACATTTGCGTAAAACAGCTACTATTTTTGCGTTAATATAGGGTAAATTGGTAAAAACTTGTTCCCCAAAATTTTGAGCTATTTCTACATGATTTTTTGCTTTTTGATATTAAAGTTGAAGGTTTGAGCTCTCATTTAAGCCACATTTGAACCTTTTATCACGTCGCGTTCTTTTTTTTATAGAGGTTCAAAAAGTGCCAAAAATGCCATTTTTTGGCACTTTGGCCCCGTTTTTCTCAAAATTGAGACGTGATGAGATAATTTCACTTATAGATTCGTAATCTACGTCAAAAATCATGTAAGAATCATTTTCCTTTATTCTTGTAGCAAAATTTTGTCGAACAGTGTAATTGTCTACTTTCAATAAGACAAAATTTTATTTGGGTTCATCTCAGTGCTCTTAAAATATTTTTATTTTCGACATCTGGTTCGTGATCAGCACATTTAATAGTACACATTTATTAGTGCATTTAACTGTGCAAGTACACGGAAAAAAATTTCAGGACGCGAACGAGCAATATTGGGAATATAATTAAAATAAAGAACAACATAACCAACGTTGTGAATTAAACTTAACTACATTAGACAAAAGTTTAGCCAATTCAGTGATAGTGAGCTTTGGTTGAGTGCAATTCGTCAGCCATATTGGAATTTCTGACAGCATAAACATCAACTTTTGAGTTTTCAGTTTTAAAACATAGTATTAATTTCAATAATATACTTTAAAATTTTTGTAATTTGAAACATACGATTGAAAAAAATTAAAATGAGCATTTAATTTTACTTTTTACGTAATTAAAATTGGTTCTGTCATAGGTTGTTTTCAAGTAAAATTCAATATCGCCATTCTAACGATAATGCCAATATCGCTCGCTCGTTTTTGACGAAATGTTTGGCTGTTATAGCGAAAAATTTCTCCATTTCAGTTGTACTTTTTTTTCCGTGTATTAAATTTCCTTCATGTAATTCAATAAATCTTACATTGAATGCAGCAGCTCTTGCTATTTTACTTTTGCCGCCACTTCTGCCTCTACCATATCGCTCCCTCTTTCTTTTCTATAATGTTACAATTTTTTTCATTTTACATCAAAATTTTTATATTTCAAATAAATAATTAAATAAAATAAATAATAATCTCCTTCTAACCTATAGGTAAAAAAATACGTCAAATTAGACATACATTTTGACGTAATGTGAGGCAGTTATTTATCCTCTTTTTAGCCTATAGGTCAAAAATAGGTCAATTTTGACATAAGTTTTGATGGCCTCTTTGGAAAGGGCGCATTTATAGAATCTTGAAACAGCGGCGGTGGTGATACTGCGTACTGTACATTCTAATTTTTGACAGTCAAAAATTATTTCTACTGTTTCACGCGTGAGATCCAAAACTTTTAAGTAAACATTTATATTAATTGAACAGTTGGGTAAAATGCAAAATAAGTGTTCACTATATTTACCGTAAATGAGGCTAATTTCGCTCAATTTTTCAATTCTTTATTAAATAACTTCGGGAAACGATGAAAATAAATATTGGCACTGAAAATATATAATCTCTAACCCTTTATCTTTCTTATTACTGCATAAAGAAATTAAAATATGTAACAGAAAAATATTCATAAGCCGTTTTGTTGTGAGCGACTGTACCTTTAAATGAGGGTAAATTCGCTCACCATTATTATTCTGGCAAAATATATTATAATCTGCAAAAATAAAACTAAATATTCTTTAGAATCAATAAAGATAAAAATTAAGAACAATGTCCAAAGCTTTTGGAATAAATATTTAGTATTATTTTATCAATAAGTAATTATATTCAATCATTCAATTAAACGTACTCATAACCATAAAAATTAGGGTTAAGTTTGACAATTTAGTGCTTAAACCATTTTAAATGGTTTAATTTTTAGTTATAAGAGTACTATTATTAAAAAAAATTGAATTATAAATTAAAATAATTAACATACCCGCCTGGATATTTTAAGTATGTTAATTATTTTAATTTATAATTCAATTTTTTTTAATAATAGTACTCTTATAACTAAAAATTAAACCATTTAAAATGGTTTAAGCACTAAATTGTCAAACTTAACCCTAATTTTTATGGTTATGAGTACGTTTAATTGAATGATTGAATATAATTACTTATTAATAAAACAATACTTATTTCCTGAGCGAATTTACACTACAAATTTGGATTTTTTTTAATTGGTTTTTTGCAGAATCTATTTATTGCTTTCAGTTTTGTGCTTTATGAAAATCATGTTGGCAATACAGGAAATGTAATGTTCGGAAGGATTCAACTTAAAAATTTTCAAGTAAAGCTTTATTACCTACTTTTTCATACTACTTGTTCAATATGAAAATTACTAACTTGTGGTTTAAATATAATTTTTATTGAAAGTTATCAATGAATCTGCAGAAAATAAATTTTAAATTAAAGTGTACTATTTATATTAACCAAAACAATTGTACATCTTAAATATTTCTCTCTAAAAAGTATATTAATCGACTTTTAAAAAATAGATATCTGTTGAGCGAATTTACCCTACATGAGCGGAATTAGCCTCTCTTACGGTATATTTACTGAATATTTAAGTAAAACTTTATGAACAAAAATAAGAAAAAATGTTAATATACTAAAACTATATTAATACTGCCGTAAATCTTAATTTACCTATTTTATTTGCTATCTAAACCCTCTTGAATTGTTCACGAACAAATATTTATTTTATACACCTGCGTACTGTACATTCTAAACGCATGCGGGGCGTTCCATAGCTAGAAGAACTTTTGAATCTCAGATTTTGTTTATACTTGGTTAATTTGTTGTGTTGGGGGTGCTTTTAAAGTACACTCAAGGATTTTGCAAAATTTTAATTATTTTGCAAGATATTGTTAATTAAACTTTTTGGTCACTTTTTTTATAGGAATTTTTATCTTGTAAACTATTGTTCCTAGAAAAAAATATTTTAGACAAACATTGAAGAGAATGTATTGAATTTTAACAATATTTTATTAAAAAATAATTTTTTTAATTTTTCGCTAAATTTGTTTAAACAATTATTTTTAAAATTTTTTTTTATGAAGGAAATAACCAAATTTTATAAAAAATTATTTTTATTAAAGCTTGGAATGTCTTTAAAAAGTACTCCAATTTGTGAAGATGTGTTTTTTGATATTTTCGAGAAATTAATTTTTTAATTTTTGATTGTTTAGTTCGGGCCACACGGCTTGCCCGGCAGCGGTCGCAAACAGTTATTATACGCATGGAGAAAATTTATTCCTGAAAATTTACCGAACTTTGTTCAGTAAAACTGGGATGAAGTGTCAAAAATGTAATTTTTAAGGAACACGACTGTAAAAGCAATTGCATTGAAAGATAATGTAAAAAGAATAAATCTTACGGTACATGTATTAGCCCTTCACTTACAATTCGGTAAAACCGTAAATGTAAATGTACACTATACTTAGTTTTATTGAAAGTTCGGTAAAACGTAAGGCACTGTGTTCGATAAAACTTATATTTATTGTATAGTTCAGTAAAACGTAGGGTAAGTGTTCACTACACTTATTTTTATTGAAAATTCAGTAAAACGTAAGGTACAATGTTTGGTAAAATTTATATTCATTGAATTACTGAATAGTTCAGTAAAACTTAAAGAATAAAAAAAATAATGTTATTGCAGTAGTTCTATAGTGATACTGCCGCAAATCTCATTTTACCTACTTTAATCACTACCTAAACCCCTTACAATTATTCACGAACAAATACTTATTCATTGCATCTGCCTACAGTACATTCTAAACACATACATTAATACATACATCGCACGCTTTACATTATTGCTTCAGAAAGTTTCAACTCTCCTTATATATGAATCTGAATTTTATTTCACTGCTTGTGAGAAAGATTTAAATTAATAAATAATAATTGTATAAAATAAAAGAATCATCCATATTAAATCCATGTTACTGAATAATTTCTAACTATATTTAAGGTCAATTTATGAAATAGTTTCAAATTATGTTTTTATTGTTATAAAGAAAAATGTTTAAATTTGTATTTTATGTAATAAAACAATAGTTTATTAAAATTCTTATTCTTTCCAAATTTTTATCAAAAAAGATTAAAATAATCAATTTTAGTGTTATTGTTACTATAAAGTTTGATCTTTTACGTAAATTACATACGTACTCTCTAAATCTGAATGTGTGAAAATTCACTTATTTCTAAGTTATAAGTCGTCTTCTCGATCAATAAGTGCATATACACTTGTAATAAGTGAAATTTCACTCAAAATAAATAAAAAATTCACTTATTGATCGAGAAGACGACTTATAACGTAGAATAAGTGAAATTTCACATATTCAGATTTAGAGAGTAAGTTACGTAAAATCGATTATTTACGTAAGTTACGTAAAATCGATAATTTACGTAAGTTACGTAAACTTGATAAATTACGTAAGTTACGTGAACTTGATAAATTACGTAAATTATTGTGGTTACGTAACTTACGTAAGTTACACCCTTTACGTAAGTTGCTGCAGTTACGCAACTTACGTAACTTGGATCCTTGACGTAAGTTACTGTAGTTACGTTATTTACTCTGGTTACGAAACATACGTAACTTACTGTAATTATGTAAATTACTATAGCTACGTAATTTAGTTTGGTTACGTAAGTTATTGTAATTAATTACTTACGTTGCTCTTGTTAGATAAGTATGCGGAAACAATTTTTCTTCGATTGTCACTAAATTATTATGTTTTTCAATCTTTTGTTTCGAGTTGACATGAAACTTAATAGTTTCGAATACTTTTGTTTTTGGATTATTTAAGAACTAAAACGAAAGTAATTTTCTATTTAATTTCGTTTCAGAAGCGGTTTCTGCTATAAATGGAATTATTAGTCATTTGTTAATGAGTACAAATAGGTTAGAAACAACTGACTATTAACGTCAAAATTTTTTTTACTACGGGGCATTTAAAAAAGTATTTCAATCCTGAAAACTAACAATTCAGGCAAGTCAAGGAAGTTTTACCGAACTATTCCTAAAAACTAACACTCCAGTCAAGTCAAGAAAGTTTTACCGAACTGTTCCTGAAATGTTAGTGACCATCAAGGAGGTGTTCAAAAGAAACGTTAAAATTTTATTTAATTTTTATTAAACGTTCAGTTTCGATTTTGTTTTAACTTTTACCGTAGGGGAGAGTGGGGCAAAATGGGGTAGGCGGGTCAAATGGGGTACCTCTGTTTCTCCATGATGGGTACTTTTAATTTTTTTATCCTCGATATATATAATTCATATTGATAAGAAAATGTTATTAATTATGAGAACACAATGAAAAATTTTTTTTTATTGAAAGATATACAACTTTAAAGTTTTGATAAAAAAAATATTGATTTTTTGCGAAATTAAAGTGCTTATAAAACTTTTTGGGGTAATTTATTTAATTTGGCAAGTGTGGGATCTTTTTCAGCACTTATTTTAGAGTAATTTCCAATAGGATAGATTGTTAAATTGTTTACAACAATTTGTAAACATTACATTTTGTTGTAATATGCACTGCGGGGCAAAATGGGGTACCTACGTGCTGGGCCATACAAAGTTGTATCTAATATTCATTAAACTACTTAAAAACATTATATTACGCATATTAACAACTTTCCGCAGAAGAGTCAATATTTTTGTTTCGGGGTATTATGTTATCGATGTTTCACTATCGATATATAGATGTTTCACTATCGATATATCGATATTTTTCATTATCGATGTTTTTTTTATAATAATAAAGAATCTTACTTTTTTTTGTATTTATAATCTCTTACAACAAGAATTTAACAAATTTTGAAAAAATATTCCATGTTTTGTATGGTAATTTGATACCACCCCATTTTGCCCCACCCATGGGGCAAAATGGGGTTTTTGCACCTTCTCAGAAAATAGGATATAAGTTCTTTCAAAAATTTTTTTCTCCGCTATGATCATAATTTTCTCATACCTAAGAGTACAAAGAAGAATTCTGGTGATTAGTTGAATCGATTTATTCATTTGGTTCACTGTAAACAGCCAATTACAAAAAGGTATACCATTTTGCCCCACTCTCCCCTACTAGTTTGTAAGAAATAAAGATATGGTATTAAATTTTTAATATTATTCCTGAAAAAATTATTTAAAAATTATTAAAAATTACTGTTTTATGCCACTATATCCCAACTTTACCGAAGAATTCGGTAAAATATAAGGAACAAATTTTCTCCGTGCGGCAAGTCGTATGGTCTGAACCGAGCACTATTAATGTGAAAGTTTTTCATTTGACTGCGGAGCACTCTAAAAAGTATTTCAATTATCAAAACACTTCAGGCAAGTCAGGGAAGTTTTACAGAACTATTCCTAAAAATTGACACTTGAGGCAAATCAAGAAATTTTTACCGGACTATTTATGAAACGTTATTGCCTATCAAGGAGGTATTCAAAATAAACGTTAAAATTTACTTTTAGCGTTCAGTTTCAATTTTGTTTTACTTTTTACAGTACTAGCTTGAAAGTAATAAAGATATGACATTAACGTTTGAATATTATTACTGAAAAAAATTTTAAATTACTATGATGACACTATATCCCAACTTTACTTAAAAATTCGGGAAAATATATAAGGAACAAATTTTCTCCTTGTACATTGATTTTAATTTTTAATTGTGTAAATTGCAGTTAAACAAAATTTATTTAAATACAAAACATTTTTGATTAAAACAACATGTGATTATTTATTCTTTATTCTTACTGACTGTACATTTTCAGTTACAATATTTAGAAATTATGTAAGATTGTAAGAAAAATTTTGTCCCCAATCATGTTTGACCACTACTTCACTTAGTGTAATATTTTCCAAGGGATAAGGGGTGAAAATTATGGTGTTTTATCGTACAATACTATTGTATCTATCGTAATCGCTCATTTGTAGATTTTTATTAATATTATCAAATTGTTTACTACCTGCTGATTATTATCTCCAACACTTGAAGATTCCTCCTCCAATTCCGATGCAACGCCATGACGCTGCCCATCACGATGTACTTCCTCTTTTTCAAGGCGATTAACACCAGTTAATCAGTTTTCTCTTGGTCACCCTATAATACAAATTTTTTTCAAATTTTGTCAAAAGTCATTCAAACTTTTTTTTCTCATTTTCTAATACTTTTTTTATAAATTATAATATTATCTGAACAATTTCCGATGTTAGGAAAAATACAGTTTTTGAATAAAAGCTGAAGTTTTTTTTAGGAGTATAATATCATTTGCAGATGTTCTTATAGCCTCCGGTTTGTATGAACATAGTATTAACCAAATTTTGACATGGAATTCGCTAATGATTAAAAAAGAAAAATTTTGTAAACTTGAAATATTATAATAGAAGCGTTTTGTGCAGAAACAACACAAGTCCATAATTCTAAATTGTTTAGGAGATATTGCAATCTGTTTTTGTAGTTGTAAATACTTTTTTAATTGTGCTTTTTGCATTATATTTTGTTAACCTCCAAATTAACAAATCAAATGTGATTACTTTATTATCTGCTTAATATAAAAAAAATTAAATTAACGTTTCGACTTATGCTGCTTCTGGACAAACTGAAATGAAAAACACAGACCATTTAATAAATAATACAGTCACCACTATCACTTTTTGCTTCCCTTGAGTGTTTTTCATTTATAATATGAATTGTTTTATATAAATTATTGAAACACGTTAAAAATATCACATAGTCATGATGGCCAAAAAATCTACATTTTTAAATTTTAAACTTCTTGCAGGTAAAAAATGTGAAACATTCCTGGTCAAAATATAAATTTACTTTGACAATTTAGGATTCAAGTCATGTTTAAATTTAATAATTTTAATCTTCAAAACTTTGTTCGACATCTTGAACTAAAAGCAACTAATAACAAAAAACTTATATAATTTTTGGAATAAAAACGATTGTAATACTGATGAAGATATAAAATTGTTACGTTACTCGACGTTAAATTTTTTCCAATTATGAGTATAAGAAATTTTACACACTTACATACCCGTGCAGAAATCGCAATTTTAATAAAGCCTTGAAAACAATTTAACCATTTTTTTAAGTAGTAAAATCTTTTAAAAAATTAAATTATTTTTAAAACAGTTTTAATTGAATTTCTTAAAAGAGATGAATTTTAAGAAATATTTTAAAAATATTTTCATATCTTTTATATAGAGTAAATGCACTTATTACTGGGATTGCTCCAATTACTGAGATTATTGTATAATACAATTATTTTATTATTGTAGAATAATATTATAATATTTGAAAATGTTAAAAAAATTATTTTCGATCTTACTCAATACCATTGTGCGTAAAAAAAATTTTAAAGTATTAATAATTTAATTATTTAAGAACGACAATTGCTTATCATAGTAGTTGGGACATTTACATTGAATATGCATATGCTTCAATTACTGGGAGCATCATAACCTCTAAATACACGTATTTTTATCGCAGTAATTCGCTCACAGTAGTTGGGTCAATCTTCTAGTAATACACGCATTTGATATAATTTGTTTATTGATTTAATTTGTTAAAATGATCAATTTCTATAAAGTTTTTATTAATGTTTTATTATCTACATGACAAGAACTTTCAATTTAATTAGCTTTAACTTTACTTCTTACATTATAATTCCCGAGTTTAATATTTCAAAGGCTGCTAAATCTGAAAATCGCAGTAGATGGCACATTTACCCTATTTCCTAAAATTGTAATAAATTCTTGGAAACAATTCAATTACGTTAATAAATAGTAAAATTCTTCACAAGAATTTTGTCCCCAATCATGTTTGACCACTACTTCACTTAGTGTAATATTTTCCAAGGGATAAGGGGTAAAAATTATGGTGTTTTATCGTACAATACTATTGTTTCCATTGTAATCGCTCATTTGTAGATTTTTATTAATATTATCAAATTCTTTACTACCTGCTGATTATTATCTCCAACACTTGAAGATTCCTCCTCCAAATCCGATGCAACGTCATGACGCTGCCCATCACGATGTACTTCCTCTTTTTCAAGGCGATTAACACCATCAGTTTTCTCTTGGTCACCCTATAATACAAATTTTTTTCAAATTTTGTCAAAAGTCATTCAAACTTTTTTTTCTCATTTTCTAATACTTTTTTTTATAAATTATAATATTATCTTAACAATTTCCGATGTTAGAAAAAATACAGTTTTTGAATAAAAGCTGAAGTTTTTTTAGGAGTTTAATATCATTTGCAGATGTTCTTATAGCCTCCGGTTTGTATGAACATAGTATTAACCAAATTTTGACATGGAATTCGCTAATGATTGAAAAAGAAAAATTTTGTAAACTTGAAATATTATAATAGAAGCGTTTTGTGCAGAAACAACACAAGTCCATAATTCTAAATTGGTTAGGAAACATTTAAACTTTTTTACGAATTTTTATAAAACTTTTAAGAATAATAATAACATTATTTAAAAAAATGCTATTAAATTTATATTAAAAATAAATGAAAGTCTGCAGTGAATTTAATTATGTATGAAATCAATTGAATTTCTATAAAAGATTTTAGTACGAAATAATAGATAACTAGCAACAATTAGTGCTCTTCTGACTTTTAAGTCACTTTTTCAATTCACTTGGAAACTATAAAAATATTATTATTTCTAAATTTTTAATTTTAATTTTACTGTTAAAAAAAATATAATTCAAAATTTTGACATACTATTCTTTTCATATTACTATAATTATAATACTCAAATCCTGACATAGGGAATTTAGGAACAACTCAGCAATATTTGTAGACGTCCAAATGAGAGGGGGACATTTTGGCACTATCGGACTTTTTTATATTGTCAAATTCCTTGTTTAACTTGGTGTATAATTTTTTGATTAATAAACTATAAAAACTACCGCGAATTTTAGTATAAACCTTCAATTTTTCCGATTTCTGACAAAAATGTATTTCTAAATAACTTATATCTTAACAACAAACTTTATAAATAAATTATGTAAGGAATAATTCTACATTAGGATAGTTCATGAAGTACTGAGGGACAAGGTGATTGTTCCCATTGCACCAATGTAAAATCTTGTACGTTTGCAAAATCAAAGAACAAATTTCACTTTCATAATTGTAATCAAAAAATCTATTTATTTATTTTATTAAAAGAAAAGAAAATTAAAAAAAGATGTAAAAAGTAATAATAAAATGAGGTGTGTCGATAAGACCTGCTTTCGGCCCCCATCAAATTTTTATTTAAATGCTTCTAATAAATTTTCCGCCAAAGAAAAATGATGATTTTTCATAAATAAATTTACTTTCAAACGGTTTCAATTTGAAATTGTAGAAAATTTCAATGTAATTTTTGTAGAAATAATAAAATTCTTATTCAAAATTCAATTACTTTTAGAAATAATAAGAATCATCACATAATTTCCAATTTCTATTACAATTTCTATCGAATGCATTTAAAAATGTAATTATTCTTCAAATTTTTATCTTTATAAGAGGGTAAGACTCCGTCAGGAAAATTGCGATTTGCATGGGATTTTTGGATTCAACTGTAATTTGGTAAAATTGTAGTATTAAATACTAGAAACTAGTGTGCCAAATTTTTTTGATTAAAATTTGTTGAAGTTACGCCTTTTTTTATTTTTTTGTTATAATTTTTTTTAATCTTAATATTTCCAAAAGTTTTTGATGAAATTTAATAAAATTTGGAAATTTTATACTTGAAATCATGTTTCTTCTGACTACACTGTTAAAAATCGGATACCAACTTTACACCGAAAGATTGAAAATTACATACTTTCAATCTCAAGAAGTGTGAATACTTTCATTTGATTTGATTTACTAAAAACCTTTAAGCCAATGAAATGCAAGCGTTCACACTGTGTGAGATTGAAATAACAACATTTCAATCTTTTTAGTGTAAAGTTAGAAGCATATTTTTAACAGTGTATCACATAACAAACAAAAAAAGCAAAAAAAAAATTTGTCGACACCTTTTTGCACGATCCGGACCAATTTTTGAGTTTTCTTGTCAACTAATAAAATATTTCTTATAATTTTACCTTTGATTTAAAAAAAGAAAATCGATGAAGACTTAAATAATTTTCAAGATATTGCAATTTTTGTGAAAGCGTGACCACGTTTTAGTGCCAGCGCTGTGTCAGTGCCCGGGGCGCCTTGCACACACTGTAAAAAAAGGGAGTTAAATTTTAACTCCCCAGGGGATTCTATAAAAGTCGCACCCATTGGGGAGTTTAATGAAACGAGTTAAAATTTAACTCCCAAATGCTAACTCCCCATGGAAAAAATAACTCGCGCGGGTGTTAAATGAAGGGAGTTAAAAATTAGCTCTCTCTTGGAGTTGATGTTTAACTCGAAAAATTTAACTCCCGAGTCCGTTGACTCCCTAAATTTTTTACAGTGTAGGATTAAATTTATTTCGATCATAAGGAATGGAAAAACAAAAAATAAACACGGTTTTTTTTTAAATTCTTGTAAATTGTAAACTTTAAGTAACAAAAAAGTATATAAACAATTAAAAATTGGAACAACTGTTTCGAGGAAACTCTTAGAAAATTTATCTCCTTTCATTTAAGACCAAGAACATTAAAATCGGATAAAACTTGTGGGCTCTAGACAATATTACACACTAAAGAGTAAGAATCCTACTGTGCGAGGCGTCACGGGCATTGACACAGCGCTGCCACTGAAACGTTGTCGCGCATCCACAAAAATTGCAATATTTCGAAAACTATTTGAGTCTCCATCGATTTCTTTTTTTAATATTAAAGGTGAAATTATAAGGAATATTTTATTAATTGACAAGAAAACTCAAAAATCGGTCCCGATCGCGCAAAAAGGTTTCAAAAAAATTTTTTTGTTTTCTTTTAGGCAAACAATTTTTTTTCTTTGTTATGTTATAGTCAGAAGAAACATGATTTCAAGTATAAGCCTTCCAAATTTTATCAAATTTTATCGAAATCTTTCGGAAATATTAAGATTTTAAAAAAATTATAACAAAAATGTTCAAAATGGCGTAACTTCAACAAATATCAAAATTTTCAAAAAAATTTTGGCACACTGGTTTCTAGCAATTAATACTAAAATTTCACTAACTTTCAGCTGAATCCAAAAACCCTATGCAAATTGTTATTTTTCTGACGGAGACTTACTCAATAATTCAATTTTAAGAATCATTCAATAAATAATTTTCTTTTATACTTAAAGAATTAAATTCTCGTAGAATTGTCTACTAATAAATGGTTTCCAGATAAATTTTAGTTTAAATTTTAGATAATAATAAAATATGAAAATGATGTTTAAAGAGGTACAGTATTGATATTAATTTTGTAATGTAAAATGATGATTTTAACACTATATCCACTTTAATTATTATAAAACATGAAGGAATTGATCGTTAATTACTCGGTATTCCTATGTTTTTCAAAAATATTAAAATTTCTTAATTTTAAAAGTATTTGCAAAAAAATGGTGAAAACATTAAAAAAATTATTGGTTGCGAATAATTTGACAATTAATAAAATTCGTTAATAAATGTAACTGAACATTTTTTCAATAAAAGAAAAAATTTAGCTTGTATATACTATTGTTATTGAGAAATACAAATTATACATAAAATTGGTATATTCCCTACTTTTTAATAAACATTTAACAATTAAGAATTCTCTAGTATGCTTTATAAAAAGGATAAACTTTAGATAATAATAATTCAGGTCTGTCAATCAAAATTTATTATAGAAAAAAGCACATAACAATCAAAATGGGTATTTTTATATTTGTCAATCATAATTTTTTAAAAAGGGAGTCCATTATTTTCATTCAACAAAATTCCCGGTTACTTCCTGGTTTTTCCCGGTTTTCTTTTCTCATAAAATTAAAATTAAAATTTCATTTCGAACATAAATAAATAATAATTTTAATTGAACATTTGGAAAAAAATTTAAAAATTTTTTTTAAAATAGTCTTTTTTATAATTATAATTAAAAATTTTCTTTGTTAAGTTTATTACAATTCTAATGATAATAATTGAATATAAGCAAATAATTTTACAACTTACAGAAATAATTAAAATCCTACCAAAGAATGATATTATTTCTGAAAATAATTTAATTCCTGTAAAGAATTTTATTACAATTAAAAAAAGGAGTGATATTTAATTATTTACTTAATAAGTAATAAACATTAAATTTGCTTAAGAAATGATAAATATAATGTATTTAAACATTCGGAAATTTGAAATTATAAAAATTTAAGAGATGGTAAATAATTATAACTACATTGAATAATAATAATAGAATAATACAATTTTTAGAAGCAAACAATTGATTTAAAACTTTAAAAAGGTCTTTACATTTAAAAAAAATATAATTACGGTCACTAATATTTCTTGCTTATTTTCGAAAAATTAAAATTCATTCAAAAAATTAAATTAAAAAAAAAAATGTTAAAAAAATTTCAATTATTTAAACATTTTTAACTATTTCTTTAGAAAAATTAAACTATCTTGAAACAATGAAATTGAAAAATTTCAACAATTTTATTTTTCAAAATTTAAAAAAAAAATCTGCTAGAATTTAATTTTAATTAAAAATTTTAAGTGCATATCGTTTTTTTAAATTAACTAATAATAATTTTAATTTTTAATCTTCGCACTAAGAAACATGAATTCATTAAAATGTGACTATAAAATCCAATTATTAATTATTAAATTCAAATACTTTGAAAATTTTATTTGTTAAAAAGTTTCTAAAGAAATTCTTTAACAAATTCAATTACATACTTAAAGTCGAATATCAAAATATTTCTATTAACTCCATAATTTTTTAAAATTAATTTACATAATCTATTTGAATTAGTGCCTGACTTTTAGTATCAAATTATTTTTTTTTAACTAATTCAAAGTTAGAGAAGAGTATAAATATCTATCAAAATTGAAATAAAAAGTAATTTTTTTCAGAACAAATTAAAATATTAAAACTTTTTTTAATTTTGGTGAAAAAATTTCCGGTTTTGTATAAAAAGCCCGGTTAAATTAAATTTCCCGCTTTCTCCGGTTAGTAAACACTCTGTTAAAATTTACAATTTATAATATTTCTATAATAAATGAAGTGGCCATTTCGCATGTAGATGGACGAAATATGAGGAATAGTTTATTTCGATGAAACTGAAGTTACCAACGTTGATTCAACAAGGAACTTTAAAAAAAAATTTCTTCAGATACGAAGTTTTCTTATTGACTTTTAACTCAAGAAACCCTCAAAACCATAAAATAAAAAAGGTAGGTAAAGCAGTGATTTTTAATTTTTGTCGCATTTCGTCCAAAAATCACGAAATTTCAATTAAATTAATAAAAATCAATGCTCTCTCGACTTTTTTTACTAGCAATCGACATTAGAATTACTAATTATCAAAAGAAAAACATGACTGCACTCACGTCTTCCTTATCTGGCATAATTCTTCTCGCAGCTGTTTGCAGCACAGAAATGAGTGTCGGAGGCACTTTCAATAATCTAGAATAAAAATTAAATACATTAAACTCCACGTCAATTAGTCAAAGTTGATGAGATATTCCCATTGAAGCTCAATGTCAAAATCCAATCGACTATAGGACCCCCCTTAAGGACCTTAAAATAGAAAAAAGATTCTCTCTAAATATTTTTTTAATAAAATAAATTAATTCAAAAACAAATTGAAAAATAAATTTAATAATAGAAATAAAAATCAGGCAGAGAAGCAGGCGCAACGCGCCTACATCATAGGGTTTCGTGGCCTAAAATGACAAAAATGATGATAATGATAATGAATGAATAAAAAAAAATAAATAATAATTTATTTAGAAATTTTTTTTTGAATTAATTGTTTAAAAATTTTAATGAAGTAATTGGTTCTTTTAGTACTTTCGAGTATTTTCATGTCGCATATGTTTTCAATGAAAATATGAAATAGGAGTGATTTAAAATATATTATCAAAAAGTATAACTTTAACAAATTAAGAATTTTATAATTTATTTTTAGCAATATACAAAAATTGTAGAACTATGTAAATTACCCATTACCATTACCCTAACAACAGTTGTTATGACAACCATTACCATAGTAACGGTTGACATGGCAACGGTTGTTATGGCAAACTTTAACATAGCAACGGTTGCCATGACAGCGATTGTTAAGACGTAAGACTTAGGACTTAGGACTTAAAACCTTCTTATACCAAAGTTGCCATGGCAACGGTTGTTAAGACGTAAGACTTAAGACCTTCTTATACCGAAGTTAAATCTTAAGTCTTAGGACATAAGAACTTCTTATACCGAAGTCTCGGTATAAGACTTAAAACTTAAGACGTAAAAACTACGGACGAACACCAAAGTCTCGCTATAAGGGTTTTGGCCCTTGGCCACGAAACACTAAAAAGAATATAAGAAAGTAAAAAAGAAATAGAAAAACACAATAAAAATAGAAAAGTGATTAAAATAATTGTAAACAAAAATATTTATATTTTTTCGTTTTTAAATGAAAAATAAGAACGTGTTTTTAATCAGGCCAATAAAATTATTTATTAAAAAGAAAACTATTTTCTGGTATTTTCATTTATAAATTAAAAAGTAAAAAAAAAATAAAATTGGAATAAAAATAAAAATATGAAGATGGAAGAAAAAAAAGAAAATAAAAAAAAATAAACAAACAAGCAAAATAAAAAATAGAAAAATAAATAATAAATGGACAAACGAAAAAAATATAAAATATTGAATAAATAAAAAATAAATAAAAAATATATAAAAAACGAAATAAAATATAGAAAACTTAAAAAGTAAAATAATAAAAGACAAAATCGTTTACTTTCCAATTTTTTAAAACAAAAAATAAAAAAGTATTTTTAATAAATTGAAAAAAAATATTCATTAAAAGGAAATATTTATTGGCATTTTTTTATGAAGTATTAAAAATAGAAAAATAAATACAGAAACGAAATAGAAAATTGAAAAATAAATTCAGAAAAAACAAAAAATTCAAACAGAATATAATAGTAACTACAAAAGTAAAAAAAATTAAAATTAAAAAAACAAAATAATATAAAAAAATAATTTTTTTACGAAGTAAACAAAAGAATAACGAAATAAAAATTTGAAAAATTAATAAAAAAACCAAAATAAAAAATTGAAAACAAATAAAATAAAAAATTGAATAACGAAATAAAAAATAGAAAAATTAAAAAGTCAAATAATATAAGACAAAATCGTGTACTTTCTATTTTTTTAAACAAAAATAGAAAAGTATTTTTAGTTAATTAAAAAAATTATTCATTTAAAGAAAATAATTTCAGGAATTTTAATTTATGAAATATGAAAAATAGAAAAATAAATACAGAAACGAAATAGAAAATTGTAAAATAAATTCTGAAAACCAAATGAAAAATTGAAACATAAAAGAATAATAATTACAAAAGAAAAATAATTAAATTAAAAAAATACAAAGAATGATAGAAAAATATTTTTTTTATGAAGTAAACAAAAGAATAACGAACTAAAAACTTTAAAAGTTAATAAAAAAACCAAAATAAAAAATGGAAAAACAAATAAAATAAAAAATTGAAAAACGAAATAAAAAATAGAAATATTGAAAAGTCAAATAATATAAGACAAAATCGTTTACTTTCTTTTTTTTACAGAAAATAGAAAAGTATTTTTAATTAATTAAAAAAAAATTATTTATTTAAAGAAAATAATTCCAGGAATTTTTATTTACGAAATATGAAAAATAGAAAAATACATACAGTAACGAAATAGAAAATTGAAAAATAAATTCTGAAAACCAAATGAAAAATTGAAACATAAAAGAATAGTAATTACAAAAGAAAAAAAATAAAATTCAAAAAATACAAAGAATGATAGAAAAATCATTTTTTTATGAAGTAAACAAAAGAATAACGAATTAAAAATTTGAAAAGTTAATAAGAAAACCAAAATAAAAAAATTGAAAAACAAATAAAATAAAGAATTGAAAAATTAAAAAATATAAAAAAATTCGTTTACTTTCTAATTTTTTAAAACACAAAATAGAAAAGTATTTTTAATAAATTAAAAAAAAATTGTTTACTTAAAGAAAACAATTTCTGATATTTTTATTTATTAAGTGAAAAATAGAAAAAGAAATACAAAAACGAAAAGAAATTAAAAAATGAATAATCAATATAAAAACATAGAAAAAAAAAGAAATTGAAAAAAGGAACATAAAGTAAGAAAATAAATGGAAAACAAGAATAAAAAATATGAAAATCATTGAAACAGTATTCAAATCAAAATTGTTTGTTTCTTAATTTTTTCAAACAAAAAAATAGAAAAGTGTTTCTTAATCAATTGAAAGAAATTATTCATTAAAAGGTAATATTTTCTGGCATTTTTAATTTGTGAAGTATGAGAAATAGAAAAATAGATAGAGAAACGAAATAGAAAAATAAATAATCAATATAGAATCAAAGAAAAAAATTAGAAATTCAAAAAAGGAACATAAAGTAAGAAAATAAATGGAAAAACAAAATAAAAATAGGAAAATCATTGAAAAAAAGATGAGAGTCTGTGTTATTGCTGTTATAAAACAATAATTGTTACTTCTTACCGTGAAATTTCCGTACTCTTCGTAGCACTTGCTCTTGCGAAAAATGACAAACGACTGACTGTCTCCAAAGATACACTAAAAAGTAATTGACTTTGACCGCGGGGGGTGCTGCTTTCGTGTAAAAGCAGTGGCACGCGCCACCAACCGCAACCTGTTGCGACGCGTCGACAGAGTGAACACAAACTTCCCCTCCCCACTCCTATAATTTGTCTAACTTGCACCTATTTCGGGTTTACCACTCATTTAAACGCGTGCCTTCTAAGAAGTTGTTTCAATTATTAGTATTGGTTATCGTTAATAGTGTGGAGTGGATTGAGATTGTCTTTCAAAAAGGAACAAGGTTTTCCCACTGAAGGTATGCAGATTTTTGGTTTTTATCATGCATAATATACTTAATTCTCAATTTTGGAGATTTTCCTTTGTCTCATAAAAATGATCAAATTACCACAAATTTTAGTTCTTTTGTAATTGAATTTTTAAGCAGCAAATGTCAACTCTCATCTTTTTTTTCAATGATTTTCCTATTTTTATTTTGTTTTTCCATTTATTTTCTTACTTTATGTTCCTTTTTTGAATTTCTAATTTTTTTCTTTGTTTCTATATTGATTATTTATTTTTCTATTTCGTTTCTCTATCTATTTTTCTATTTCTCATACTTCACAAATTAAAAATGCCAGAAAATATTACCTTTTAATGAATAATTTTTTCAATTGATTAAGAAACACTTTTCTATTTTTTTGTTTGAAAAAATTAAGAAAGAAACAATTTTGATTTGAATATTGTTTCAATGATTTTCATATTTTTTATTCTTGTTTTCCATTTATTTTCTTACTTTAAGTTCCTTTTTTCAATTTCTTTTTTTTTCTATGTTTTTATATTGATTATTCATTTTTTAATTCCTTTTTGTTTTTGCATTTCTTTTTCTATTTATCACTTAATAAATAAAAATATCAGAAATTATTTTCTTTAAATAAATAATTTTTTTTCAATTTATTAAAAATACTTTTCTATTTTGTGTTTTAAAAAATTAGAAAGTAAACGAATTTTTTTATATTCTTTAATTTTTCAATTTTTTATTTTATTTGTTTTTCAATTTTTTATTTTGGTTTTCTTATTAACTTTTCAAATTTTTATTTCGTTATTCATTTGTTTACTTCGTAAAAAAATTATTATTCTATCACACGGAAAAAAATTTCAGGACGCGAACGAGCAATATTGGGAATATAATTAAAATAAAGAACAACATAACCAACGTTGTGAATTAAACTTAACTACATTAGACAAAAGTTTAGCCAATTCAGTGATAGTGAGCTTTGGTTGAGTGCAATTCGTCAGCCATATTGGAATTTCTGACAGCATAAACATCAACTTTTGAGTTTTCAGTTTTAAAACATAGTATTAATTTCAATAATATACTTTAAAATTTTTGTAATTTGAAACATACGATTGAAAAAAATTAAAATGAGCATTTAATTTTACTTTTTACGTAATTAAAATTGGTTCTGTCATAGGTTGTTTTCAAGTAAAATTCAATATCGCCATTCTAACGATAATGCCAATATCGCTCGCTCGTTTTTGACGAAATGTTTGGCTGTTATAGCGAAAAATTTCTCCATTTCAGTTGTACTTTTTTTTCCGTGCATTCTTTGTATTTTTTGAATTTAATTTTTTTTCTTTTGTAATTACTATTCTTTTATGTTTCAATTTTTCATTTGGTTTTCAGAATCTATTTTTCAAATATCTATTTCGTTTCTATATTTTTTTTTATTTTATAAATTAAAATTCCTGAAATTATTTTCTTTAAATGAATAATTTTTTTTAATTAACTAAAAATACTTTTCTATTTTTTGTTTAAAAAAATAGAAAGTACACGATTTTGTCTTATATTATTTGACTTTTTAATTTTTCTATTTTTTATTTCGTTTTTCAATTTGTTATTTTAGTGTCGGTTATCGTTAATAGTGTGGAGTGGATTGAGATTGTTTTTCAAAAAGGAACAAGGTTCTCCCACTGAAGGTATGCAGATTTTTGGTTTTTATCATGCATAATATACTTAATTCTCAATTTTGGAGATTTTCCTTTGTCTCATAAAAATGATCAAATTACCACAAATTTTAGTTCTTTTGTAATTGAATTTTTAAGCAGCAAATGTCAACTCTCATCTTTTTTTTCAATGATTTTCCTATTTTTATTTTGTTTTTCCATTTATTTTCTTACTTTATGTTCCTTTTTTGAATTTCTAATTTTTTTCTTTGTTTCTATATTGATTATTTATTTTTCTATTTCGTTTCTCTATCTATTTTTCTATTTCTCATACTTCACAAATTAAAAATGCCAGAAAATATTACCTTTTAATGAATAATTTTTTTCAATTGATTAAGAAACACTTTTCTATTTTTTTGTTTGAAAAAATTAAGAAAGAAACAATTTTGATTTGAATATTGTTTCAATGATTTTCATATTTTTTATTCTTGTTTTCCATTTATTTTCTTACTTTATGTTCCTTTTTTCAATTTCTTTTTTTTTCTATGTTTTTATATTGATTATTCATTTTTTAATTCCTTTTTGTTTTTGCATTTCTTTTTCTATTTATTTATTAATAAATAAAAATATCAGAAATTATTTTCTTTAAATAAATAATTTTTTTTCAATTTATTAAAAATACTTTTCTATTTTGTGTTTTAAAAAATTAGAAAGTAAACGAATTTTTTTATATTCTTTAATTTTTCAATTTTTTATTTTATTTGTTTTTCAATTTTTTATTTTGGTTTTCTTATTAACTTTTCAAATTTTTATTTCGTTATTCATTTGTTTACTTCGTAAAAAAATTATTATTCTATCATTCTTTGTATTTTTTGAATTTAATTTTTTTTCTTTTGTAATTACTATTCTTTTATGTTTCAATTTTTCATTTGGTTTTCAGAATCTATTTTTCAAATATCTATTTCGTTTCTATATTTTTTTTTATTTTATAAATTAAAATTCCTGAAATTATTTTCTTTAAATGAATAATTTTTTTTAATTAACTAAAAATACTTTTCTATTTTTTGTTTAAAAAAATAGAAAGTACACGATTTTGTCTTATATTATTTGACTTTTTAATTTTTCTATTTTTTATTTCGTTATTCAATTTTTTATTTTCTTTGGTTTTCCATTTTTTATTTTGGTTTTTTTATTAACTTTTCAAATTTTTTTTTCGTTATTCTTTTGTTTACTTCGTAAAAAAATTATTTTTTATATTATTTTGTTTTTTTTTAATTTTAATTTTTTTTACTTTTGTAGTTACTATTATATTCTGTTTGAATTTTTTGTTTTTTCTGAATTTATTTTTCAATTTTCTATTTCGTTTCTGTATTTATTTTTCTATTTTTAATACTTCATAAAAAATGCCAATAAATATTTCCTTTTAATGAATATTTTTTTTCAATTTATTAAAAATACTTTTTTATTTTTTGTTTTAAAAAATTGGAAAGTAAACGATTTTGTCTTTTGTTATTTTACTTTTTAAGTTTTCTATATTTTATTTCGTTTTTTTATATATTTTTTATATATTTTTTATTTATTTTTTATTTATTCAATATTTTCTATTTTTTCGTTTGTCCATTTATTATTTATTTTTCTATTTTTTATTTTGCTTGTTTGTTTATTTTTTAATTTATTTTCTTTTTTTTTCTTCCATCTTCATATTTTTATTTTTATTCCAATTTTATTTTTTTTTTACTTTTTAATTTATAAATGAAAATACCAGAAAATAGTTTTCTTTTTAATAAATAATTTTATTTGCCTGATTGAAAACACGTTCTTATTTTTCATTTAAAAACGAAAAAATATTAATATTTTTGTTATGGCCAAAATAGTGTTTCAAAAGACGACTCGCTTCAGCGGACCGGCGTTCTACTGGCATTCGTCAGTCTAGCCAGATTAAATTATATTTTCTATTTAAAAATAAAATAAAACAAGTTGTGAATTAAGATGTTCATTACATGAACATTTTGCTTCCTCTTTACGATAATCAAAAAATTTGCTTTAACGTGAATTTTTTCATTTTATTTAATTCTATTAATGCTAATAAAATATATTCTTTTTATACATCAATCGATTCGTCTTGATGAAATGAAGATTTTTAGTTTCTTTTTAAGTCAAGAGTAACATTTTATTATAAGGCAACATGATTTTTAAGAAGGAAATAAATTTCTAATAAAAGTGTGAATTTTTGGTTTTAATTATGTTTAATTCTATAAATTCAATTACAATATATACTTTATATATACCAATCGATCCGTTTTAATGCAACGGATAAGATTATTGAAAAATTAAGTAAAATTTTATTGTACTGGAATATAATTTTGATGAAAGATCTAAATTTTTAATAAAAACGGTAATTTTTCTGCTTTAATTGTCATTATCCCAGGCGGAAATTTACCACTGTTATCGTACCGCGCCTGTACAGACGTCGGTAAGACTGTAATGTCATTCAACCGCCTGACTACCAGATCGGTGCAGGAATTCTACTGGAACATGACTATGTGTTGTAGTGGCTGCGCGTCCGGCTCGGTACAAATTTGATCCCGCCGAACAACCGGCGTTGTACCGGCATTCGTCCGCTCTAGTAACCGCCGCGGGCCAAATATTCTTTCAAAAGACGACTCGCTTCAGCGGACCGGCGTTCTACTGGCATTCGTCCGTCTAGCCAGACTAAATTATATTTTCTATTGAAAAATAAAATAAAAAAAATTATTAATTAACAATGCATGGTGCATGTTAATTAATATTTATTTATAGATCATTTCCAGCATTTTTTACACATTTAACATTTTTTTTACACATTATAATTCTAAACGCTCGCAGTGGGATACGAAGCCCAACCCTATTTCTAACCTAAGCACCGAAGTCTAATACGCTAACCACTACGCCATTCGCTCGCATGCGGATCTGAGCATAATAATGTCGATATGCAATACCTTTTTTTATATTTATAAATAATTAGCTGTATACTTTATTTATAAATATTAAAGAAATTTGATTATAACAAAAATATTTAATTCTTCAATTTATTTGTTAATTAATAAATAAAAAATATAATTAAAACTTATTTTTCAAATTCATTAATGTTTACAATTAAATTTTATATTTCCTGTATTGTTAATCCTTTTTTTAATATTTAAACTTCAAACAATTATCCTACAAAAATTTTTACAACATAATAGATTTAAAATTTTTATTAATATAATTATTATTTTATTCATTTTAATTTACTAATTTTTATTGAAAACAATAAGACTATAGCTGGATTTTGCATTGTAAAAATCTATTTCTGTAGATTCTAAATAATGTGTTAATTAAAAAAAAAATTATTTTAGAAAACATTAAATTGTTTTAAAAAAACAATGACAATAACCAAATTCTTAGCATATTATTATTAATTGAACTCTTAATAATAACAATATAAATGATATTAGTTCGCAGTCGGTAGAATGTCTGTCCCGCTCGGGTTGTCAGACGGACGAATGCCAGTACAACGCTGGTTGTTCGGCGGCATGAAATCTGTACCGAGCCGGACGCACAGCCATTACAACACAGTATAAATTTTAATCCGGCGGTCGGATCCGTTTTTGTACCGCGCCAGCAGACATTAACGTCCGAATCGGTACAGACTGCCTGTATCGGCATTGTCTCTCCAATTCAATCGGCGCGGATCCTTGACGATTGGATGATCCGGCATTCGTCCGACTTTTCCGCCTGCACAGAAAAAAAGGGTGGTAATATTATGAATGGTAATGGGTAAAAATGACTTAAATAAAGGGTAAAAATTACGACGGGTAATATTACAGAGAGTAAAACACTTACCTGAATATGTCACTAAAACAAATTAAAAGTTTTTTTTCTTCTAATTATATTAGGAAGGTTAAATATTAAATTATTTTGATTAGAACTAGTTTGAATTAATCACAACTTAATAATTTTTTTACCTAAATTAATAAACAATTATATTTTCTAATTTGAATTGTTAAATTAATCACTTTTAAACTCACCATTTTATGGTTATGACTTTGTAAACAAACAAGAGTTATAAAACAATATAATAAAATGTCACGCAAAGCAGTACATTTTTAATATAAATTTTTATTTTATTAAAAAAATTTTTTCTTTTCTATAAAAAATGTATAATTGTAAATCATAATACATAATTATGATAAATAAATTTTATGTCTTTCAAAATCATAATTTATAAATAATTATAATGAAAAAGCAAATATTTATCTTATTGTTTTGTTTGCTTGTTCAAGTGTTGAAATAACTAATGTTAACTAATTTATTTAAAACTAAAAAACTGAAACATCTTTAATTTCTAAAATTTACTTAAAATATTATAATGGTGTAATTTACAAAAAAATAAGTTTCTAAATTAAAAACAAGAATTGTTTTAAAGAAATGTGATTAATAATTACGCATTAACCAAAATTTTCTTCCTTATTAAAAAAAAATTTTCAAGGAAATAATTTGATATCATATTATTACAGAAATATTTTTATTATAGTTTAAAACCAAATATTTTTTAGAAACAAATATTTATTACACCATTTTCTTTCCATTGAATATAAATGAAATATTTTTAAAAATGTATAATTCGAAAATTTCCTATGAGCAAATTTATTCTTTTTTAAAAAAAATTATAATTTTTACAAAAAAATGCAACTGGAACATAAATATTATATTTTTTCAATCTTTACTTGAAAAAAATAAGAATTCTTTAACAAGCTTATGATTAAAAATAAAATATTTAACAATCATTTCTTTGCTTAAAAAAACATTAGAAATTGGTTTAAAAAATCATAATTTTTACAATTAATTATGACTGAAATACAAATATTTTGCTTATATTTTTCTTAATAACAATTAAATTTTAAAAAAACATTCTATTATTCAATAAATTAATTACTTTTGTAGTTAAATAATTTTGAAATGGTTTCAGACTAAAATATTGTTGAAAAATTTGAATTTTCTGTACTTTTAACTGGTAATTTTGAAAAATTATTGTTTTGAAAAAGTTTAATTTAATTTTTTAAAAATAATTTGAAGTTACGTGCAGTTACGTGGAAATTTTTTCAAATTGTATTTTTCCTGTATTCCTGTTTGTTTTTCCTGTATTTTCATGAAGAAATTTTCGTAAACGTTTAAGAGATTTTTTTCAAACTTTTCGTAATTCATAGAAAGTTTTCGATAATTTTTTAGAAAAACTCTCTTATCTATGTTAATAAATTTTAAAACAAATGTATGTGGAAATTCTTAAAGAACTTTTTAAAAAATTATTGAAAATATTTATTGAAATAATAAAAATAATTTTTTGAATTTGACATATTTAAACCTTTTAATTCCTGTGGAAAAAAATAAAAATAAAAATTCCTTTTTTTAAAAATATTCAATTTCTTTATAAATTAAAATTTGCAATTAACAAATAATGTTTATTTATATTCCTTTTCTTTATTTATAAAAAACTTTAAATTTTATTAGAGCAATTATAAGTAATAATAACATTTATGTGAAAAAATCTCTTTTTAATAAAAAAAAATAAAAAAACGCAATAAGTATTGGCTTCATTATAATTATAAATTATAATTAAAAATAAGTAAAATTTGGTTAACATATTTATGTATTATTTATTAAAATTAGACATTTTTTAAATAAAGGAAAAAACTCGTTAACTAAAATAATAATTTATGTTAAAAATTTTCTGCCTTTCGTGACTTTTTGTTATATTATTTCCCAACTCTTGTTTGTTTACAAAGTCATAACCATAAAATGGTGAGTTTAAAAGTGATTAATTTAACAATTCAAATTGGAAAATATAATTGAGGGGCTGGATGCTATAAGGGGATACGCGTGAACACACGGCCAGTCAGTTCGGACGTAGAGATAAAATTTTGAAGTTGTTCAAAATGAATTAAAAATTATTGTTTCTTGTTCAGAATTTCAAGGCGAAACTTTTTTTCTAATAAAATTTTTTTATATAATTTTTTGTTTTTAAGTAAATTAAGAAAAAAGTGATTTTTTAACCTAAGAAATTTTAATGAATTTTTGACTTCAACTCGTGATTACTTCGTTAAATATTAATATTTTTCCACGAAATTTACACACAATATTCTTCAAACTATACCAAAAGTGAAACAATATTTAGTATTTATTCAAAAAAATTCTGTGTCTAAGTAAATAATTATTTAAACAATTTTGCCGGAAAAATGATTCTCCTATTTTCAATTGAAAAAGTTGAGTGACGAATTTTCGTTTTCAGAAAACTTCCAGTGACAAAAATGTTCATCAATATGTTAAGAAGTTTTTCGGAAAATTTTTCGTCATTTGATAATAAATTAAAGAAAATAGAGCAATTTTAACAGCGTCGCGCTATGCTGTAAACGTAAACAATGTCTAACTGTATACATTGGTCTTGTAATGGCGGCCATTCTACACGTGCGCGGCCACGCCGTAATTTTACAGCATAGCGCGACGCTGTTAAAATTGCTCTATTTTCTTTAATTTATTATCAAATGACGAAAAAATTTCCGAAAAACTTCCTAACATATTGATGAACATTTTTGTCACTGGAAGTTTTCTGAAAACGAAAATTCGTCACTCAACTTTTTCAATTGAAAATAGGAGAATCATTTTTCCGGCAAAATTGTTTAAATAATTATTTACTTAGACGCAGAATTTTTTGAAAAAAAAATAAATATTGTTTCACTTTTGGTATAGTTTGAAGAATATTGTGTGTAAATTTCGTGGAAAAATATTAATATTTAACGAAGTAATCACGAGTTGAAGTCAAAAATTCATTAAAATTTCTTAGGTTAAAAAATCACTTTTTTCTCAATTTACTTAAAAACAAAAAATTATATAAAAAAATTTTATTAGAAAAAAAGTTTCGCCTTGAAATTCTGAACAAGAAACAATAATTTTTAATTCATTTTGAACAACTTCAAAATTTTATCTCTACGTCCGAACTGACTGGCCGTGTGTTCACGCGTATCCCCTTATAGCATCCAGCCCCTCAATTGTTTATTAATTTAAGTAAAAAAATTATTAAGTTGTGATTAATTCAAACTAGTTCTAATCAAAATAATTTAATATTTAACCTTCCTAATATAATTAGAAGAAAAAAAACTTTTAATTTGTTTTAGTGACATATTCAGGTAAGTGTTTTACCCTCTGTAATATTACCCGTCGTAATTTTTACCCTTTATTTAAGTCATTTTTACCCATTACCATTCATAATATTACCACCCTTTTTTTCTGTGTGGGTAACTCTATAAACTCTCATACAATTTATACTTTATATATACCAATCGATTCGTCTTGATGCAAAGAATAAGATTTTATTACATATTAACTTTAATATTAAGTTAAAAAAATTTAAATTTAAATTTTTTTTGAAAAAAGTAAAAAAAAATTTTTTTTAATAGATTTTTTAATGTCCATCAATCCATTTCGAGATATTTTTATGATAAATATTCCTAGCAATTTTCAGCCGAATTCGTTAAAACTTCTTCGAGTTATCGTGTTCACAAAAAACGGGATCCACACACACACACATACATACATCCGGACAATTGTTCAGGGTCATAAATAACATAGTTCTATATAGAAGAAAATTTATTTGGAGGATTTTCAAAAATTTTATAAATTAAACGACTACAAAGCTTCCTCACGAGGAAGCAGAAATATTTAATTAACTATGCATTGTGCATATTAATTAATATTAATTTATAGATCATTTCCAGCATTTTTAACACATTCTACATTTTTTTACACATTAAAATTCTGAACGCTCGCAAGTGGGATACGAAGCCCAAGCTATTCCTAATCGAAGCACCGAAGTCTAATACGCTAACCACTACGCTATTCGCTCGCATGCGGATCTGAGCATAATAATATCGATATGTTATACCGCTACGAAGCAAATTTTTGCAACTTATATTCAACAATAAATAATAATTTTTCAAATACTTTGGAATATTTTAGCATTTTATGAATATTATGTAAATAAATCTGGTGTTTTAAAACAATATTTTAAAATTTTTATTTTTTTAATTATTCTATTATTATTATTATATTTATTTATTATTTTTATTATTAATTTTTTTATATTTATATACTTTATTTATAAATATTAAAGAAATTTGAATGTAACAAAAAAATTTAATTCTTTAATTTATTTGTTAATTAATAAATAAAAAATAAAATTAAAACCTATTTTTCAAATTCATTAATTTTTAAAATTAAATTTTATATTCTTGTGTGGTAAAAATGTTTTTCTTCATTAAAATTTAAATGAATTTAATACAAATATAATTTTAAACTAAAAATGTCAAGACAACTCGCAGCACACTGCCTAATATCTTATCAAACACTCTCTCGACCTTTTTCTCTCTTGGCGTCATTCCATCATTCTAAAGGGCCAGTCCCATGTGAGCGTGAAAACGGGAAACGGAAAACGTTTAGCCAATAACAACTTCCGATTCAATGGAAATCATTCTAAAAGAAAATTCTTATTGGTTGAACGTTTTCCGTTTCCCGTTTCACGCTGACATGGGACGGCACCTTGAGTCTCCTTCACTCCGTCTCTCCCATTACGCACCACTCTTACGCACTTACGTTACCAATACAAATGTTTACCTATTTAACGTAGAATTCAAATACAAATAAAATTTATAACACTTGTATTGTTAATTTTTTTTTAATATTTAAACTTTAAAAAATTCTCTTACAAAAATTTTTTAGAACATAATAGATTTAAAATTTTTATTACACGTAAAAAAAAGTCCATCAACCATTAATGGATTAGTATATTACTTTGAGACGGGACTCTTTTTCCGTTGATGGTTGGTTACTTAACTTCACTTAACAATTGAAAAACTTCATCAAAGTGTAAAAAACGAGTAATGGATTGATTAGAATGCCAGTATGTGACCAATTGTTTTAGATTTAACCACTTGAGCGGCAGGGCGTCAAAAATGGCTTCAGCGGGCAAGTGACAGAAGCGGCAAAAATGCGAAAAAGGCGTCAAAATTTAACTACGATTTTCTCATTCTGTAAGGAGATTTATAATATCACAACAAAATATTTTTATTTTTTAAAGTGAAAGAACAGACCTGTATACAAAAAAATGTTTTTTTCAAATATTTAAAGAATTTTTCAAGGCTCAAAGTTAACAATAATTATTAGTTTTATATTAGTGACGTTTCAAATTCTATCACAAAAATCCAATTAATTGTTTAAATATTTGAAAAAACATTTCTTTTTATTGACAAGTTTGTTCTTTTATTTTAAAAAACAAAAATATTTTGTTGTGATATTATAAATCTCCTTAAAGAATAAGAAAATCGTAGTCAAAATTTGACGCCTTTTTAGCATTTTTGCCGCTTCTGCCACTTGCACGTTGACGCCAATTCTGACGCCCTGCCACTCAAGTGGTTAATGGTGAATTATTATATCAATGGATGTTTGAATGTTTACGAATCATTAGTAAAGTTTGTGAAACGTTAGTTGACTCGTAGTCTAAATCGGTGCTCTTCACCAGCGCATTGTTGCGCAGTGTACCGATGCGCATTTCTTCCGGTTTCTTTATAGTCCATGTGTTTTTGCTGTCTGCTATACAAATCCCTATATATACTATTATGTGTAATATGAATATTTAACTTAACTAATAATTTGCAGTTTGATTGCGTCTAGAGATTGACCTCGATGAAAATATATTTTCTTTTATATTTCTCGCTAATTAAAAAGTAGTTATTAGTGCAAAAGCATTTCTCACAAGTTGTGAAAAATTTTGTTATTTGGTATATAAGAACAGTTCGCTTCTAAACTTAAAGTTTTATAAGTGTGCGTTTCTACGTGTAGTTATTATAAGTGCGAAAATGTATTGGTCTAAAGCGTCTAAGAGTGTAAATAAAATATCGGAACTGTGCAACGAAAAAATGTGTTTATTCTGTACTAAATAGTGTCTAAAATTAAGGATAATTCTGAAAGAATAAGTTGAATTTTTTGAATGCTTTATTGATAGTCATGGAAAATTTAATAGACAGTTTTCTAAATTTTAGTGAACGAGTTTTATATATTGTGACTCTAAGTATGTTATCCATTCAATGATTTTGTGTCCCGTCTCAAAGTAATATACTAGTCTATTAATGATTGATGGACTTTTTTTTCCGTGTACTATAATTATTATTTTAATTTATTAATTTTTATTGAAAACAATAAGACTATAGCTAAATTTTTGCATTGTAAAAATCTATTTCTGAAGATTCTAAATAATGTGATAATTAAAAAAAAATAATTATCCTAGAAAACATTAAATTGTTTTTTGAAGAAAAACAATGACAATAACCATATTCTTAGCTTTTTATTATTATTAATTGAAATCTTAATAATAACAACATAAATGATATTACACGGAAAAAAAAAGTTCCCAGATTTTTCAGGAATTATCTCCTAATTCTTGGATACGGTGTAACAACACTGAATTAGCAACGAACATTCAATGGTAATCAATGAATGTTTGACAGAAATTCGGTAACTGTATTAGAAAAAGCTATAAATAGTCCAATAGTCTTTTTTTCTTTACTTTCTCATGTAAAGTTCATGGCACTGGCCGCAACTGTTTCTGAAAGTTTCGGGAACTCGTCAAGGAATCCTATGCGCAGAAACGCAGTGCGCACCAGTCTCAACAAGTCTCACAGCCAGTAAGACTTGTGTGCCTTTTAGATTTATTTAATGCTGATGTATTTAATTCGCCTGTTTAGCTCAGTTGGGTAAGACGCCGGACTTCTATCCTTGGGTACGAGAGTTCTGTTCCAGCGACCGTCGATTTTTCACTAATATGGTTTTTTCTATTTCAGAAATCTAATATAAATTGTATGTGACCTTCAAGGATAAAAGTGTATGTGTGTGTGCTCGCGTGCACGTGTGTCAAGGAAGAGAAGCTGAATAGTTTTTTTCTTGCATTCGTCTAACTTTTCGATTTTCTTGAACAGTTCCCGACTTTTTCAAGAGCAGTTTGCCGTGAAGTGGTAAAATAGTAAATGACATATTTAAACAAGGCAACGTTTAGTTTTCTGGGAACTACCCGTCGTATCCAAGAGCTACGAACGAAGTTCCCGAATAATCGGCGAACTTTTTTTTTCCGTGTAGTTCGCAGTCGGTAAAATGTCTGTACCGCTCGGGTTTCCAGACGGACGAATGCCAGTACAACACCGGTTGTTACGCGGCATTAAATCTATACCAAGCTGGACGCGCAGTCATTACAACACAGTATAAATTTGGATCCGTCTTTGTACCGTGCCAGCAGACATTAACATCCGAATCGGTACAGACTGCCTGTACCAGCATTGACTCTCCAATTTAATCGGTGCGGATCCACGACGGTTGGATGATCCGCCATTCGTCCAACTTTTCCACCTGGGTTATTAAATTTTTGCAAAGAATTTCATTATTTTTGAAAATAAATGAATTTTAGAGAAGAATTTTATTTATATTTGATGAGAAAAGATACACCTGGAAAAATTTAGACAAAGATGGGAAAAACCTGATAGTTTGTTATACAAAAATAATAATAGACACTCTGTTTAACTTTTGCCTTTACAATGCTCAAAACGTCTACAATAGTTAAACCTAGAATTAAAATAACATAACTTTTTACTATCTAAGTTATTTTCTCCAGTAGCATAATGTAAGTATCGTTTCACAGGTATTCTTGAATTTCTGTAGTATAAATTTAATCATGAAAAAATCTCCATTTTCAATACTTGAAAAATAATTTTAAAGCTATGAATTAATATTTTTTAAAATATTGTTTACCATTTATCATTTACCATTTTTAATATTTTCGAAGTTTTGCAATTGAAAATTTTCTGATTAATGGGATTAACAAAATATTCTAAGTTTCATTATTTTGACATTAAAAGTTTAAAAGATATACATTAAAGAATAAAAAAATTAGAAATTTTCCATTTTTTAAATTTTTTGAAAAAATTGTATACCTCCCGTTCTAATTAATATGTTTAAAGACTGTAAATTTATTGTTTATATGTATCTCACAAAAGTCATAAGTGATTAAATTTACTGCAATATATCAAAATGTTAAAATTGTTTTGCCAAAAATAATGTCCTGTGACCAAGATGTAAGAATAAAAATATTTTCAAAAAATTTAAAAAATCAAAATTTTTCAAATTTTTTTTTTAATGAATTGCATTTAAATGATCTATAATTCATTATTACATGTTAGTTTGTTAAATTGCAGCATATTTTTTACAAAAATTGTCTCTTATAAATAGATAATTTTTTCGATTTTTTTTTAATTTTTCGAAAACATTTTTATACTTACATATGAAATATGTGATAGTATTTTTTGCTAACCCAGGTGCGAATTTTCGGTTGGCCCATAGTTGGGCCAACTCACATGGGAGTCCATACCGTTAAATGTATATTAAAGCTGCAACAGTCGGACCAAGCGTGGCCCAGAGTTCGGCCAACCAAAAAAGTTTAAATTATTTAAACTGCATTTGACAAAGTTTTGCCAACCGTTGGGCCAGAGTTTGGCCAACCGAGAAAGTTTAAGTCATTTAAACTGTTTTTCACAAAGTTTTGCCAACCGTCGGGCCAACCGTGGCCCAGAGTTAGGCCAACCAAGAAAGTTTAAGTCATTTAAACTGTTTTTCACAAAGTTTGGCCAACCATAAAGTTTGAGTTATTTAAACTGCGTTTTACAGAGTTTTGCCAACCGTCGGGCTAACCGTGGCCCAGAGTTTGGCCAACCTAAATTTGTAAGTCATATGAGATACGTTCCCCATAGTTGTGCCGACCTTTGACGCCAAAGTTGGACCGACGGTTGGTTATACTCTGCATGCAATGGTTGGCTTGCAAAGTCGGGCCAACTGTGGGCACTAGTACTTGCCAAAGTTGGGCAAACTCTGGCAATCAAAACTTCGCTTGCCAAAGTTAGGCCAACCGCGGGCTAACCCTCAAACTCTGGCGGCTAACCTAAATTCGCACCTGGGAAATTATGCTAAAATGTGACTAAAGAACATGTAATACTTAAATATAGATAGTTAAAAGCAGCTCATTAAAAAATATAAAATTTGGATATAGTAAATGAAGTATAAAAAAATTGTTTAAAACATTTAAAAATTAAATAATAGACAATTACAGTAATTCTGCATTACATTTTCATATTTTAGTACCAAACGATTCGAATCTAGAAATATCGCTAACCTATGAAAATAAACAAATTTGCTCAAGAGGGGAATCGAACCTACGACGCGACCTCCCAGACAGAAATCAACGACCGGCTTAGTACCGGGCCGGTACCAAGGGCGGACTTACCGGTGCCGGCGTGAGACCGGCATTACCGCCGGCCCGGAGCCGGTCCAGTCAACAATGATAACCCAGGAAATATCCGCCCCGGTGCCGGTAAACCATCGGCCCGGTACCGGGCCGGTTCTTGTTTTCAGTGTTTTCGTACCGGTTTATTGCCGGCACACCACCGGCGACGTACCGTGGCAGTGAAATTTAGACACCGGCCTGGTGCCGGTATTTCTGCCGGCTTGGAGCCGGCCCGGTCAACAATGATAACCCGGGAAATATCCGCCCCGGTGCCGGTAAACCACCGGCTCGATACCGGGCCGGTAGTAAAAAAAAAAAAATTATTTTGTTACTTTTCTTCCGGCTTTATGCTGGCACGGTGTCACATTAGTATATTTTATTAACACATTTTTACATATATTAGACGTTAAACAATATTATTTATTAGTTAATTTAATTGCACCGAAAAAAAAATATTCTTGTTTTAAGAGGACAATTCCTCTTCTAAAATCCTCTTACATTTTATTCTTAAATTAAAAATATTACTCTTTATTGGAGACTATTCCTCTACTTTTAAGAGGAATTACTCTTAAGTGGAGAATAATCCTCTTAAAATAAGAGGACGTTTTTTGGTCAATATACAAAAGGAAAATATGCATCAAAATAAGAGGAATCCTCTCAAAACAAGAATATTTTTTTTTCGGTGTGTAAACACTACATAGAATGCTGAAACATATGAATTATTATTAATTGTTAACGAAAAATCTGAAGACATGAGGAATTGAACTCCGGACCCTCTGGCTGCAAAGTCGACGCCGCATCCGCTAACCTAAACCTGCTTGTGAAAAGTGAATGGAAAGTTTATATATGAAGTGTGACACCAGGACTAATTACAAAATGTTCTAAATTAATAGAAAAAACCTTTTCTAAAAGACAGTTTGAATAATGTAATGTCAAAGTTAATAATTATAATAACATTTGTTAATGTCATTATACGTTGGGACTAAGGCTAAAGAAAAAACGCTGGCATGGTACCGGTCCGGTACCGGCTTTATAGAAACAACTTGCAGAAACTTAGTATAATGAAATTAATATAATACCTTGTTAGATTATCAAAATTTTATAACAATAAATCAAATAAAACCTGACCAAAATTATTTTAAACGAACAAAGTTATTATAGGGTGTCTAGTAATTCAGCAGTAACAAATTCCCGGATTTTTGAGTGATTTTCCCAGACAATTTAAAGCTGAATTAATAGAGTTTAATGAAATGTAAGTTTTCCAACTATATAAAAAAAGATTTTAAAAAACATTTGATTTCGAGAGATTTGATTTTCCTATTCTTCCGAATAGTGTAAAAAAATTTCAAAAAATTAAAAATTTAGACTTTTTAAGACACAAAAATATTATGCCGGCAAAACTCCGTCGCCGGTGAAAAAACGGTATCAAGTAGTGGTACCGGGCCAGTGCCGGGCCGGTACTAATTTTGATGCCGGCAAAACTCCATCGCCGGTGAAAAAACGGTATCAAGTAGTGGTACCGGGCCGGTACTAATTTTGATGCCTGCAAAAGTTCATCGCCGGTGTAAAAACGGTATCAAGTAGTGGTACCGGGCCAGTGCCGGGCCGGTACTAATTTTGATGCCGGCAGAACTCCGTCGCCGGTGTAAAAACAGTATCGAATGCCGGAACCGGGCCGGTTGTCTTTTAGAAACCGGCCCGGTACCACAGTGCCGGCACCGGTTATTGTCCGACTTTACCACCGGGCCGGTGTCGAACCGGTCGTAGGCATCGGCACACCACAGACTTTTCTGCCTGGGCTACGGTTTAACAGATTAACGTTCTAACCACTACTTTCTAAATCTGAATTTGTAGTTTTCTACTAATGAAATAGTGCGGATTCGTTTACCAATTGAATTAGTAACTGTTTTTACTAATTTTTAGTAGTTTTTATACTAATTATTAGCAGAAGATTTACTAATTTGAAATAGTAAAGAAAACGTACTACTAATTAAATTAGAGAACGTTCATAAACTACATAGCACGTTAAGGGGGGGGGGGGTCAGCAATTGTCTACCATAAGAGGAAGAAATGGCGCTAATACATGTAATTGCGTCCACGTGGGGAGATGGGGGGGGGGTAAAATTTCCAAAAAATTGGTCTACGTTGTTCCCGTGTAGAAAAATCTTCTGGAAAGTCTGGAGTCAAGCCTGGCGCAAACTAGAAAGCGTCTAGCCTCGCAAGTCTGCAAGATCTGATTTGACCCAGTTCTGGTGCTGCTTAGCTACATGCCAGACTGTTGCTATTTTATCTGTTCTGGATTTTCTAGCCAGACCCAGCTCTGATTCTAGTCAGAATTTCTAGATGACTGCAATTTTTTATTTTGCAATTTCTAGGCTGCGGCGTGCGATGCTGGTCTGGAAGGTCTGACCAGACCCAGCTCTGATTCTAGTCAGAATTTCTAGATGACTAAAATGATTTATTTTACAACTTCTATAGGCTGCGGTGTGCGATACTGGTCTGAAGAGACTATAGCTTATTTTAAGATATCAAAAACCATATAATTCTTTATCTAAAAAACTAGACAACAAATCTCTAAAATTTAATATTTCTGCCACTTAATATTTTCTACGGGAGAAGATTGTCCAAAAACACAACATTTTTCGACTTTTTAAGATCAATGTGTAGGTATAAAAAGTTGTAAAACATTCAAAAAATAGTTTTTGAAGAGAATTTTTAAAATTTTTATAAAGAGAATACCGTTTGAATTTCTAATTTACGTTTACTAAGGGAACCAGAAAGTTCCTCGCAGAATTATTACTGAAAAATATATTCCACATAAATTACAATGAAAAATTTTTATTTTAGCAATTTATTGAAATTTTAGCAGTAATTTATGGAAATTTCTAGTAATGTTAGCGATAATTCATAAAAATATGTAAAGCAAAAATTATCATTAAAATTTTGAATTTCAGCCATTTATGGAAATTTTCGAGGTAATTTATAAACATTTTGACGGTAATTTATGAAACTATGTAAAACAAATACGAGAACAAAAAAATTGAACGTCGGTAATTTATAGTAATTTATGAAAATTTCCTCGGTAATTTATAAACGTTTTGACGATAATTTATAAAACTACGTAAGAGACAAACGAGATCAAAAAAATTGAACGTCGGTAATTTATGGTAATTTATGGAAATTTCCGCGGTAATGTATGGGAACTTATGCGATAATTTATAATCATTTTGACGATAGTTTATTAAAATATGTAAAACACAAATTAGAACAAAAAATTTAACGTCGGTAATTTATGGAAATTTATTAGGTAATTTACGGTAAATTTACTATGATGTAGTTCATAACAAGGTTTGGTATTTTTCTTTATGTACCATAACACGAAACTTGCAGTAGTTTCGTGATTACACAGTTAAACACTCTTTATTAATTGTAAGTGTAAAAGGTGTCGAAAATTAAAATTTATTTTCTTGTAGCTTCGATAGAGTAGTGGTTAGAGTGTTAGGCTAGAAGTCCGTAGGTTGTATAGGTTCGATTCCCCGCAATGTCAAATTTTATTTAGTTATAGGTTTGCGTTTATTCTGTGTCGTGAACATTAATTTGATTGAAAGTTAAAAGTTAATGATTATTTCATGTTTGCAAATACAAACGAATTTTTTTTCATTATATTAACATTTAATTTAAATAAATTTCTCATATGTTTCGTTTAATAAACGATGTTGGAGGGCTGCTTTATTATATTTAGAAAACAGTGAATATCTATCTTGCGGTTGGCTAGCGCCTGGCTAGACCGTCTGAATAGCCTGTCTATTCTGTGGCTGACCGTTTCTAGCGTTACACTTTTGGCTAGCCCCAGACCAGTGTTTCAGGCCAGCCACTAGTTTGGAAAATAGACGGTCTGGTCTGACTCAGGCCAGCGCCAGAAGATTTTTCTACACGGGTTAATGGACGTTCCCTTATAGTAATTTTCTACTAGCAATTAGTAAAAAACTACTACAAATTAGTAAAAAAATCTTACTAATTCAAATTGGTAAACGAATCCTCACTAATTCAGATTTACAGAGTATGCTAACGACACACGTGTACAGTAAAGTCTTAATATCACAGTATCATTTAGAATTATAATTATTGAATCAAAGATGACAAAAAATAGCTATACGTTAAAAGTAATAAATTGCATTAAAATAAAGTAAACTAAATTTTAAATAATAGATAATACAAGTGGTAATTTTTAAATAATTTTTTATTCATAGTAAGAAGTATAATAGTATTTTAATAACCAAATTATTGTTTAAATTGATGTTTAAATGTTGTTTATAATTTTAATTTGTTTAAATAATTTATCATTTATTAAAATTAAACAATTATGTTAAATTATTATTAAATTTAATAAAAATAAAAACTAAATAACTGAGAAGTAAACTATTAATTTTTTGCAATTAATTTATATTTATAAACATTCATAAACTTTTATTATAATTTTTCACAACTTTATGTCAAAAAAGCAATGTTGGCAACGAGCGTTGTAAACAATTTTTCTATACTCAGCCAGCACTTGCCGCCGTGGCTCGTCCAAACTTTGGCGAAACAAAAATTCTGTACTGCGCCAGCATTAATTGTCGAGGCTCGGCTAGACTACGGCCAAACAATCGTCTGAGTACTAGGCCAGTGGTGAACATCGATACTACACTGGGACGAACCAAGAAGGCTAGACACAGGAGGTAAAACTTCGGAAGTGGGGATGAGTCAGAAGCCTGGTTTTAACCAGGCGTTTCGTTTTGAAAAGTCGTCGGCGCGATGCTTCTGCACATTGCTCACCATTCAAATTTTTCTATAGCGTGTGATTCACACATGATAGTTTTGAATTTGAGGTTAACTTTGAAGTGTAATTGAGACACAACGTGCTCTCTAAATTTGAATAAGCGAAATTTCACTGTTTCACAGCGATAAGTATACAACTAATTCCAAAAAGCGTATATACGCTCATTAATTAATGAAATTTCACTGATTTTTTTAGCGAAATTTCACTAATTCACAGCGTTATACGCTAATTGGAATCAGTTGTATACTTATCGCTGTTTCAGATTTAGAGAGTCTATCAATACGTATACATATATTATATATGATTCAAGTAATTAGTGAATTAAGTGCATTAATCTAGTGTTATTAAAATATTTATAAAATGCCTACAACGAGTCAAGAAAAAAGATAAACACAACACTAAAAACCAACGACAATTTTTTCATATTGTATTTTTAGGTTAGATGTGCAGAAGTCTATTACAGCACTGAGACTTTTTTGAAAGAAGACGCCTGACCATACAGCAGCTGAGCGACTCAGCACCGAAGTTTTACCTCCTATCTTTAGCATTTTTGGGACGAACATTATTGTCCCATTTTGAATCAATGTTGAGTTACAATTTATAAGTGCGTTTATAGGGGTGTCGGGTATGCGTGGGGGGTGTTCGATCCCACATGCGAGCGAATATTTTTCAGTTTTCGTTTCTAATCGATATATAAAATAATAAAATTGTGTGTTGAGTTGTGAATAAAAAATGTGAACATGTTTATAAATAATATTAAAAGTCTTTTAAAAAAATGAAGAAAAAGAATGTACTAATTAACCGAAAAATTGTCTTTTTTTACTATAATTATTTTTTTAATGTTACTATTTCAAATGACATTTATTTTTAGTAATAATATATTATTTATGTCGAAATAATATATAATTATAATAGAAGTAACTTATTGTCATGAAATTTATACACACATATAATACACTGGAGACTCCATAGAGAGTGTAAGTGAAATTAATCCATCACATCACAATTTAGAGAAAAACGGGGTCTCAATACTTAAAATGGCATTTTTGGCACTTTTTGAATCTCTATAAAAAAGAACGCGACGTGATAAAGGTTCAAATGTGGGTTGAATGAAAGTTCAACAAAAAACCATGTAGAAAAAACTCAAAATTGTTGCGAACAACTTTTTACAGAATGCGCGTAAAACAGCTATTATTTTAGCGATAATATAGGGTCAATTGGTAAAAACTTGTTCCCCACAATTTCGAGTTATTTCTGCATGGGTTTTTGCTTTTGGATGTTATAACTGAGGGTTTAAACTCTTATTAAAGCCATATTTGAACTTTTTATCACGTCGCATTCTCTTTTCATAATGCTTCAAAAAGTGACAAAAATGCCAATTTTTTGGTATATTGACCCAGTTTTTCTTAAAATTGAGGCGTGATGGGATAATTTCACTTGCAGATTCGCAATCTACGTCAAAAATCCTGTAAAAAATACTTTCGTTTCTTCTTGTAGCAAAATTTTGTTGAACAGTGTTATTAATAATTAATTACTTGAATTAAATATATTATTCGTAAGCATTTTTTAAAACTATTATGAAAAATATTACTTCTATTTTTTTAAAAAAAAGAAACTATTTTAAAGGTTTTCGTTTTCATAAATTAAACAAAACAATTTCTGAATTATTAAAACAATTGTCCCACGTCAGTCCTAGGGCTACATCAGCTTAGAATGTAGAATGTGGAAATATTAGGACACTAATTAGGATAAAGAAAAAAAATGAAACCTTTAGTCAATTAAAAACTATTTTTTATCATTTTTTTGGTGCATTTAAAGACATAATATATTATATTCAAACATAAAATGTGGTTGATTTTAAATTATTTATAACCAACTTTTAAGTTTGAATGAAACATAAAATTTTTAAACATATTTTTTGTTTAAATCAAAACAAAAAATATGTTTGAATTAAATATAATTATTGAAACAAATAATATTTTTGAATCAAAGTAGTAGATATTTTCTATATATTGGAATTAAGCTTACAAACTAATTTCAATTAAACAAAATCACTTAAAATTATTCTTTTACTTGAAACGAGTATAATGTTTTCTCAGTGTAAAGTTTTACATCACAACGCTATGTTTTTAGACAGTTAGCACCATCGCAACAGATAAAATTGTCTGACCTGAACGTTACTTTATTTGCATTCATTAATAATGGAAATTAACTTAAAAGTTAAAATCTCTTTAATTGTAACATGATTCTTTTAAAAAATTAAAAGTTTAAATAGTTTTCTAATTAAATTATAAGTTACCTGTGGAAAGCATTCTTGATTACGAGTGTATAAAGTAACATAAAAGTGTTTGCACAAGTACAAACAAGAATTTCAATCGTAAAAATTTAAACTTTTACGGATTAGCCCAAGACAATAAAAAAATACTGGTATTAACAAATTAGATGGAAGAAAATATGACACCTGGACCGTCAGGAACAGGAGAAAATATTGAAGTCCTGCCACGAAAAGGGAACAGAGAAAAGAGGCCAAAAGTCAAGTATACGCCATCAGATTATCAAATGTTGAAGCAGAAAAAAAGTACGAGGCCTCCTGAGGAGACAGAAGTAGCCAAGATTCTTAATGTAATATCCCCCTTTAATTAGTTTACATTGATCTTTAAATTAATAAAACACTTTTCAAATTTGAACCAGCAAAAAGCCATTGATTCACAACTTACAGTATTCAACTGATTCAATTAGCGCGTATATACACTGACGAAACAGCATATATACAATGATTTTCCAGCATATGTACCCTGCTTGATTCAGTTGCATATTCTGGGCTGAAATTAACGACTTTCGCTGATTCCAATTTTGAGCGTATATATACTTACATGTTATTTGCATCTTAGCTGGGTAGTACTGAATTTGCCGAAACACCAATTAATGCTGGAGGAAATACAAATGCTTTACTGGGTAAAAGAAATAGAGTGGTTGAAAAACAGAATGTTGAAAGTGATTCTGAGGAGGAGATTAAGAGAGCCAAACAATACAAAGTAAGAATTTATTTGAAATTAAATATCGTTCTTTACGTAAGAAAAAACTTACATTTTTGTATAATTTTTAGAAAACTGTTAAGAAAGTACATACCAATGTACTTCTTACAAATGACTTGCAATGCTTAGGAGCTGCCTTAACAGTAAGTATAAGTACATCCTATAAAATCAATGTCTAGAACCTGGAAATTTCTGAAGATGATTGAGTATTGTTCTTTGTCTCGTATTGCTCTTTGTCCTATCAATTCAAGTATAAAACAGACTATATTTAAAACAAACGCTAATGCTTAAGAAGTAATAAAAAATATTTATACTTATAGGGGAGTGCTGTTAGGGTTGGACAGGTGTTAGGGTGGAGCCATCGCGTTTATTGTTTTATCACACCAGCGCCATCTGTTTTTGTACTTAAATTCTTGCTACTAATGCCAGTCAAGTTTTCACATGAGTGTCAGTCAAGTATACAAACGTATACATTTGTTTTTCGCGAATCATTGTTATACACTCAACAGAAACTTTTTTGTGGTGTCAAAAAAAGAGAAGTAAATGTAGAAGAAATATGCCAAAGGCAAAGTAAATTTATTGAAATTGTTTATTAAAATGTTATACGAAAATGTGAAAAGAAATTTGGGGTTTTGTGTAACGCGTTTCTGTTCTGTCTGGTATGTCGCAAAACGACGCGTGAGTTAGCGTTGAGCCAGGCGGTGGCGTAAGGGTTGAGCCCCCCAAAATTTTGCAATTACGAAGCGTACTTGCAACAGAAATTCATTTTTTGACTTAAGGAGGTGTGAAAAACTTTATTTCTAACGAAAAAAGAGAGAAAAAAATTTTTCGATAATTTTTTTTATTTTTTTAATTTAAAAATTTTTGATGTCATTCTTAAGAAATAAAATATGTAATGTTATGCAAAAATGCACAATATGGGATTTTATTTTAATTTCATGGTTCCTTTCCTCATTTTCAAGTGTCATTCTATTATTTGAAGGCCATTTTTAACCATTTACCTAAATATTACATTGATTTTCTACAGTGGCTCAACCCTTACACCCATGTTCAACCCTTAAAACATTATTTTTTTTAAATTGCTTATAACTTTGAAACTTTTGGCCAAATTTTTTTGCAACGTACAGCAAAAACATTGCATTTGAGTTGATCTTTTCAACAATATGCGCGAAAACGTGAAATTCGCACTGCAAAGGAAGTTATGAAGAAAATTCAAAACTATGTCCAACCCTGACAGCACTCCCCTATCATTGTGCAGTAATATGTCATACATCAAAATTAATTAATAATCAAAATTCTGGTAATTTTTACATAATTAAATGTAGATTATAATGCTATGGACCTAAGTAATAAAATTTAGCACATATAAATAGTTTGTTATGGATGATGCCTTTAATTAGATTAAATACTGATTGTTTTAGACAATTTTGGTATTTTTCTTTTTAGCAATATATAATAATATCCAATTCTAGACAATGACCCTGTATGCATATCAAATAAAAGTTTTCTTTCCAGTTTAATAATTGACATGATTTTTTTGTACCAAATGTATTCCATATAGGGGTTTCTCCATGAAACCGACAATTTAGATATTGTTTTATAATTTTTTTTTCTATTAAAATAAAGTCATAATATAAGTTTCAAGTATAATAGTCAAGAATTCAATATCTGTTATGGACAAGACAATTTGTTTGTAATTTTTATATTATTTAAATAAAATAGCTGTTAACGGATTCACTTACCATAATCAGTTACCATACTTTAGTTATGCTAAAAATTTGATATTTGAGCATATAGGAATGTTAAATAAAACTCATGCGGATTTTAACTTTTTAAATTTCAATTTCTTAAACAATAATTGTTTAAACAAATTAAAAAATAAAACACATTTAATTGAAAGTATGTATATGGAGGTAATTTAAAATAATGCAAACGAAATTCAGGATTTAAAAGTCTATCGTAAGAAATTTATGGTAATTTATGCAGTTTCATGAAGAATCTCCCATAGGCAAATCAACGGAATTGTTCGATTTCACTTTTATTTATTTAATAATACTATTCCATATTTTACTTGCAAATGTCAGCTAGACAATTTTTTAAACGTGAAAAGTTTATAAAATTATAATTTTTATGCTGTTAAAATAAATTTCTTTTATTTTTAATTGGTATAATTTTTTCGAAGTGTCTATACGCCCGGCTAGTCGGATGAAATATTTCGTCTAAACGTCCGGATATCCGGACATATAGCTCCCAAAATATTTCATTCGGCTATGTACAGTATGTACTGGTGATGAGCGTTTGATAGTATCCGGATAAAATAGTGAACTTTCTAATTCGTCCGTCTATTAGATTCTTACAAGTATAATATATTCCTTGAATGTTTTTAACTTTTTTAGGTTATGGAGATACTTAATGTTTTTTCTACAAAATATTTTAAACAGAAAAACTTTAAAGGTTTTTTCCACTTTTAAGTTATGTAGTTAAAATTTTTAATTTATTTGATAACTAAATACGAAAACATAATATGCGTAATAATAGTAGTAACCATTATAATTATTGTCATGCTATATATATTATATTAATTTTTTGCTTTTTTATAAATATTTACAAATAATATTATATAATAAAATTTTTTTAGGTAAATAAACATCAAAAAATATTCAATGCAGAGTATGCAAACACATATTTGTTAAATATGCGTTTGTAATTTTTTTTAATAAAATTTTTTTTCTTGAATCTTAGATAAATATACTAGATGCGGCGAGGGTCGGTGGTGGGGACTACCGATATATATAGCATACTAAATTTTCAGTGTATGTTAGTGCCGCCCTCTTCAACTTTTCGCCGTTTCCAAGGTTACCGCTTGGAAATCGTATAATTTCAGTCAAAAAGGCTAGAATTTCATTTCTCGCCAATATGACTACTTTTCTTTCTATTTTGAAAACAGCGTGTTTTTGTGATAACAATAGAAAATAATAAAACTATTTTTATATAAAAAGTTCTAAAAAATAATAAAATCTAATGATTATTTTTAATTAATTTCTTTTATAAAAGAATTTATTCATGATTTTTTAATTATAAAAAAAAATTTAATAATTAATTAAAATTTTTTTTTTAATTAAAAAAAAATATTTTTATTACAAAATTTGTTTAATTATGAATTTTAATTAAAAAATTGTGTTCAATAGAATGGGAATGTGGGAGGCTAAAAATACATAAAGTAAGATTTTGATAAGTTTGAGAAATATTTATTTCATTTTTATTTGTACAAAGTTAATATTAAATCAACCTTTATCTGAAAAAAGTTGTTATGTCACACATAAAACAATAAATCTGCAGGGTTTCTACAAATTTCTCCTTATAAAATTCAATGATTTTTTCACTATTTCCAGGTGATAAATTATAAAACTATGACACATTAAAACAAAATATCTGTCAGTTAAATTAGTTAAATGTCATAAAAAAAATCTGTTGCCAGGGAAATTAAAAAAATTGAGAATTTTTCGACTTTTCTTCTAAATATTACAATAAAATATCACAATTTTCAATAAAAAAAAGTGCAACTTGTTTTAATTTTTATAATGCAAAAATTAACTATAAACAAATCTTTTAAGAATTGTTTTTGAATAATTAAAATTTTGTATAATTTAATTAAAAATAATTAGTATATTTCGAGCATTTTGATAAAATTTTTAAAAAACAACTATTAAAAATTTTAATTGCAAATTTTTGAAATAATTGAATTCTAAAAAATTTTAAATAAAAAGTCTTTAAAGGTAAATTTAAAAATAAAAATCAACTTCTAATTCTTTGAAATTCAATATTTTTAATATTTTTAATTACATATTTCCAAAAATAATTTTTTACAATTATTTTTAACATTTTAGAGAAAACAATAATGTTCCAAGTTTTTAATTAAAATGTATCCAAAAATTTATTAGTTTTGAAAATTTTACAAAAATTCTTCTAAAAAATACAATTATTTTAGAAAAATAATTACACTAATGCAATACAACTTTTAAAAAAATCAACCATTTTAAAAAGATTTTACTACATTTTAATTGTTTAGAAATTTTTCAATATTGAGAAACTATTATCGTTCAAAAGTTGTTTTAAAATATAAAAAGAAATTAATTGTAAGAATATCTTTATGATAATATTTTGAAAATATTATACCTTAATAACTTAAGAAAATAATATGGAGTCACAATTATTATAAAAAATTGAGTTTATATATTTAAATAATTTAATTCTAGAAGAACTTTTCAAAAATTATTAAAATTAATTGATTTAGAGATGAAGTTTTCATAAAAGTTGTATATTTTGTATCAAAAGATAATGAAATTTCTATAATGTAAAAATTATTTAATTTTTAAACAAATATTTTCTGTTTTTTTAATTTGAAAAGTTTAAAAAGTCGTATATATCGTATAAGTTAAAGCTGACTTGTGAGTAGATTATTTGTCTAGAAATTTTGTAAATAAAAGAAATTACACTTTTTTCAGCAGTAACTTTCATAAAAAATGTTGATTTTATTGAATAATAACTGTCCATTGTCACTCCATAAAAATTATTCATTACTTTGTACCAGAGAATGTGTAATTTACTCTGAAAAAAAATTTATTTGATTCAAATAACCGATTAATAGACCACTATCAATTAAATATTTTATTGATAATAGTCAATTAATCGGTTATTTGAATCAAATAAATTTTCTTTCTAAAATTCTTTAAATATAAATAATGATAATAATTATTATATGTAGTAATATTATTCATAATAAAATAATAATAATAATAACCAAGAACTGAGAAAAAAATTCCCTTACTTTTCCCTCACTTTTTAATAATTTTATTTCTATTTTTTGGGGCTAAAAATATGGTAACTGACATATTTAACAATAAATTAAAATCTAATAATTGAAATAATCAATAATAAAAATCTTTCAAGTTTTGTTGGATAAAAAATACACTGAAAAAAATTAAATTGATTCAAATAACCGATTAATTGACTATTTATTATCAATTAAATATTTACAGGAATCAAATAATATTAGATGGAGTCAGTATTAAATATTATTTGAATCAATAACTTCAGAATTTGAAGCAAATACCATTTAATTGACTCTAATAAATATTATTTGATTCAATTAAATGTTTTTCAGTGTACTTTTATTCAAAAGAAATTTTAATTTGTGTATAAATTTTTAGAAATTTCCATGACTTTCGATAAAATTTTCTGACATTCCCTGACTTTTCCCTGACACCCTGAATAGTAATAATTATATGTGAGAAGAAATCATTTTTTCCGAGTCAAATAAAAAGAGAAAATTCTTTTTGACGTTTCGACGATAACAATCGTCCTCATCAGAAACGATCAGAATCGTGTTTGAAGGCACGTGTTATCCTCGAAACGTCAAAAAGAATTTTCTCTTTTTATTTGATTTGGAAAGAATGATTTCTTCCCACATATATAAACGACCGAGTGATAAATTCTACTTCATGTATAATAATAATTATTATTATTAATATTATTCAGGGTGTCTAACGGTCAGGGAATTTTTTTGGTAATAATAATAATAAAAATTATTATTACATAATAATAATAATATTACATAATAATTATTACATAATAATAATTGTGATTATTATTAATAACAATACTATTATTGGAAAAAATTATTAATGTACTTTTAAATACAAAAATTTACAATTTGTTTAAAATATAAATACAATTTGTTTTTTTTAAACTAAATTGAAAATTAAAAAATTTTGCCATATTAAAAAATATACGAATTTCTGGATATCCATAGAATGTCCTTAGGATATCTTGAATATCTTTTGAAAATTGTTGATCGAAAAATGTTCAAAAACATTTGTCTAGAATAAGATTCTTGAATATTTTTAAAAATAAAATTACACATTTAAATATACATCGAAATAAAAAAATTTAATTTATTATATTTTTATATACAGTTAAGAAAAACAACAATTTTTTTATAAATTTTACACAATTATAATCATAAAAATTGGAATAAGAAATTATCGCTTGGTTAATATTTTCAAATATTTCCGCCTTTAATAAACCGAAGATTGCCGAAGTAGTCCGATTGGTCCGATTATAAGAGGCACACATAAGCAGACGAAAAGCACATGATCAACCCTAACGCCTCCCTGGATTCATGTGCCAAAACTAACGCCTCGCCGCATCTAGTATATTTATCTAAGCTTGAATTATGACGGAAGTTTCCAAATTATGCCGCATAAATGCTATGAATGGATTGTGCTGCTTTGAAGACTAAATTATGCTTTTTAATGCTTTTGCAAATTGCAATTATTTTAGTTAAATAATAATTATTAATACGAATCTTAACAATATATAACATTTTTTAAATTTCTGCTTTTATGCTCAAGCATAAAGTTCCTATCTCTAAACATTACAATTTTAATTTAACTTTTATAGTAACTGTAACATTTATATGAGGAGCATTTTTTTAAACAGTTGATAAATCCATTTAAAAAAATTAAGATAAACACATTGAAAATATTAAAATATTTAGAACTCCATCTATCACTGTTCAATTTAAGAATAAAAATTTATTAATAAAAAATTTTCAGTTTAAAAAATATTTTGGCCTAACCTTGATGATTTTTCATTTCTATATTTTTATTATAAAAAATTACCAAAACCTTTAAATTCCTCATTACAATAGAATTTAATTACAAATATAAAATTTTAAATAGAAAAAATATTAAAAAATGAATAATTTATTACAATTTTTCTACATTAAAGATAATTTTAATGGTTATGTGAGAATTGTTATTTGTTAAAAATTTCTCAAAATGACAAAATTTGGATTTATCAGGTTTTAAAAACTTACTCCTCATATAGAGCTAGGGGCCATCCATAAAGCATGTGATACTTTAGGGGGAGGGGGGGAGGTCAGCAAAATATCACACTCCATGTTAACCGTCTATGGAAAAAGCATCATGAGGGGGGGAGGGGGTCTAGATTACCAAAAATATGTATCACATGCTTTATGGACGACCCCCTATTACTCTTCTTCAAAAAATTTTTTTATTTAAATAAATTGTATTTTATCACATTTAGACTTACCATATTAATGTCAGAAGTCATTTAAAAAAGTCCAAGACGATTCATGGCGGGTAAAGAAGTGGTTTTCATTTTTTTGTCACGAATTTTCCAAAATAACCCCAATTTTCAAGTAAATTGCTAATTCCTCGCTTTGGAAGCAATTTTATTTATAGTTATTTATTTTAATATTAGTAGCCATTTAAAAAGAATTCCTAAGCGGTTCCAAATCGGGGAAAGAAGTGATTTTGAATTTTTTTTGGCACGGATTTTCCAAAAATCTCTGATCTTCTGATAATAATTTATTTTAATGTTAGAAACCATTTAAAAAAATTTTAAATGATTCAAGTCGGGAAAGTAGTGTGTTTTGTTTTTTAATTGTAATTCCGGGATTTTTGGAAAATCTACGATACAAAATACAAAATCACTGCTGTCCCCGCCTTAGATCCTCTTAAAATCTTTTTTAAATGGCTTCTGATATTGGAATAAATAATTATCAAAAGAAAAAACTTGCTTCCAAGTCAAAAAAATTAATTAACCTGAATAATTAAAGTAAATTAACAACTTCCTGGAAATTTCGGGAGTTTCGGAAAATTATGTGACAAAAAGAATTCAAATTCACTGCATTCGCTGCCTTACATCCTCTTGAAATTTTTTCTAAATGGTTTCTGCCATCAAAATAGACAATCGTCAAAAGAAAGAAGTGCTTTCAAGGCAGAGAAACAATAATTTTTGTTTTAGTTGAAATTTCGTGATTTTAGAAAATGCGTCACAAAAAATAAGAACTAATTGTTTCCCCATCGTTTCATGAATAATTTTAATAAGAAAAATTTGTATCCTGAAATTTTCCGAGAAATATTTTTTCGTTGAATAAACATTGTTAACTTCAGATTCATTTTTACTATATGCAGATAAAATCTCTTTCATTAATTTATCGGAACGTTTTAGACTCTAAATGTTTTATCCGGATGAGCGGCTATTTAGTTAATATGTTACTAGCCGGACGTTTAGGCTCAGCTGTTTTATGCAGCAAAACGTCCGGCTAGACAGTATCCGGACAAATTTATTGCGTTCGGCTAACAGTACCCGGTCACATTTTTTTTATCCGGCTAGTCGGACGTATAGACGCAGGGTAATATTTTCAGTGTAAAGTCATATCAATTAAACTATTTAAAAAGTATCACTATAGTTAATCGTATCAGAAAGTTGTGGAGATTATTTCATAGTGTTATTTTAGCGATGATACAAATAAAAATTTTTTTATAAGCATATATTAATATTATTTATGAAGAAAAGAATAACTTAAAACCTTATTGCATTTAGTACTTTTACAATAAATACAACATAACAATATTCACCTCTTGATATTGAAACGCTAACGACTGTAAATTTTAAGTATTTTTAGTGTCACGATAAAGATTCTATATAAAACATTTGAAAACGATAAAATGTACAATATTTAAAAAACTTCTAATGTTAAAGTAATGGACATGAATTTATCTTAAATAGTTTTATGTGAAATTTTTAAATTTACTCTAAACATCATTGCCTATAAATAAAATAAGTGCTTGTAATTTAAAAATATTAACTTTTACGAGGTTAAATCATCAAGTTCTTTAGATTTGCCCACATTTGTCAGATGTTTTATTTATTCACACTTTTATATTGTGATTATCCTAAAATTGTAGAAAGCTTCGAGAAAAAGGTCACTTTTCGCGGTCCTCCTATAGCGGTTCCAGTTTCATCATCTGCGACTCAGGTAAGAATAAAAAACAAACTCTTCAACATCAAAAGCATTTAAAAAATAAATAACAGTAAATATGGTTATAGACTTTGGAAAGAGGACCCACTATCACTGATGAAACATTACGCAGGGAAATTGATCGCCTCAATTGCATAATAAATCTAAAAGATGAGGAAATAAACAGTTTAAAAAGCACAAATGAAGTATTGAGAATGGCTCTTGCAACGACATCTACGGCTCCCGCAAGTGCTGCCGGAGCAACATTATCTGAACCTGAAACGACATCAAATTCTTTAAATCTTCAAGAAATTAGAGATGTTATCGTTCAAGAAATTGAACCAATTAAAATGGGAGTCAACATTTTAATCAGTAACATCGGAGATCCTGCTGACACAGCCTTAAGAACTCTTGGAAATCCAATCGGAAGGTACTCTCAAATTCTAAATAAATGAAACCTTACTGATGTACAGTGGAAAGTCAATAATTGAAATAGCTATAAGTATGATTCTGAGAATCAGCGAATAGTCACTGGACCAATCAGCGGTTACGTCTTCTCGCACTAAAAAATCAGCTAATTCAGCAGCTGTATTATTACTTTTCAATCAATTTATAGTCAATAATTAGACAATTTTATAATAAATACACTGAAAACCCAATCTAGCTTTATTATGTAAGATACTATCAATACTATTTTAGTACAGGCTATACACGCTGCAAAAGTATCCCTACTTACTAATTTCGTGCAATTTAAATTAATTACATGAAAATAACGCAAGTAGTATGATACTCTTCTGTGTATACGCAGAATTTGCTACTGATCTTCAGTAAATTCAACATGTTTCAGTAAAAATTTAGTTCACCGTTTCAGAAAGCACTTTTTGTCCCTGATTCAGATTTAGAGAGTAAATAAATAAAATTTAATACTACTAAGTTAATATTTATGTAATAATAAACTATTCTAGACGAGTCATGCTGGAGTAAGCATTTCTAACACGATGTTGGCAGAAGCAAAACGTGCGAAGAAACTTTCATCTCGTATTAATTATTTGACAAAAGGGTACTGGTCATCTGAGGACTTGCCATTTTTTGCAATCGAAGAAAAGAAAAGGAGATAATGAAAAAATTAAAACAATAACAGATGAAGATGTGTTGAATATTACAAGTAAGAATTTAAAAGTAAAATTAATCAGTAATTAACAAAAAAAATTCTTTCAATCGTTAATAATTGTACAACTTTTTGCAGGAATTTTACAAAGTTTACAGATGATTCCTGAATTGAAGTTAAAGGTTTCAGAAAAAGATCTGTCTGAAAGAAAAGTGAAACATTATTTTCTGGAAGCAGTCGAAGGATATAAGAAAAATTTAAAAAAAAAGATCCAGATTTTTTCAAAAAAGTTAATGAAGTAGACGAAGAAGAAGAACAAGAAGAAGAAGAAGAAGAAATTGATGAAGATGTTGAGGAAGCTATAAGTGAAAGTGAATAGTGACTGTCAGCAAAAAAGTTCATTTTTCACCGGTTTTATCCTTTCTCGCGTAACTTGTGATAAGATTGTTACAAAAGAACTTGAGTAACATTCTAAATGTTATGTCTTGCGATGAGCTATCTCGCAACGAAATAGCATAATTTGTGATAAGATTGTCACAAAAGAAGTAGACAAAGTTTTCTAATGTTATGGCTTGCGATGAGTTATCTCGCACTGCAGTAAAACAACATGCGAAATCAGTCTACTTGCTAAATGTTATACATTGCGATGAGTTGTCTCGCAATAAAGTAACATGTGTTATACTCACAGTAGCTTGCGTTGAGATGACGCAATGAAAGATTTTATGTTTATAAATTAAATGTTTTATTAGCATGCGCAAGATGGTTAGCCTTGAAAAAGGGAAGTAACATCTGGAGCAGGTGATGTTGGAAGTGAGGATAAAAGACCTTTCATCTTCACTCACAATGTCCTTGCTGTACGGATTATCTTCTGATTTTCAATTGTTAAGTATCGAACGCAATAGTGAAACATGTAACATAAATGTAGTCCACTGTGACATGTGTAACACAACACAAAAAAGCATTGAGGTGGTGTTTTCAGTAGAGGTGCATGAATAAGTAATGAAATCAATTTTTAGAATATTCAATTAACAGAATTTTATCAAAAATTTTATTCAAACTCGTAAAATTCTGTTTAATCCTTTTTTTAATTTTACTTAACTTATTCATGTTACTTTGTTTAGTGGGTAGAACTTTTTATCGCTGGATGAGTGAAGAAAGTACTCCTCTAATTTTGTTTAAAAAAAGCGACACCTGCCTTTGTACACTCTGATGCTTTAATGCGTTCCTTCCGGTTTTGACGGCGTTTTAAAGTCGTGATATATCTGTCAAAATGTTGTTAGTTCATGACGTATTGAAAAAAACTTAAATGTCTCTAATTAACAAAATTTTGATAGATATGTCACGCATTTTTAAAACACCATCAAAACCGGAAGAAAGGCATTAAAGCATTAAGGTGTAGTTCAAAAGCAGGACACCTCGAATATATTAATTTAAAAATAATTTTTGTTTGTAATGTAATGTAACTAATGTATGAGATTTTCTGCTAATATAACTGTAAAGAAAATATGTTATTAAATATTTTAGCATAAAGCTCTGAAAACAATAATGGAACACATATTATCGACAAACGAAAATTAATTTAAAACCTTATTTATGTAAATATTTATTAATATGCACATACATATTTTCGAGGCGTCCCTTTTTACAACCTTAATTCTATGTGTACTTTTTTACACAACACTCATAAACTGTTGGTGGAACTGTTCGCTCAATGTGCTGCGTTGAAACGAAATGCACTTCTGAATTTATTTTTGAGAGAACTAGCTGTTAAGCAGCCATTTACTTAACGCCATTGGTAGTCATGTTTAACAGAGTAACTCATCAAATTTTAATGGAGCTCTGAGTTTAATTGTCAAGCAGGGTTGCCAGAAAAGTATTCGACCGCCCCGCCACTAGTACGAGGCAAAACCGCCAAAAACCGCCATTTTTGGAATATCGTGGCGCCTATACTTAAAATATTATATACAACAATATAACATATGAAAAAAATTAAAATTTTTAATAATAATATTAATAATAAATAAATTGAGAAATATAACAAATTTTTATTAAATCATTTTTTATTCCGTTAAATATAATCATTTATAAATTTTACGTTTTAGATGATAATAGTACTTTTTTAGAATCAGGTACATTACATTTGGTATCATTCTTAACATTTTAAATTTGGTTATTTAAATGAACACATTTATGAAAATACTTCTGTTAGAAGTTCTCTAAATTCTATGTCGAGGTCGTTTATAGAATCAAGGGTTTGTAGTAAATCTTGATCTTCGTCAGCGCGATTGACTGGGAGTTGTTTCTTATTATCGTACATTTCTTCTGAGTTAAATAAATTGAGCATTTCTCTAGTTGGCTCGAATGTCGTACAGCACAATTTGCTAGTCTGAAAATAATATAAACGGTAAGTACTTTGAAACAAAAACGAACGACCAAATCAAACGTGAGCAAATTATTTATTTGATTTAAAAAATTTTGTTTCAATCAGTAATTTAATTATAATTTAAATAAATTTAAATTTAATTTACTTAATTTTACATTTAATTAATTAGTAATTAACAATTTTATTACAAAATGTTTTAATTTATTTTGAAATTTCTCACCTTAAGATGAATTCTGATACGGAGAAGCGCTGTGAGCATCTCCTTACTTAGTTTATTCCTCAGTCGATTTTTTATAATGTTCATAATGCTAAACACACGTTCCACGACTGCGTTACTGAGTGGTAGAGAGAGCAGTTTAATAACGTATTCTGCTAGTTCCTTAAAAATTTGATGACCTGCTCCGTTCTTCAACTTCCACACACAACCCCAAAATTTGATTATATCAATTTCTTCCAACGAAGCGTCTAACTCGTCACAAATGGTGTTGAATGTCAGAGTTCCGAGGGTAATCCACTGACTTTCGAGAAGCGAAATGTCAACATGAGAAGCTAAAAAACATAATAGTAACAAAGGTAATGGAAGCAAAGGTATTATATTAGAATTGAGGATGTGTTTTGTTCATTATTTCACGGCTGGATTATTTACTGATGAGATCTAAAGGTAGATTTTGAAACTCTGGTCGAGCCCTTTTCGCCAAAGCTACCGACGGCGCGAAACACCTCATTTTTTCTATGGACCCGAGACACGAAGGCAGTCTTTCCAGAAGCTCCTGAGTGAGTCGAAGAAGAAATTGTGCGCAGAATTCCTTTACAGAATGTAATGCTGCTGGCGAAAGTCTGACTTCGTCGGCAGTTCTGCGAAAATTTTCTCCATAAACAACTTGGTCGACTGGTCGAAGATTTTCTTGCCTCGATAAAGCCTGCTTCATAGCATCTATTTCTGATAAACGAATCATGCCCGGTTCAGATTGACGCATTTTCTCTGGTCGAATGATTCGAGCGCCCAAAGAAAGAACCAGTAAACGCAAATCGGCGTAAACTTTGCTGATATCAGCACAATTACTTTGAAATACTACATTCATTCGAGTAACATCTCTTAATATTGGGGTCAGGAATGTGAGATACAAGAAATGCGATAAATCGTTGTGAAGTCGAGACAGTTCTTTAGCAGTATGACATTTTTCAAAAGATGACGATGCAGCAACAATCTCAAAATGGGATTTTAGAGGCATATACTAATCCAAATGACGCGACACTGCTCCATACCAGGAGAGCCATCGAGTTTTTGCCAATTTTATTAAGAGTGGAGGATTTTGACCGCAGTGAAGATTCTGGAAATATAATTTTTAAATTCTACTGTTTATTATTTAACCATAAAATTAATTTTAAGAATTATAATTCATTTCTTATTTATTTATTATTACTTATTATTTATTTTTAACTTGCCTGGTAATGAGTTGAATACTGATGTTTGCGAAGAGCGCTCAACGAAAACCAATTTGTCGATTCTCTAATTAAATATTCCAATGACGAAGGAAGCACTTTACTAGCTGCTGAGGCCGCATTGTCCAGAACATGACAAACGCATCTTAATAATTGAAGAAAAGGACTGTCATTATTTTTTAAATGAGCATACAAAGAATTGTGTGCTCCGCACATGTTAGGTGCACCATCAGTTCCTAAACCAATCATTCGCTCTAATTTTAGTCCAACCTCTTTTATGAAAAGTTTAAAAACTTCGTATAGTTTTTCTGCTGTAGTTTGGGTGACTTCTACAATCCCTAAAAAATCGGTAATCATTTCTCCTTTTTCATAGCTGTAGTATCTGATGCATAGTGCCATAAACTTGTGAACCGAAACATCAGTAGATTCATCACAAATTATAGAAAAATAACTTTCTCCAACATCGCTTAATAATTCTTTTAAAAAAGAAGGAGCAATTACTCTGGCAATTAATCTCGAACACTTAGTTCTGTGAAGTCTAAGTTCACTCAAAACTGAGGATCCATTTGAAATCTGTTTCAATAATTCTCCAAGATGATCAACAGCTCGGGTGCTGGTGTGACACGCTGTGAAAACAGAGATCTTAAGATCACATTTTTTTGATTCTTCACTTGCTCCTTTGAATCCTAAATTGCAGTTTTAAATTATTAATTAACAATTCAAGAAAAGTTTAATAAAATAAAGATAAAAATTATTTCTTAATTATAAAGTGGTTACCTGGATAAGAATTTAATGTAGATTGATTATTTCCTGATTTTGGTATATCTGATAAAGCTCGTTGATGTTTTGTGGTTTTTGAATGATCAGTCAAGTCACTCCTATGTGGACGAAGTGTCGATTTGCACAACCGGCAATAAGCTTCCTGCTTTCCCATGTGGATTAAAATGTCAGGAGTTCTTTGTAACCACTCTGTATATTATATAATTTATTTTATTTATTTTTTATCTATTTTATTGTACATTATTTGTCTATTTTGATTATTATGAATATTGAGTTTTAATAAAAGAGAATGTGAGTGCGCGACTAACCTTTAAATTCGGGTTCCTTCTCCCAGTTTTCATTATACTTCTTGGTATGTGTACGTTTCGACTTACTCATCTTTAATATGTATAAGCATTTATTGCAAATGTCACCGATAAAATACACTAAACTTAACAATAACTTACAGCAAGATAAATTAACATCTAGTTATAATATTATGATCGATTAGGGATCATAATTGTCACATGTGACTATGTGAGAAAAAATGCTTGGCGCCTTTAAAATGACCATAAACTTAAAAGTTATTAGAAATAGAACTTTTGGTTTTAAGTGTTAGTCCCGTGTCAGCGTAATAGATGTTTCTTATTGGCTGAACGTTTTTCGTTTCACGCTGCCGTAGGAATGCATCTTTACGAATCAATAGTGGTGCGAAATCTTAAAAATGCCGCCTAATTGGCGGATACTTTTATTGATACCGCCTGATAGGCGGTTTTCCGCAAAGCCGAAATTTTACCCGCCAACTCAGCCTTTAATACCGCCTGATTTGCGGGAAACCGCGCAATCTGGCAACCCTGTTGTCAAGTAGCACTGCACAACAATCAATAGCGGAACTGTTCTATAAACAGTTTTTCAGTATATCCTTGCGTTATAGTGAGTCCCACACTACTGAGCATAAAAAGCCTTTACACCACAGAAAAAAATAAAAAAATAATTAACATAATGGTAAGTATATACTCATTTATATATGGTATTTAATAATAAATCAAATTTTTTTCAACTTGTATTACATATGTCAAGCTTATATCCTTTGCATTACAATATATTGACAGTTGCATAAATTGGGCTAACTGAAGTAATTTTGCACTTATGTATGGGCTTATTTCTTGCAAAATTTTAAAGAGTTTTGGAAGTACTCATTTAGGCTTAACCCTGATTTCATGAGAATGCAAGCATGAAGAACATTCTATGGAATTAAGGCAAAAGTGTCAAAAAATAATTATTAAAATAGACGAAAACTTACATTTTTTATTATGTCCTGACGATGAAGTAGAATAAAAAATAAATAATCCGCCCTTGTATCTGTCCTTTATTTATTTATGACTTACTCCATTGTCAGGACATAATAAAAAATTTAAGTCTTTGTCTATTTTAATTATTACTTTTTGACTCCCTAAAGACAAAATCATTTAAATTTCGAAACGTTGGAGTGAATAAATATTTGTTTCATTGTCCGAATGTTTTCGTTTAATTTGCCATAATTAATAAAGGATCTCAGACATTAAAAATTATTTAACTAATTCTATGGAATTTAACCAAACACTATTAACAGCACGTGTTAAAAGAAGCCTTCATTGTAATTCCCATAATCTCAACTAGACGACCGTCATGTCTTCTTTGTCGATAACGGTCACTTGCGAAAACAGAGGGTAAACTGTCAGAAATGTCATACTTCTTCAGTTTGTAGGCGTAAATACCGCATAAAGTATAGTAACTTTTTGCTGCGAAAATATTGCAAATTGTGATGGTGCTAACTGTATAAAGAAGTAGGTGTTAACCCAGGTAGAAATTGACGACCGGTGTGACACCGGCCCGGTAAAGCAAGAAATATCATTTTCGCTGGAACAGCGAAAATGAATTATCGATGGAACCAAATTAGTGAAACTTATAGCTATTATGATGATTGTTATCTATACTTTAGTAGAACTTTTTTTAGCGTGTCTGAAAGAGAAAATCTGATGTTACGGGGATTTGAACTCTGGACCCTGAGACTCCAAGCGCACTGCTACATCCACTGACTTAAACCTGCACATGGTATGTAAACGCTAAACGGTCGTATAAAGTGTAACAAGAGTCAAGGTAGCGGGCCGGTGCTGGGCCGTTAAAAATATTATCCCTGTCAAATCTTCTTCGGCGGTATGAAACAGCGAAATTACAATACCGGACCGATGGTACATCTGTGATGGGCCGGTTAAAATATTATCACCGGCATTATCTCCTTCGGCAGTATAAAAACAGAAATAAATTATAGTACCGGACCAGTGCTGGGCCAGATATTTTTAATCAACAGGCCCGGTACACACTACCAGTACCAGTACAAATCCACATTTACCACCGGGCCGGTACCGGCATAAGTCCGACTTTACAACCGGTTCGGTACCATGCCGGTCGTTAGTGCTGGCAGACGTCCAACTACTCTGCTTGGGAAGACGAAAAATTTGAATATCTCTAAGATATATGTGTTTAGAACCCAAATTTTTTAATTACAATCAATTTTTTTTGCTAAGCCAGTCCAACAGTTTTTTGCATATGGTAAGCAAAACTTTGTCATCCTTGTTCTCTCGGTGTTAATATCGAAATACTCCTAATTATATAGATCTAAAATAATGTTAATAGAAATTAATTATGATTGGATGTAATAAACAAACATTAATTAAAAAGATAGATAAAATATATCAACCATTACAAGTCAGGTTATTTTATTAACTTGACCTGGAATGATTGATATATTTTATTTATCGTGTTATACAGTAAAATTCCGGTTAACCGAGCTCGCTTTATCCGAGGTAAAAGTTCCTTTCTTGTTTATAATAGACAGTGTTTTAAAAATAAAATGTTCAATTACTTGTATTAAAGTGAAAGTCCATGTTATCCGAGTATTCGCTTTTTCCGAGGTAGGTCCGGTCCACATTTGTTAGGATATTCGAGGCTCTACTGTATATTTGACCAAGTTATAATTTCTATACACGTTGTAAGTAACAAAAAGGTTTCACATAACTGTTTTATTTCAAGGGTTCCATATAATAAGTGGACAAACGCCTCGGTATGTAGCCTTATAATACTAGTGAACGCATTATACATTCAACCTTATATTCTCTGTACTTTAAGCACAACCTGTTACCATTACTACAAAAGTGCCCAGTCGCACGTGTGCAAAATCACGGTGACGAATGTGCTAAATATTACAAAGAACGTTATAAAAAAGAAGCTTCAAAATAAACTTCTCTTCCCACAATACACACGAGTTACTTGCAAAAAAGAAAATAAGATAACGAATATATTTAATTAAAAAGTAATAAAATAAAGTATCCCTGAATTAAATCCGATGTTTAAAATAATATTCTTAGTATTTTTAAAGATTATGATAAAATTGGTCCCTTATGCAGAATATACTTATTAATATTTAATATAAATTTTCAGAAACCGTAAGAGAAGAAACAACCCTCCGAATAAGATTTGTCTTCAAAATGGATGATTCTTCAGAAGAAGATTTTCATAATGAAACGGATGTTTCCTTTGAAGATGAAAACAGTTATGAAAGTTTTCACATTGAAGAGGAAGAAAATGTCGAAACAGATATGGATATATCTTTAGAAGACAATGCCGACGAAGAGGAAAGAGATGATGAAGACCAAGATTAGTACCTTCCTTTTCATAGTATAACATTTCATTTTTTAGTGTCGAGAAGACGATAATTATGATACAAAAGTGTAAAATGAGGAGTAAAGGGCCAAAAGTTGATGAGTCCATTTTTTAAAAAATTCTTACTTTGCATTTTCCGAGAATGTTAATTAATTAAACTTTCAAATAGTCACTGTTACATTATGAAAAAAAATTGTTAATAAAGAATTATATTAATTTAAAATTGTTTGTACTTAACCAACAAGATTTAAAATTTTGTTTTTTTAACTAAAAAAAATTATAAAATTCATTATTTATAATCCACTTTAATTAATATTGAGAGTTCTAAGTCTAAAAAAGTATTCTGATATAAATAATTTTGTATATTTTTTCTATTTTGAAATTAACTTTGGTTATATGTCAAATTGCATTTGTTTAAATTTCTCGAAATAGTAAAAAATGGACTTATCCACTTTTGGCCGCTTACTCCTCAAATATAATTGTTATGCTAAAGAAACAAGAAACTATAAACTTATGAATACACAATATTGTTAAATTCAAGTGTGCAGAACAAAATTTGTATTTTTTTGAGATTAAATGTTACCACGTTTTTATATGTTTTTGTGTTTGATATACTTATACAATTACACTGCAACCAGGGCACCTCTTTTGGCAGTGTATTAGTGTTCAGAAAAATAAAACTTGAATAATTCCTTAATCCTTATTCATTACATCTGTGGTAAACTTCTCATCTTTTTTGACATTATCTATCCATACATAAAATCACAGATTTTTCTCATCTCCTTCAAAATTATTTTTTATGATTTATCTGAGCTTTCATAAGAGCCTATGTTAAATTAAAAATATATTTTATTTTTTGAAAATAATTTGTAAAATAATTTAATAAAAAGAAACTGTCACATTTTTTATAGGTTTCTCTCATTTCCTTAATCTACTGGTGACAGTCCTTAAATATTTCAAAAGTAATTAAATTTGTTAAAAGTTAAGTTTACAATTTTCGTAAATAAATTGACTTTCAAACGGTTCCAATTCGAAATTTTGGAAAGTTTTAATGTTGAATTAATTTAAGTATACATTTTAATTAACTTAGATTAAGGGTAAGTCCAAGGTGTGAAATGTGAACAAACCAAAAGTTAAACAAACGAAACACAAAAATCGCACTATTGTAACAGTAATTTCTCTTACAAAAATTAATATTTTTACACTTTCTCTACAAAAATGGAAAATTAGAGTTTCAAAGTGTCCAAAAAAATCATTTTTGAGTGTGATCAATAAATAGAAATTAGTAAAAAAACTAATTCAAATGACCTGTAAAATAGCATTTTTGACGCGGCGCGAAAAATAAACTGTTTCAGTATATCAACCGCACTGACGATGAAGAAGTATATCAGCGATTGGACGGTCAGCATGTGGAAATGGAAATTTTTTTCTTTTTCTTTATGAAAATGGTAAGCTGACGTATTGAGTTTGGTTACTACGCCTTGCAGAGCTGAAAAAAATTAGAAAACAACCAACTTTTATTCCAAACAAAAAGTGCACCTCCACATGGGGTTGTCAGGTCGCGAAAAATAAAAGTGTTTAAGTATATCAACCGCACGGACGATAAAGAAGTTTTTACCCTTTCTCCTTGTAATTTCATGGAGGAAAGGGAAAAATTTCCATTTCCACATGCTGACCGTCCAATCGTTGATATGAGACTTCTTCATCGTCAGTGCGGTTGATATACTCAAACAGATTATTTTTCGCGCCGCGTCAAAAATGCTATTTTACAGGTCATTTGAATTAGTTGTTTTACTAATTTCTATTTATTGATCACACTCAAAATCAGCTGGACTGCGAAGGGGTTAATCAGCGAAAAGTCGCTGATTCACTAGTCCAAATTATGCAGCTGAGTCAATCAGCGAATATACACTGATAAAACAGCGTATATGCACTGATTTTCCAGCGTATGATCAGCTGCATACTCTGGGCTGGTGAATCAGCAACTTATCGCTGATTCAAATTTAGAGAGTGGACCAGAAACTTAAAAAAGAACAAAAATAAATCTGGACCAAAAACTTTTTTAAAAAAATTCTTGTTTTTTGTTGTACAAAAAGGTAACTAAAAGAAAAGTTGTTTGTTTTTGTACAAAATTTAAGAAAAAAATTTTTTTAAATATTTTTTTGAAGAATGTCAAAAAAACAAAATTTTGAAAATTTCAAAATTTTGTATTTTTGTTGTTTTTTGACGAAATGGGCTATCCAACGAACTCGAGCTTCATTTTTATGGACTAAAAAAATCCCCCAAAATTGCAAGTCGCTTCATAAAAATTTACTCGAGTTATCGTCGAGACAAAAATTTCTACAGACAGACAGACACTTCTCTAAAAACCATTTTTTTGGAATCAGGAGATCATGAAACGTAAAGATTTATGAAAATTAGAAATTTCTCAAAATCGCACAAATCCAAGACTTTCTCATTTTTGATGAGAATGTAAAGAATTAATAATTAAAAATCTTTAAAATTTCGTTAAATTTGTCAATAGACTCAGATGAGGTAAATAGAAACAGTAGTTATTTCAGTTAAATAAAAAAATTTTCAATAAATACGGCCTTAAAAGCCTTGAACCTTAGAAGATTCCCAACAGGTTTCAAGCATTTTCACATTTGCCGTTTGTCAATTAGCAGCAGTATATACGAAAATATTTCTTATTACATTTTATATATAAATTATATATAAAAATTATATATATATATATATATATATATATATATATATATATATATATATATATATATATATATATATAAAATTTTTTCCTTAACCTCTTCGTTCACGAACCAGATAACATAGTAAACTAACAAATTTTCCTATGCTTTTAATTTGATTAATTAAAAATAGGAGACTGTTTATCTATCCATAAACAAGAAATGCAATAACAAGAATGGCAATAATGTCCATTTACTCGAATTATCAAATGACATAAAACGCATTTAATCGAATTCTCATATGTGACATAACCTTCAAATCTACGGAAAATTATGCGAAATTAACACTGAAAAAATTTAATCGATTAAAATAAACAATTAATGGACTATTATCAATTAAATATTCAATTGAATCAAATAATTTTTATTAGCGTCAATTAAATGGTATTTACTTCAAATACTAAAGTTATTAATTCAAATACCATTTAATTGACTCCATTAAATATTATTTGATTCAAGTAAATATTTAATTGATAATAGTTAATTAATCGCTTATTTAAATCGATTAATTTTTTTTCAGTGAAGTTTTGATGATAAGAATTTCTATGTTTTAAAAATTAGGAAATTAAAATTTGGGGAATAATCATGCGCCCCATTTTTTACTATTCTATAATACTCTCTAAATTAGAATCAGCGAAAAGTCGCTGATTATGCAGCTGCTTCAATCAGCGTATTTAGGCTGAAATATCAGTGACTATATGCTGTTTCATTAGTGTATATATGCTGATTTACGCCAACTGACTTTATATATTTATATAATTATTAAAAGTAAGGTATTTATAAAAGAATTTTAATTAAAAACACTAACGAAATTGAATTTCAAAGGCTTTACAAATTATTGTAGAAATTATTTTTTTTTGAAAAAATGTACGTACTAAAATTGTTTGTCAAAATTTCAATTATATTCAAAAATCTTTTATATTCTCGTCAAAAATTAAATTATCTTTAAAATCAATAAAATTATTTTCCAAAATTAAAATATTTAAACAATTTTTAACACGACAGTTGTAAAAATTTTAATTTTGTTTAAAAATCTTTACATTTCTCGTCAAAATTTCAATAATCATTTGAAAATAATAAAATTATTCTCAAAAATGTAATTACTTTCAAAAACTTTAATAATACAAATGAAAGTAGATATATTGTGCGGTTATAACTATGTAAGTTAGTGAGGTTAGGAACATTTGTTTACAAAGAACAAGTGAGTGATTTAATTTTAAAATACGTTAAATATTAATTTCAACAATTTGATTTGTTTAAAAATTGAAAATTTACTTCTTTTCATTCTGACATTCGACAATACCAGAAATACTTCACATATTACATTCTCCACTACATTATTATTTTTGTTGTAGAGAAATACCAAATTAAAAATCATTTAATGCCCGTTTATATTGAATAAACAATCAATTACAGAAAATAAAGTAATAACTCAATAGTAAGTATATACATTTAATAATTTAACTCCATTGCGAATTCAATTATTGACGCACTACTGTACTCCGTCAATATAACATACGTATTACTTTCATACTTACCTACAGTACAACAGATTAAATCAGCTTAATAATTTTCTATTTCTGATAAAATACATATTTTTAAACATCAACAAAATATTATCTTTCAATTTCTGTATTAATTAATCTCTGTTTATTCTGATCTCGTTATTTAATTTCATATATATTTAATTTATTTGTATTAAATTCAAAAATAAAACAAATACAATTTTTTAAAAATACTATTTTTTTAACATTAATATTCATTCATGACAACGATAAAACTACTTACCTCCTAAAAAACATTAAATCAACAAAATTGTTAACAATCAACCATTTGTTTACATTCTGTCACTTTCCAATTTCGCGTTACAATGCACTAAAGAAATGTATGACGGCGCCATCTCGTTAGCGACTTTCAACTAACTTTTACTTTCGTCGGTACGTCACTAACACATGTAAACACTTTACCATTGATTATACTTACGTTTTCAATACAATTTTTGTTTTTAATTATTTTAAACATTAAAATAGTATTAAATGGAAATTTTTTCGTATAAATAATTTCAGTATATTATAATCTTACAATTATATACGCCTAAAGTGGTTGAAACAGTTATTTTACAACTGTTTTTAACAAATCCCTCAACAAGTGTCAATGATTCGGGAAATAATCACTTTTTAATTTCAATAATTTTACATTAAAAATTAACAAGTTTAACAACATTAATACATAAAAATGTTCTCTAAATCCTCCTCTTTCAATATCTATAATGCAATATATCAATTTATATTGTTTTATTTGCTTTTTTAACAAATCCCCGTTAAATCCCCGTATTCCAGGGATTTTTCAGGTCCCACATTCCGATAGGGTTAACTTTTTCGCCACAATACATACACCTATATTGCATTTTTATAGAATTTATTTAAATAATATCACTGAGCACTGATGACATTTTACGCTTTATTATGGTATACCAAAAAAATTTACTGAAACGTAAACAGAGATACGAATGTTTCCGAAAACACACGAACTACACTCGGCGTAAAAAAAATGGCGTTCAATTTGTCACGGTTTTTGGCAGCACATCCGCCATCCAGTTAATATATAGATCAGTGAATAGTGTACATTAGCCGAGTTTTGACCGAGGCCGAGAGAAACTACAGCGTGACAGAAAAGGAGTGTCTGTCATTATTGTGGTCGGTCAAGAAGTTCAGGCCGTACATTGAAGGGTACAAATTCCATGTGACCACGGATCACAGTGCCCTAAAATGGGTCAGGAACTTGAAAGACCTAACAGGCCGGTGAGCCAGATGGGCCCTGGAAATGCAACAGTGGGACTTTGACATAGTTCACAGAAGAGGTGCACAATATCATGTCCCAGATGCATTGTCCAGGTTACAAGAAGAGGAAGAAGAGTCGATGGCTGCATTTAAATCCATTGAGGACCAATGGTACCTTAAACGTCATAAGATGGTAAACCAACATCCTCAGCGGTTTCCTGGATGGATTGTAGAAAATAAAAATCTATACAGACATAGAAGTGACCCACTTTTACTGCCGATCACAGGAGACGAGGACGATTGGAAATTGGTAGTGCCAGAGAAGTACAGGGCGAAAGTGATGGAAGACGGACACGCCCAAACATCAGCCGGACACTTGGGAATTGAGAAAACTTATGATCGGATAGAACGAGAGTACTATTGGCCACGTATTTGGAATGATGTGCATAATTCTGTGACGCATTGTCACCAATGCCAACTACATATGGTATCTCAAACCGGACCCGTCGGACAAATGGGCCAGAGAATTGTAGAGAGACCGTGGCTACCACGGTAGCTACAGACTAGGGTGTCGGTAAGATACATGGGAAATTTATTTTTTCGAATTTTGTATACGCCACCCCCCGGTTTGGTTCCAATAAAATAAAAAAAATTTTCTCAAAATTTGAAGCCGATTGATTAATATTAACACGTGCCAGTATATAATCGATCGAAATTTTCCATTGAAAATACATGGGAAAAATGCACTTTTAAAAAAAAATCATAACTTTTTAAATTTTTATGCAAAAAATTCTCCAAGTCACATGTGTCTTCATATTTAGCTGCACTATAAGATAGCACTTCGAAAAAAATTCAATTTTTAAAAATATACAAAATGTCAGACTTTTAAAATGGGTCATGAAAATGCACCGCACAATGTATCAGTGGTTTTATCACATAAATCTTGTCGGAAATTCAAAAAATGTTCTTAACCAGGGTATTTCCGACCATTCGTCATAAATCTGATATCAGAAATAAATTTTTCAAAATTTTTTATCCAAAATGGCGGATTCAAAATTTTGATTTTCCACATTTTTGAAAAAAAATTCTAAAACAACGTCAAGGTCGATTTTTGGAATCGCTATTTACGAATCTAATGTCAAAAATTTATTTTTAAAATTACCCGATCCAATACGGCAGATTCAAAATTTATATTTTCTATATTTTTGCAATAAATAGTCTGAATATTAATTGATAGATTAATAGTTACAAGAAACAATTATTGGGATATTTTGGGAACTCTTTTTTAGAAATTTAACTTTTCATATTTCCAAGAATAATTAAAACAACTTAAATAATTTAGAAATAACTCCATTTAATATATTTTAATTGTAGGAACTTTTACATTATTATTCTTTTGAAGACGTCAAACTTTGTTTTTTACATCCATTTATGTGATAAAACCACTAATACATTGTGGTGCATTTTCATGACCCATTTCAAAAGTCCGACATTTTGTATATTTTTAAAAATTGAATTTTTTCGACGTGCTATCTTATAGTGCAGCTAAATATGAAGACAAATGTGACTTGGAGAATTTTTTGCATAAAAATTTAAAAAGTTATGATTTTTTTAAAAGTGCATTTTTCCCATGTATTTTCAATGGGAAATTTCGATCGATTACTGGCACGTGTTAATATTAATCAATCGGCTTCAAATTTTGAGAAAATTTTTTTTTATTTTATTGAAACCAAACTGGGGGGTGGCGTAAACAAAATTCGAAAGTCGAATTTTTACGGACACAATGGAGTTTCCGCCGAGTAAGAAAGTATTTGGTAGTGTTCCAAGACTTGTTCTCGAGGTGGATAGAAGTCAAGCCATTGAAGTCAGCAGATGGAAAGTCGGTAGCCAAAGCATTTGAGTTGGTCCTATTTGTCCTATTTGATAGGGAGCGAGCGAGACAGACAAAGTACTATGACGAAGGTAGAAAGTGATCCGACCAGATGGAGCAGAAGTTGTCACACCTTACCGTTGGCCGGCTAACCAGGGCCCAGATGAAAGTACAGAGGCGTACTAAAGTAGGCTCGCTGAATACGAATTAGAAATGTTTCTAAACTCGAAGAAGCCCATGACGACTGTAGCACTGAAGAGAGTCAAGGCTAAGCAGAGAAAGGCACTCCGAGAAAGAAGCGAGAGACAGTAGACAGCCAAAGATCTAGAGAGACAACCACCCATACCACGAGCGCAGAGGTCGAAAAGCCCTCAACCGGGACCACCGGCCGAGCCGGAACGGGCGTTAGAAGCAAGGCCAAAGGAGAAGGTAGGGCCACTCGCCAGGACCATAAGAGGAAGCCAGGAAACGGAGTGTGTTGAACGGAGAGGTGAGGGAACACCACTTAAACCAAAGGCCAAGGGCATAGTCTTCGGGGTATTGAAACTAATCTTGACGGAAAGGTCGTTAGACCCACCGCCCTATAGCTGCTTCAACTGCTGGCGAGGAGGGCATAATGCCGAAGAGTGTCGCTAACCAAAACAGCACGAATACTGTTGGAACTGCGGCCGACGTTTCACCAGTGTGGAGAAATGTCCCAGGTGTGCCAGGGCGTATGCGCGTTATATGGGAAGACCATATAAAGAAGGAACAAAACGAGAAGAAAGGCCAGTGAGACAAGAAGACGAAGAGGACATCAGTGAGAAAGCCCAAAGCATCCTAGCATTGACGAAAGCACTTAAGGGTCTACCAGCCGAAACCCTAGATCTAGCCATACGTCAGCTCCTTAGGGAAAGGGAGAGTTAGAAAAGGGAGTCCGGAAATTAGCCAGAGAGGAAGAGATGGAGAAACAGAGAAAAGGAGATAATGATATGTCAATTTAATATTTCTGAAAGTTAAGGGCAATACGGAACAACATTAGAATTATCAACAATAAATCTATTTATTATGGATTTATTTATTATTATTTATTTATTATTAAGTTAAAGTTCCTAGGGCTAATCAGCCCTTCGAGGAACAGTACAGTGTTGTACCTTAAGAAATAAAAGATTAAATACAGTAATAACTATAATAGACATAACAATAATTATAATATATAACAAATAAAAAATGATTTATATAGCGCTAACACCACATGAAATAAGATAAGAAAAAAAAGAATAAAATAAAAATAAATTTCGAAAGTTTATATGCCAAGGAAAAACAAATAAAGAAAAAAAATATAGATATATATTACCAATAAGTAATTTCAAATATGTCTGTGTTACTATTAAATAGAAATCTATAAAACAGTTTCTTAAAAGTCGGCTGTTTAGATATATCTCTAATTGTAGAAGGGATTTTATTCCAAAGTCTCGCACCTCTAATAATGAAAGATCTTTGCATTTTACATGTATTATGTTGGGGTATCTTTAAAATATATTTTCTTTCTCGCAACCTACCCTGACTCTCTGCACTAAAATTACTGAACTCGAAAAACTCAAATAAATAAAAAGGGGTCTTATTATTGAAAATATTGTGTAGAAGATTACCAATAAAAAACTGTCTTCTAGTCGCAACGTTCAGAAGACCTGCCTTAATTCTGTACCTTGTAATATGTTCAAACTTAGGTAAATCATAAACAAATCGAATGCAGGCATTTAAGGCACGTTCTAACTTAATATTTAATTCTTCCGTTACGTCATCATATACTGCACAGCAATAATCAAAGAATGGAAGAACTAGTGACTTAATTAATAAAAGTCGAGTAGAAGTTGGCATGCACGACTTCTTTCTTTGTAGTTGCTGTAACACCATGAATGATTTACGAGAAATATCATACACATGCTCTCGCCAAGATAAAGTTCGATCCAATGTCAATCCAAGATCCCTAACTGTTTCTTTATATAAAATAGGAATCCCCCCAGCAGTCAATGGCTTGAGAGTAGCAAGAGTGTCGAATGATGGATTCTTGGAAGCTCCAATTATCATGGCCTGTGTCTTATTATAGTTAAGAGCAAGTCCGTTGTCTTTCGCCCAACCAACAATGTAGTCAATGTCAGATTGGACCATCTTAAGTAAATTATCAATGGACGTCAACGGGCCAGACAAATACAACTTAAAATCATCCGCATATTTATGATATTTACAGAATTTGAGTTGCCCACCGAGATCGGATACAAACAAATTAAACAATAATGAGGAAAGCGAAGCCCCCTGGGGAACACCACATTGCAATAAATCCCAGTCCGAAGGTTCACCACTCTCACTAAGAACTCTCTGAAATCTAGACTCTAGATAGGACTCAAACCATGTACAAACTGAATTAGACATAAAAAAGGAGCGTAATTTATGGATTAGTAATTTATGATTCACAGACGGAAAGGCTTTTGCAAAATCAAAAAATACAACTATTGTAATATTTTTTGAATCCATTGCAAGCTTAATGTCAGAGGTGAACTTTAAGGATGCAGTACAGGTACTGTGATTGGAGCGAAAACCAGATTGTAATGGTTCAAACAAGTTGTTATTAGATAAGAAAGTGGTCATTTGTTTACAAACTATTTTTTCAAGTGGTTTGGACATTGCACAGACAATCGAAATGGGTCTGAAATCATTAGGACTCTTCGGATTCTTTATTTTCGGAATAGGGCGAACAGAACTGTTTTTCCACATTTCAGGAAAGTTTCCTGTTTGCAAAGAGAAATTATATATGTGTAATAAGATTGGGAAAATAACCGGAAGGGCCAATTTAATCATTTTAATAGATATGTTATCCGGACCAGTTGCATTAGAACTGATAGTCGTTATGCTTTCGGTTAGTTCAATCGGTGATATATCGAGAAAGAAGAAATTGCTGTCGTCAAAACTAACGTGGTTGACAGTTGAAGGAGAAGAGAAGAGAGGAGGAATTGGGAGAGGAGTTACAGAAAAAATATCAAGAAATTCTTGTGCTTGGAAATTAGCATTTGATACAGTTTTTTTGCTTGCTATAAGGTTAAGCCTTCTTAAGATATGCCATATATCCTCATTTTTACATTTGTTTTTAATTTCATTGTAGTTGTATCTGTTATAAGAATCTCTGATTTTAGTTTTTACAAGATTACGCATTCTTCTAAAATTGACTTGATCACTACTAGTTCCTGTTCTTCTAGCTGAGTAACGTAATCTATTTCTTTTTTTAATAAGAGCTCTCAATTCGTCAGTCATCCATGGAGAAAATTTTTTTCTATTATTAATTGGGTGTAAAGGTGCATATGCTTCAAAAGCAGCAATTAAGTAGTTAGTAAGTTTGTGAACTTTTAAATTTAAGTCATTTTCATTATAAATGCTAACCCAGTCAAACGTAGACAAGTAAAATAAAAAATCATCCAACGGAATATTTTTTAAATTTCGAATTAAAGTTGGTCTATTTAATTGAATCGAGTCTCTCTCAAATTCAAGTGTAATATTGATTAGGTCATGGTTAGACAAAAACGATACTGGGTGTTGATTAAACGACAATACTCTATCTAGATCATTTACAATGATTAAGTCGATTTTTGTACTAGAATTGTTAACGTGATGAGTCGCGCTATGAGGAACCACACACAAACCTGCCATATAAATTAATGAAGTTAGATAATTAGTTATTGGAGATGAACTATTTAGATTGCAATTAAAGTCACCTAAAATAACCACATTATTGAAAGTATGACTAAGAAAAAATATTTGATTTTCCAGGTCGTTTCCAAAGGAAACTCCAGGAGGCTTATATACTACTCCAATCAGGGCATTATCACATTTAGTTTGAATTTTAACAAATAGAAACTCAGCAGTAGAATATGGCGCCTCATAGCTCTCAGTCACAACTGAACACTGAATATTGTTGCGAATATATAAGCATACTCCTCTACCTCTACACCTTATTCTGTCATTTCGAAAAAGTACATAATTTTGCATATGAAAAAAATTAGAAGGCAAATTAGAATTAAGCCAGGTCTCAGAAACAGCAATTATATCATATGAATATGCAGAGAAAAAATTATTGAATTCAATAAAGTGTGCAGGGAGCGATTGAGCGTTAACATGACAAATTTTTAGTGTATCGAAAGCGATGTTAAAATAATTATATAAAATTTGTTACTGTAATAATCAGAGTATATATAAACTTTATCGATCTTTACTAATATAAATTCTATTTCAAGAAACTGAAACAGGATTGCTCCAATAACAATCATGAATAACAATATTTTATTTAAAAAATACTTCAAAATTTGATTAGTAATATGATCATGGCATATAAAATGAATAAAAACTAATGTGTAGAATATAAGTAACATTATAGATTGAATAAATCTTAATTTATGAGAAAGAACATTACTCAGAGCCACATATTCATACAACAGATATTTGCCTGTAGTGATTTAAAAAAAAAATTTTTTTCACCGATATACACAAGCATACATACATATAAATACATACGTATATGCACATTGTCCGCTAAATAATTAAGAATATTTGCTGGGGAAAATTGAAAATTTACATATCGATTTTCAATGTTTGTTTAAGGTCATATTTTATTTGTAATATTCAATGCTTGATTCAAAATTTAAGGAAATATTTTCCAATACATAACCAAATTTACAATAAAGAGAGAGAAAAAAATAAAATAATATACTTCAGAATATTATATAAAAAATTTTAAAAAAATCAAAAACCAAAAAAAATAGAATTCTGATAATATTGAAAAAAAACACATATATGCATATACATAAACTCATTCATGTAAACATATATGCATACATATATATATAGAAACAACAGAAAAATAAGAATCAAAACATTTAACCAAAATGAAAAGAAGGAGAAGAAAAAAAATCAGGAAACAAAAGAAAAATAGTAATAATTATAAACCAAAAAAAAAAAAATACTGAAGCGATGTCCTGGAATTCGTTATTGAATTTTCCTCAGAGCTTCCATGTTGTGAAGTTGGATTCGTGGAGCACCATCCCCTTTTTTGCAGAAAATTTTTCCCTCAGTTATCCATAGATATTTTAAATGTCTATTCTTTCGAAGATTCAGGGCAGCAGAGTAAATCCCTCGGTAAGTGGGAGTCAGAGTTTCTCTTATGAAAATAGTTGAGTTGTTATCGATAGCAAGTCCTAGGTTAGACACTGTGAAGTTCGTTGCTATTTTACGTTTTAAGATGATCTCATTACGAAGTTTTTGATTGATTAATTTGGCAACAATTATGGGTGGTAACTGTGAGTTGTTGGTAGTCGACTTTCTGATTCTAAAGATGTTAATTAAATCACTACCGTTGCATTTAGCATTTAAATGTCTAACTATTTTTTCAAAAATTGTTGTGAGATTTTCATTCTGTGAAAATGGCATACCGTGTATCTCCAAAGAGTTGGACAATAGAGCCTGTTCGTTCCGATTGGCGGCTTCTTCAATAGCAACAATTTTTTCCTTGAGTTTTAAGTTTTCATCCTTTATGCATGCAATTTCATCATTTTGTTCACCAGATCTGAATTCTAATTTGTCAATCCTATTTGCATTCTCAGAAATACTGCTCTTGATTTCGTCAATGGAGTTATTGAGAGACGTATTAAATTTAAGTTGTTTCTCTTCAAAGCCATTAAATAATTCGGTAAACAGTTTTGATGATCTTTCGAAAGCTGTTTCTTGCCCCTGTATGATAGCCGCCTGAATAGCATCCATGACGCTCGTCGAGACGCCCGACAATTCTAATTGAGAACCCGTTGATAATTTGATTCCTTGACTTTCACTGCCGGTATCATCTGTAGTTGCAATATTAGGTAAATTGTCTCTCCTCGAGATGTCACCTTTGATGGTTTTAGATTGACAAACAATACAAATAAAAGGATTTGTACCATTTTTTATGCACTCAAATGATTTTTTAGAAATGTTCACATTAACACAAGCCAAGTGAACCAATCCACTACACTTAACACAAGCGATTGCCTCAGACGATTTACGTGAAATTGTATTCTCACAGATTACACACACAGCCATGATATTCAGTTGGCCACTAATATTTTTCGTTCAACACAAAATATAGTTAAACTACGGTTCAAATGAAAACAACACTCACTGGGCGTATTCAGTCACTGTAAATGCAGCTCGGAGCAATGTTCAAATAATTATTAAGACATTATTAACCGAGAAAAAACAATATAAATACGGAGCAAATAAAAACGTGGTGTCGATAAAGTAGTTTATCCCAATTTTTTATTTTTTTTTTATTTTTATTTTTATTTTTTTTATTATTATTTAATATGCTTTATTAATATTTATTCGTCGACAATGAACATAGCAATTTTCTTCAATTGGAGTTTCTTCTTAGTAACTTTTTGGATATTTTTTTAACATTTCCCATCAATTAAACACCACAAGGTAAGTAAATATTATTTTTCATTATTATTTTATTTAAAATAGGATTAATATTTTCATCAGGAATTTCTGCAGAAATATAACGATCAAAACTTTCAACTGTTAATATTTTGAAATGATTATTCTATCATAAAAAAAGAAGCAGTTTGGATATGAAAGTTTAAATTTCACTAAATATTTATACAACTTATAAATTATTTATATAATTTTATTTTTAACAAATTTTCTGGATGAACCCTTTTATACATAGTTTTTCAAAAATTTTCAAATCGCACTATAATTATATTTAATTCTTGAATATTTCTTGATATATCAAGAAGAAATTTATTTGAGAAGAATGAATGCTTCGATTGACATGCTTCTGAAAAATCATAATTTGGTTTTCATGTTCATTTGACCTAAAATGAAGATTCAAGAGGATTTTTGCAAGAGGAATTTTCCTCTCAAAAAAGAATATTTTCTTTCAGTGTGTGTATGTTACTGATTCTTGTAGATATGGAGGAAGCTTAATGGTCATGGAATGAACAACTTGTTTTATTATTAATTTTTAATTATTTTATAAGCGAAGCATAAACAACGTAGATATTGTGGAAAATCGATAAACAATATACATAACATTTAGAAATATTTATGCTTTAAAAATTATGATGAAGATACACATTACATTAAAATCGATGATAATCATATTGTTACTATGAGTAAGTTTATTATAATTAAAATAGTTTTTTATAAGAATTAATTTATTCAATATAATCTTATTTATATTTTAGTTAGTCAAGAGGTTACTATTACTAATGGAGTTAATGGAAACAGTTTTGAGTGGAACGAAGAATGAGATAAATCACTAATAACAGCAGTGTCGCAAAGGCCTGCATTGTATAATCATCTCTTGCCCGTGAAAGAACGATCCCAGTTAAAATTAAATGATTTGTGGAATGAAATTCACAATACATTAGGTGTTTCATCAGTAAATATTATAAAAGGTATATGGAAAAAACTTCGAGCTTTATATATGGCGGAAAAATCAGAGCGAAATGTATTGGGATCTCTTGTGGGGGCCTGACTTAAGAATTTGACCTACTCTCAGTAGTACCATTTTTCGACACCGCGTTAACAAGCTACTCTGGTTGGTGGAAGCTGGACAAGTTTAGACAAAACGACCTACTGTCAAAGGTTACAAAAATTTTCAACAGAGAGCGTCTCACGGTACAAGAGATCCCAATACATTCCGAGTGGTTCAGCAGAATAAAAAAAAGAGGGACAGTAAGATTGGATTTCAATTATTTGAAGTAATGAAATTTCTTGATGTGTTCAAATTTGCATATAATGACTATTATACTAGTTTTAGACTATTTTACCAGTTTTTGTTTCTAATTTAGCAGAAGCAGAAAGATATTGTGTATCCAAAAATCGTCAAGGCTCTTTACTTCCATCACACAGACCGACTTTACAGCACCACACTTCTTCCAACATTATTCTATTGTAAATTGATTTCAAATTTTGCTAAATTTATATAGAGGAAAGTTTAGTTTAGGTAAATATTTTTATCTTTAAAATTATTTGTTTGTAAAATAATCTTTTAAAACATATTTGTTAATTTTTTAGGACATTGAGTACTTTCTCATCTAGTTCTGATGATGATAACGACGTTAAGGTTAAAATAAAACAAAAAAGAAAGAAGAAGCTTACAAGAAATAGTAAGTAAATTATTTGAAGTTTTTAATTTAAAAATTCTTATTGTGCTTATAATCTTACAAAATTCATTGTTATAAAAATTATGTTTATAATAAAAATTGATTAATTGTTCTTTTTCTTCATTGTTTCCGTGCCTTCAAAAAATTCTTGAGATTTAATGTTACTATAAAGCGATTATTTCTATTCATACAGTAATATGATTACAATTGTGTAGATTAAATTGTATCAGACTAAACTCTGATGTAACAGACATTATATCTTGTTCGTAATTAAAAACAAATATCGTAAATTTAAAATCACAATAGGCAATCAAACAACTTTATGTGAAATGAAGAAATTAAAATAAACACTTTCATTGTATTAAATTTGTTTTTAAATTATATTTATAACAAAGAAAGTGGTTAAAATAATTTAATTTATATTGTATTAAAATTTTAGTGACTAGTAGTAATATCGAAAAAACTTTCCTTACAGGTTATGAGTCTAAATTATTAGTTATTGCTGTCATATTAATTGCAAGAAAGTAATTATTATTTTTCTAGGCTCCGCCAAATTCTGGTTCAGAATATTATAGCTACAAGGGAAGGTTCAGCATGAATTTAATGGCAATAAGTGATGCATACTACAGATTTATTGCAATTGATATTGGTGCTCCTGGAAGAAGAAGCGATGGAGGAGTATTTGCAGAAAGTGAGATGTTCAGAAAATTTTAAACAAATACTTTCGAAATCCCTAATCCAGAAGCAATAATAACGAATACTCCTGATTTACCGTACGCTTCAACGAAGCTAGTGAGGAACATCATTCAAGCGACTATGTCTCCATAACTGGATCATAACTGAATCATTAAATAATCCAGAAAATAAGTATCAGTACACTCATTTATCAAGGGTAGATCGGCAACCTGTTAACGGTATGTAATTTCAAAAAAAAATTAATTTAACAAAGACAAACTGTGGAAAATAAATAATTGAAATGATCATTTTAATAAGATTTTTGCTTGACATTTTAACATTTTTAACTGTAAACTATTGTTTTAGCATTACAAAACATACCAAGACAAAATGCAAATCAATCTCTACATAATGCAGATGCTCAAACAGTGCGAAACAACTTTGCTGAGTATTTTATGTCACCTGAAGGAGAGTTACCATGTCAATAAATAAATAAAGTTTTTGGTCATTTCATAGCACATTGCATTTGATATAATTTATAAGAATATTAATATTAATGCTTACAATAATGTTTAGAAGTCTTAGGATCTCTTAATACTTTTTGATAAATAAAACTATTACACAAAGTTTTAAAAGCATGTAGCAAAATACTATAAGAAAACGTAAATAATATTTAATACACATATATTACATTTTTTTAATCAACTTGCAATGAAATATTTCAATGAACCATCTATGGATTCTAAGTTGACGAACAGTATCTAATCTTTTAAACGTTTCAGAGAAACTTGAAAACAGCATGTCTGTAGGATCTTGTTTTTGAATTGTGTGTGACTTAATATTTTCTAGTACTAACATTTGCAAATCTTCTCTTTTATTTGTGTCTGCTAAAAATTAAAACGTTTAATTATCTTATAAAATTAAATAAATTAACAATATTATCTACCTTTATCTTTGCTTTGCATCGGCGTTGACGGTCTCCCTTGTATACTTTTGCCTGCATTTTGTTTTGAGGAAGGTGTTCTTCTGTCATAATATATTTTTTTGAACTAGACATACATGTCTTATAGTATTTTTGCCCGCTGAAAACGAATCTGAAGTCAGAATTGCTCCATCACCCTCTGTTTTTTTAAATCGAGAAAACTACCCTTAACTTCAAATTTTAAACTAAAAAAATTGAATCACAGATTTCTCTTTAAAACACAACAATAAATATATCTGCTTCTGCTGCAACTACTCAGAAACAATGTCAACATTGCTTAAACACCCTTTGTTTTTTATTAGATCGAAAAAACTACCCCTAAAATGTAAAAATTCAAAATTTTAATATGAAAGGACACAAAATTCAGATTGATTATCAAAACAACAAAATAAATTTATGTACTTCTCTTTCAACATTTCAAAAGCAATATTAAAATTACTTAATCATCCACTGTGTTTTTATATTAAAAACTACCCCTATTATGTAAAAATTCAAAAAGTGTGTTACGTCAAAACAAGAAACCTTTTTAAAATATACCTAACGTTCCTCGTTTTAAATTAGTTTCATAAATGAATCTAATTTGGGATGAAGATAAGTCAATGAGCCTACTAAATGTTTTGAGAGAATAATTTATTTAAAAACCAACAAGAAAGAAAAGAGTTGACAAAAATACAATGAGTATAATTAAAATTATAGATCTTACTTAAAGAATAACGATTACTGGTGGTGTGATGCTTATCTGGTAGTCGAATCTCAATGGTGGTGAGCAGTAGACGTAAAGGGGGCCTTAGAATTGTTGTCCTTAATGGTTTGGTATTAGTCCTCTTATTTACACTAATGAGATAGTGTATTGTATTGTGAAAATATCTACTTTCTTCCAGACAGTTGTCGCCTCCTGAGCAAATTTCGATGGTTCGAAATTTGGAATGTGTTGTTTCAATATTAGACTTTCGTTGATAGTTAAGTTTATTTCCAAATTTATATTTTTTTGGAAATAGTTAAAATGTATACTTTGAAAATTGACGAATTATAAGAGGTCGATTCACTTCAAATTCAATACTTGGGGAATAGTTCACTTTTAAAGGTATATGTTTTAAAAATAATACTTGGGGATATACTGTTCACTTTTAAAGATATACTTTGGGTTCACTTGTAGACGATCTGATGTATACTGTTGATTTCCAACAAATTACTCTCTGTTCTAATCAGAAAAGGTACCCTTTTTATATCAAAAATTGGCTGTTTTTCCAGTTAGAACTTCCTTCATTAGTCATGCTTTTTCATGCGTCGTCGTTGTCGCTTGTTCCACCGACAAATGTTTGAATGTCCTCGGTTCCTCCTGGTGCGACAAGGTCTTCATTCCAGTTTGTTGGGTTTTGTTACTGCTGTTTCGACTTAATTTATAGAACATGTATGTTATACACATTTTGCTTTTCTTTCACGTGTCGAAGGTGGTTGAAGATCGTTGAACTGATGCACAATTATTATTTTGATTACGTGATTCCACATTACTTTTCTTCTTTCGTATAGTGAAACTTGTGGTAGTTCATGTGGCTTGATGCGCGATCGTTATTCTTTTTACATTGTTTAAAATATTACTCTTCTTTCTTTAGTACGTTATAATTGATAAATTTGTTTAGATACATATAAAATATATAATAATAACCATATTTATAAGGTATACTGAATATAATGCAATAATACGAAAGAGTATTTCAAATACTCAGATTGAGCATGGGAGTGAAACAAAACATGCTCAAACTATTTATAATTATATTGCAGAGGAAATGTTATGACCGTTTATGCATGCATTCTATCCATTCTTCATTTTTATAGTACAATATTCAAAGAAATTTCCAGTCAAACTTTCGATCTGATTTACAATATTTTTGTTATTTATGTATCCTCTTTGTATCAATGCTATAAATTTATAATACATAAGAAGTATATATAACCACTACATTTTTAACAACCTTTTTATATACTTTAAAACTTACAATTTTTATATGTTTTATACAAAAACTTCTTTACAAATTGTTTTCCAAACTTGAATGTTGTAATACTTTGGGTTTTACATATGCATTTTAAATTTTAATTTTAAAATGTTTTTTTTTATTTTTTATATTCTATTCATTGAATTTATTTTATTTTTGTAATTTTTTTTGTACTCTAATTACATTTAGACATAAATCTGTTGATGTAATTTGATATTTATACAATATAGTTAATAATAAGGTACAATTTTTAAGTAGTCACGTTGTTATTAGAAATTTGTATAATGCGATTTTAGAATCTTTCTCTATAAAATGATACTGAATAACTTATAGGGTATATTATAATGCGTGATTATAGTAAGGTTCAAAAAAATTTTTTTTTAGTTTTAAACAAGTACATAGAATAATGTTTTAAGATTTAAGATAAAATTATTACAAAATCAAAAACTGACAAAACATTATGCAAAATTTATTTAAACTTGCAGATCTTTAAATGTAATATTTTTTCAAATTAGGTTATTGTTATAGTGATTTAAATTTCGTTTAATATTTATAAAAGTGTAAATGATTGAAAACAATTTAAATTCTCTTTTATTTAAGTCCTTCCTGAAACATAATTTTTCGTGTTTAAGTGGTGGATCGCTTGATGGTAAGCGTGCTAATTTTCCAAAAATTAATTCATACGGAGTACATTTCGTACCTTCATGAATGCTTGTATTATAAGAAAACATGGCTAGTTCTAACCAATCATCCCATTCTTAATTTTTATTAATAAATTGTTTTAAATATTCTCCTAAAACATGGTGAGATCTTTCGATTGATCCGTTTGACTGGGGATGAAAAGCAGTTGTTTTAAATTGTCGTATTCTAAATCTTTTTGCTAATCTTTTCATTAAATTGCTTAAAAAGTCTGTTCCTTGATCTGTTAACACTCCTTTTGGTGATCCAAAAATACAAATAAATTTTTTAATTGTTACAAACCGAAAATTATTACCTTGATAAAATTTAATTGTTATTGATTAAATTTATTATCCCGACCGTTGAGATGATCTTAATTTCCTGAATGGGGAGGCACCAAGCTGCCAGGGTAATTATTACCCTGTTTAAATTTTGTGGGGTCGTTTTTCCTCAATTTTAAAAGTTACCGTCACATTTCCTGTAGTGTAATTAATTGTTTCAAGAATAATATGTTTTGGAGATAAGTATGTAAAGAAAGTATAGGTTGAATTCTACTTCTAATTTATTTAAAGATCAAGAAAATACAGATAGTTGTTGTAAAAGAGTACAGAGAATATTTGTTAGTATATCGGAACGATACAATGTTACTTACGGCTACCGGCGTCAATTTCGAATTCACTCTGTTGACGTCGGGCAAAACAAATTTTGATGTTACAACTAAGATTTTATTATTTCCAATTTGAAAATAATAATTGTGTGGGACCACTATCCTGGGACGGCGCAGGCGCTGCACGCGCGGACTGACCGGTCTCGAACAAAAATTGAGAACGATAAAATTTATTTATCGCATCCAATTTTCACCCAATGACAGCTCTCACCGGACTTCGTCGGCTCGAAGATTTGATTTTATTTTGACGTCCGCCTCTCGTGGTACCAACACTTCGCGTGTCTATCACTAGGGTTCGACGCGCAGACGGGCAAGTACCAATTAATTACCGCCAGGTAAATACAAGAAGATGTTACCTGTACCGGTCACGAAATCATACTGCTCTGATTATCTCTTCGCGACATGCCTCCAACCCTTACCTTTAGTGCAAGAAAGTGGGGAAGACGGAAAATTTTAGGTAGTAGGAGCAAAGAGTAGGAGTAAATCATGGGCCCATTGGTCTATGCATTTTAGCTGACGTTTTGGATCTCACGGTAGGTCCGTGAGAACGGAAACGGTCTGTTAATATGATACTTTTCAGACATTATTTTTGAAATAACTAAGAATTTAAATAATAATTCTTTTGTTTAATTAATAAAATTATTATTCATCTTAGTTATCATAGTGCATATAATTTATTTATTGTGATTTTATTGTTCCTACTTTTTATAGGTTGTTAATATATGTATTTTATTTGCATGATTTACACGCGTAAATACATATACATGTAATCTAAGTCCTCCGGCATTTTGTTGTAACAAAATGTTTAACTATTGTCAGGTTGTTGTATGTGCATCTAGTTTGATGCATAATTTTAAATAGCACAAGTCCAAATAGCATGAGGCATGTAAACCTCGTGGCTTTGAGTCAGCTGTAACGCACGTGCGTTTGTTTTGATGCTGTATACAACACCTTATGGGCCCAGAGGGGAAAGGAAGTTTCACGCACAACAAGGTAGCGATAAGAGGCAATGGTAGAACCGAGAAAAGCCCGTCTGTATTAGTGCCCCTAGCACGCGATTTCGTTGAGTACCAATACATTCAGCCGGCGGGTCCGTGAGAGAGTATGTTGGTGCTTTCAAACGGAGCGCCCGCCTACATATCGCCGTAGCCGTCCAGATACATGTGCATCCCAAACATGAGTTCTTTTTGTATTAAATTTTATAGGAACGAAGATAGCTATAGTAATGTCGCCCTATTTACCTTTTGTTATAACAACATTAGTTTTCGCCGCTTTAGGCTTCGTAACGTTGTTACAATTTAATTTTTATTTTGAGGCAGCAATTATCGCGCCCATTATATTTTATAATATATTATTGAGCAATTCCATCTGAAACGATCAACGATTTTTCTGTATTGTTAGCAATTTTCTTGCAAATTTTTTTCCTTGTAGTTTTAAGGATAAGAAATGATAAAGTGAAGACGATTTTGAAAATTTCGAAAAAATTTTGAAAATACACAAATTTTAAAATTTATGTATTTTTTTGAAAATAAGATAACTCCGGTTATTTTCAATATTTTTCAAAATTTTTTTTTCATTTTCTCAGTATATTTAATACTTTTATAATAAATTTTCAAAAAAAAAAATTTTTTCATTAAAAATTGAAAATTTTCAAAAAAAAATTATTTTTTTTTTAGTTTTTGAAAAACACCCCCTTTGATTTTTTTAATTTTTTTTATAGTGATAGCCAAAAGTAACAAGAATTTTTTCCAAAAAGTTTTATAGTGGGATCGCTATAACTTTTCGAGAAATCAATAAAAAAGTCTATGCCGGCCACTTGAGACTGACGCGCTGACGCACGTCGCGCAGGCGCTGTGTTCCGTAAGTGTGATTTAGTGTACATAGAAATAAGAGAAGCGCATTTCTGACTATTTGTCAACTTAGTAGCTGAAAGCTTCGAGCACTGGATTAAATTCGAGTTTTATTTCAAATCATTCTTCAGATGTACATTTTTTCCCTTAAATCTTAGGCCTTAAAAATTTACATCAACGTAGTCCTTAAAAGGACTGATTGAAATTTTAATTTTATAAATTTTAACAATATACAACAGCGTAGTCCTAAAAAGGACTGAGTGGAATTTTAATCATAGGCCTTCAAAATTTACATCAGCGTAGTCCTTAAAAGGACTGATTGAAATTTTAATTTTATAAATTTTAACAATATACAACAGCGTAGTCCTAAAACGGACTGAGTGGAATTTTAATCATAGGCCTTAAAAATTTACATCAGCGTAGTCCTTAAAAGGACTGATTGAAATTTTAATTTTATAAATTTTAACAATTTACAACAGCGTACTCCTAAAAAGGACTGATTGGAATTTTAATCATAGGCCTTCAAAATTTACATCAGCGTAGTCCTTAAAAGGACTGATTGAAATTTTAATTTTATAAATTTTAACAATTTACAGCAGCGTAGTCCTAAAAAGGACTGATTGGAATTTTAATCATAGGCCTTAAAAAGTTGACAAATAGTCAGAAATGCGCTTCTCTTATTTCTATGTACACTAAATCACACTTACGGAACACAGCGCATGCGCGACGTGCGTCAGCGCGTCAGTCTCAACTGGCCGGCATAGACTTTTTTATTGATTTCTCGAAAAGTTATAGCGATCCCACTATAAAACTTTTTGGAAAAAATTCTTGTTACTTTTGGCTATCACTATAAAAAAAATTAAAAAAATCAAAGGGGGGGTGTTTTTCAGAAACTAAAAAAAAAATTTTTTTTGAAAATTTTCAATTTTTAATGAAAAAACATTTTTTTTTTAAATTTATTTTAAAAGTATTAAATATACTGAGAAAATGAAAAATTTTTTTTGAAAAATATTGAAAATAACCGGATTTATCTTATTTTCAAAAAAAAATACATAAATTTTAAAATTTGTGTATTTTCAAAAATTTTTTGAAATTTTCAAAATCGTCTTCACTTTATCTTTTCTTATGCTTAAAACTACAAGGAAAAAAATTTGCAAGAAAATTGCTAACAATACAGAAAAATCGTTGATCGTTTCAGATGGAATTGCTCTATTATTAGACAATTATTATGTTTTTTTTATTCTTTTCAGGTGTCAAAATGAAATGAAATGGAAGGCACTAATACCGAGAGAGTAATCTTATCAGAGTGTCGGATTTCGGGCATCGAGACCTTGCCATGCTGCAAGAAGTCCCGATGCCAGAAATTAAAGTTATTTAAATAAAATAATATAATAATATAACAATACATAATTCATTGAATTATACATTGTTAAAATTAACTTTTTTTTAATTAGTTTCTTGTGTAACATTAATAAATGCATCAGCTATTGTACTAGCTTGATGATTTTGGAGTGCAATTGCTAATGAATATTTTGTTAAATTGTCTTGTATTGTTAAAATATATTCACTTCCATTTTTAGTTTTTGGTAATGCACCAACAATATCCATTGCAATTTTTTCAAATGCTGTACATGGCGTTTCTGTAATAATCATTGGATCTTTTGTTTTGACTCTAACTAATTTTTTTAATTGACATTGAAGACAATTTTGAATATATTTCTGAATATTATTTTTCATATTTTCCCAGTAATAATATTAACGTATTCGACCATAAGTTATCGTTACACCTTTATGCCCTCCAACTGAGCTTGAATGTGCTTCTTCTATTAACTGCATATATTCTTCTTTAGTAGGATATTTTGTATATCCATTACATACAACAACTTTTACAAATGAATTTTCAAAAATTAATTTTATCATGGAAATGATTTCGTCCCAAGTTCCATTGTTTATTTGGGATGTTTTTACAATACTTATACTTTTTAATTTTAATTCTTCGCATAAGTTTTTCATTGAGGTAATTGTAGATTTAATTCTTTTTATTGTTTCAGATAAATTTTCTTTAATTTCATTTTCTATAGGGAGAGCGATATGGTAATATATACCCCTCTTTATTTTTTCTGCTATACCTAATTGAAGTTTACCAAAATTTGGCAATTTTTAGCGTTTGGCTAATGATCTGGAGCCATTATCTCGAGGATCTCCCTCAAGTGAATGAAAATATGTTAGATTATCTCTTCGCATTGGTAATTGGTCTCTACAGTCGATAATATTTTTTTCTTGTTCATTATTTTTATTTTCCAGTAAGTTATCATCTTCATCGGATGATTCTTCAGAATTCGAATTTTCGTAACCTTGGTCAATGTCTTCGTGTTTTTTCAATATTGATTTTTCTTTAATATACTCAGGATCTGACTCGATTTCGTCAGCAATAACTTCATTATAAAATTTTTCTTTACTTTTATTATTTGTATTACATACCTTTTTCGGTCTTCCCCTTCTCTTTTTTGAAAAGGAGGTATTCAAACGTGTGCTTTGTTTCTTCGGTCTACCTCTTTTTTTTATTGTGTGTTTTTATTTCATTATCTTCAATTTCTTGCATTTTTTCATTTTCTTTTTCACATATATTCTTTTCTTGATTTCCATTTTCTTGTATTCTTCTTTGATTTCTCGTAATAACGTTACAAGTTTCCATACTCGTACAATAATTTCTTTTATTAAATATCTTTTTAATAGATAGAAGAATTTTCTTTATCTCCATATTCATGTAGCATTTATTGTCATTAATTATTTTTTCAATATATGGGAGACTTTTTCTTATCTCCAAATTCAAACAGGATTCATTGTCCTCAAATATTTTTGTAATAGATCGAAGAATTCTTAGTATCTCCGAATTTCCATTGGATTCATTGTCCATAAACATTTTTTCAATATCGTGGAGACTTCTTATTATCTCCGAGTTTGATTCATTTTCATTTGCTACATATTGTGTATATTCTTTTAATTTTTCTTTCATTTTTTTGTGCACACTATTCAATATATTTTCTTGATTTTCCTTAGTTTCTTGAATTTTTTCTTCTTTTATTCCTTGTACTTTCTCTTCAATTATATCTTCAACTGGATTTCTGGATAAGGCATCAGCATTAACATTTCTTTTTCCAGCTTTGTAGACCACATTAAAATCAAAAAAAAAATTAAATAAAAATAATTAAATTAAATTAATTAATTAATTAATTAATTAATTATTTTAATTAAATTAAATTATTATCCATCTTGTTACTCTTGAACAAGGATCCTTAGAATTTTGGAACCAAACTAGTGGTTTATGATCCGTGACTAAGGTAAATTTTCTTACATAAAGGTATGGTCTAAAATATTGCACACTATATATAATTGCCAAGGCTTCTTTTTCATAAGTATCATATTTTCTTTCACATTCATTTAAAGTTCGTGAAGTATAAGCGACTGGTTGATCTTTCCCAATTACTCCTTGTGATAAAATTCCTCCTATTGCAAAACCTGAAGCGTCCGTTGTTAGTATAAATGGTTGAGAAAAGTCTGGTCTTCTTAAAAGTGGTTCCTCACAAAGTTTATTTTTTAATTTATCAAAAGCAGCTTGTTGTTTATCGGTCCAAAGGAAAGGTATATCCTTTCTTAAAAGTTGATTTAAAGGATTTACGATTTTTGAAAATCCGTCTATAAATTTTCGATAATAACCTGCTAGTCCTAAGAATTGCTTTATATTTTTAACGTTTTTTGGTATTGATCATTTCTTTACAGCTTCTACTTTCTTCGGGTCGGGTCGTACACCATTTTTATCAATTATGTGACCTAAGTATCCTACTTCTAACCTCAAAAATTCACATTTATCTGGTTGCAATTTTAAATTAGCAAAACGTAATCGTTCCATAAGTTTTGAGAATTTTTCTTCGTGTTCCTTCAAGGTGTCTGCATAAATCACAATATCATCTAAATAAACAAATAGTTCTGATCCTTGTAAACCCAATAATACCTGATCAATAAGTTTTTGGAATGTACTTGGCGAATTTTTTAATCAAAAAGGCATTCTGTCGAATTCATAGTGTCCAAATGGCGTTGAAAATGCTGTCTTATAAGAATCTCTAGGATCCATTTTGATTTGGTGAAAACCTGACGCCAAGTCAAAGACTGAAAAATATTGAGCATTTCCGAGTTGGTCAAGTAGGTCCGTAATATTAGGTAGTGGGTAAAATTGACCTACCGTGCGTTCATTGAGTTTTCTGAAATCTAAAACTAATCTCCATTTTTTATTCCCTTGTGAGTCATCTTTCTTTGGTGCAATCCATATTGGTGTATTGTACGGTGAGTCGGAATGTTTAATAATTTTTTGTTTTAATAATTCGTTTACTTGACGTGTCATTTCTTCTTTGTGAACAGGCGGAAATCTGTATTGTTTGGTTATAATTGGTGTATCATCTGTCGTTATTATTCTGTGTTTTATTAGGTCTGTTCCTTCTAAATATTCTCCAGGTATATGAAATCTGTCTGAATAATTGTTTACTAAGTTCATGATGTGTTCTAATTCTTCTTTGTTTAAGTGTTTAAGACGAAGTAATCTTTTAATTTCTTCAACTCTAGCGTTGCCTGTAATGTTGAAAACATTTTCTGATATAATATTTTTTGAAAATACATCAATAATTTGCTTAATTGATGAGTCATCATTATTAATATCAGATTTGTTTACAGGATTTTCTTGTTTTATTTCATCAAAATCTTCTAAATTTATTTCGAAAATTGGAATGTCAATTGATTCATTCAGTGTGTTGATTGCCTTTAAATAAGCTAAGCCTTCTATGTTTGAAACTACTGCATCACCTAAGTAAACACCATCTTTTACGTCTAATCTTGGAATAAAACCTTCTTTTTTATTTTTATTTAAAATCCTTACATGGATGTTACATACGGACCTTGGTGGTATTGTAAAATAATTTTTTGAATCAAAATTAAATTTTTGTTTATTGATTTCTAGATGTCCTTCTTCATAATCAATTTTTACTTTATTCTTGACAAAAAATTATGTTCCTAAAATACCGTCATGTTCAATGGGAACTTCATTGGGTAATAAATTAAAAATTGTTGGAATTCCGAAAACGTTAATTTCTACTTGTCCTAAAGTATAAAATGCATGATCGTTAATTCCTGTTAATTTAAGACATATATTTTCATCAATTTTTATATCAGAATTCAATGCGCGAATTTTTAATAAATTTGGTCCTGCTCCTGTGTCAATCATCATTGTTATTGGAACTTTTATTTCTTTAGCATCGATTCGAATGTATGGAATTGCATTAGTCTTTGCTAAATTAATGTTTCTGGATGCATAGTAATTTCTTCTTAATTCTTCTTCAGAGCATCCTACTGAAGAGGAATTTTGGAGTTTCCTTGATTTTGTGTTTGTGAATTTATTGGTTGTTTATTGTTATCATCCCACATCTTTTTCCTACAATTGGTGGAAATGTGTCCTAGTTTTTTGCAATAATTACACGATATATTTTGATTTCTATTTGGAAAGTTTGTTGCAGTGTTTGTTCGTGGTTCTTGAGAAAAATTTCGTTGGAAAAAATTTTGTTGTTGATTTTGCCTTTGATTTTGGTAAGAATTTCGAAATTGATTTTGTGGTGTGTTTCTAAACTGATTTTGTAATGTGCTTCTAAATTGATTTTGAAACTGATTTTGTTGAGGATTTTTGTAAACGTTTTGACTTTGAAATTTATTTAACATTGGATTTTGATTGTTAAAACGGTTTTGATTTGAAAAATTTTGTTGTGTCCTTGGATAAGAAAAGTTTTCCCGTCTTGCTCCTATCAATTTATTAAGTTGATAACAATTTACTGCAAAATGACCCCTTTTTCCACAAAAGAAACAAGTTATTACATTATCTTGAGCAATATTAATTTTTGTTGTTTTAGCAAATTCTTTATTATTTTTAGGATGGGAATTATATTCAGTATGCTCACTTTTTCTTAATTCACGGTGTGATAACAATTTTCTTTCTATTTCCACTGCTTTATTAACTATCTCTTGGAATGTATCTGCTGTTCCAAATCGTATTTCAATTTCTGGTCTAAGTCCTCGAGAAAAACAATCGACAGTTGTCTGATCTAAACTTGTTTTAAATGCTTCATCTACTCTGTTTTCATTACTAATCCTATGCGCGTCTAATATTCTTTCTGCTGCTTCTGCGATTCTTGAACCATAAGAAATTACATTTTCGTGCTCCCACATATATATTGCTCCTAGTTCTCCTTGTAATTGATAAACAGATTTTGCTGGTGCGTAAATTAGTTTTAACCTTTCTGTTAACTGCTCTACTGTATTAAAATTATTTCCTATTATAATTCTTCTTGCTTCACCGGAAATTCGACTCCTAATTAATTTTACTAAATTTGTTTGTACTTGTGCGTTCTCAGGAAGCATAGATTTTGCTTCTAAGCAACTTTTAATAAATATTGATAATGGGATATTTTTTCCGTCAAACATTGGTATAGTTTCTAATGCATCGCGTAAAGACACTTGCTGATTGTTTGGAAGTGCCATGTTTTCTTCAAAAATAATATTATTTCTAGAGTTATCAAAAGAATTGTTTTCAGAGTGATCGTCGTCAATTAAAGAGTTACTTAACCCTAAATTTGCTTGAGACTGATTTCCTAAATTTTGTTCTACTAGAGTTTCTTCTAATATAGAATCTTTGCTGTCGTTATCGTCAGTTTCAGAAGAATTATCGTCAGTGTCAAAAAGATTAGAATTAACAAAACCTGAGTCAAATTCTCTATGTATTTCTTCGGAATCAGGATTTTCTTTAGAATACCTGGGTGTGGTTAATTGTAAATTTGTCAAAATATTTTTAAACATGTAATAATAACAAATTACGAAAGAAAAACAATTTTGTTTTAGTACACAAAAAAATGATTCATATACAAGACAAAAAATTCCTTAAGTCTAGAGGACTTCAACCTCTATTCAGTAATATAACAAAGGATTTAATTTGATGAATGCACCTTGCAACTTTAAAAATTATTAGTTGAGAGGACTCGAACCTCTATTTATTAATACAGAATTGAATTAATAAATGCACCATGCACATAAAAAAAATTGATAAGTTAAGTGGACTCGAACCTCTATTCATCAATACCAATTTAAATGTATATTTACGAATGCACCTTGCGACTTAAATCTTGTATAATATTATCAATTAGCATAAAATGTACTAAATTAAATGCAAATATTTTTTATTTTATTAATTGTCACTGATTATATATTTTTTATTGTAAGTTGATATCACTTATTAATTGAAAAAAAATTCCCTTTTTTACAATTGGTATACTCATTGATTTATTATTTTTTTAAAATTTTCATTAATTTAAAAATAATATTTATTAAAATTTTCGAATTTTATTAAAAATTTGACAAAATTATATGGCTGATCGACTTAATAAGTTTCCCGGGCCGATGCACCAAAATTTTAACAGGGCTTCTGTTACGTCAAAACAAGAAACCTTTTTAAAATATACCTAACGTTCCTCGTTTTAAATTAGTTTCATAAATGAATCTAATTTGGGATGAGGATAAGTCAATGAGCCTACTAAATGTTTTGAGAGAATAATTTATTTAAAAACCAACAAGAAAGAAAAGAGTTGACAAAAATACAATGAGTATAATTAAAATTATAGATCTTACTTAAAGAATAACGATTACTGGTGGTGTGATGCTTATCTGGTAGTCGAATCTCAATGGTGGTGAGCAGTAGACGTAAAGGGGGTCTTAGAATTGTTGTCCTTAATGGTTTGGTATTAGTCCTCTTATTTACACTAATGAGATAGTGTATTGTATTGTGAAAATATCTGCTTTCTTCCAGACAGTTGTCGCCTCCTGAGCAAATTTCGATGGTTCGAAATTTGGAATGTGTTGTTTTAATATTAGACTTTCGTTTATAGTTGAGTTTATTTCCAAATTTATATTTTTTTGGAAATAGTTAAAATGTATACTTTGAAAATTGACGAATTATAAGAGGTCGATTCACTTCAAATTCAATACTTGGGGAATAGTTCACTTTTAAAGGTGTATGTTTTAAAAATAATACTTGAGGATATACTGTTCACTTTTAAAGATATACTTTGTGTTCACTTGTAGACGATCTGATGTATACTGTTTATTTCCAACAAATTACTCTCTGTTCTAATCAGAAAAGGTACCCCTTTTTATATCACAAATTGTCTGTTTTTCCAGTTAGAACTTCCTTCATTAGTCATGCTTTTTCATACGTCGTCGTTGTCGCTTGTTCCACCGACAAATGTTTGAATGTCCTTGATTCCTCCTGGTGCGACAAGGTCTTCATTCCAGTTTGTTGGGTTTTGTTACTGCTGTTTCGACTTAATTTATAGAACATGTATGTTATACACATTTTGCTTTTCTTCCACGTGTCGAAGGTTGTTGAAGATCGTTGAACTGATGCACAATTATTATTTTGATTACGTGATTCCACATTACTTTTCTTCTTTCGTGTGGTAAAACTTGTGGTAGGTCATGTGGCTTGATGCGCGATCGTTATTCTTTTTACATTGTTTAAAATATTACTCTTCTTTCTTTAGTACGTTATAATTGATAAATTTGTTTAGATACATATAAAATATATAATAATAACCATATTTATAAGGTATACTGAATATAATGCAATAATACGAAAGAGTATTTCAAATACAACAATATAATTTATAGGCAAAATTAGAAGGAATTAAACATGTAAATATTATAGTTAAATTAAGTATATGGGAAGAAGTTACGGACGTAACAAGTGTAATAAAAATAAAATTAAAAACCACATTGTTTTTCAAAATAAAACAATAAATTTATGTACTTCTATTTCAACAAGTCAAAATCAATGTCAAAATTGCTTCATCTCTGTCTGTTTTTTTAAATTGAAAAACCAACACTTAAATTTATAAAATAAAAGTTTAAAGTAAAAAATGAAAAACGACATTGTTTTTCAAAACAGAACAAGAAATTTATGTATTTCTTTTTTAACAACTCAAAAGCATTAGCAAAATTGCTCCAACACCCTTTGTTTTTCCAATTGAAATAACTACCTCTAATATGTAAAAATTAAAATGTATAATAAAAAAGTAAAAAACCACAAGAAATAGGTTTAAATTATATTTAGAATTAAAACATTATAATTTGTTTTTGTTAAATTTAAATTAAAACCAATTTTTTGTGGTTTTTCATTTTTTTATTATACATTTTGATTTTTACATATTAGGGGTAGTTATTTCAATATAAAAACACAGTGGATGATTAAGTAATTTTGATATTGCTTTTGAAATGTGGAAAGAGAAGTACATAAATTTATTTCGTTGTTTTGAAAACCAATCTGAATTTTGTGTCCTTTAATATTACAATTTTGAATTTTTACATTTTAGGGGTAGTTTTTTCGATCTAATAAAAAACAAAGCGTGTTTAAGCAAAGTTGACATTGTTTCTGAGTAGTTGCAGCAGAAGCAGATATATTTATTGTTGTGTTTTAAAGAGAAATCTGTGATTCAATTTTTTTACTTTAACATTTGAAGTTAAGGGTAGATTTCTTGATTTAAAAAAACAGAGGGTGATGGAGCAATTCTGACTTCAGAGTCGTTATCAGCGGGAAAAATACTATAAGATGTGTATGTCTGGTTCAAAAAACAGACAACTTTTTTTTGTGTGCCTGTGTTATTAAACTATCAATTATAAACTTATTAAAGAATTTCAATTACATATTTTTTATATTATTTTAAATTAATTAATCGAAAAATTCAATTATTTTTACAAATAAGGTTTTCCACTAGAATTCAATATTATTTAAAATAAAATGTTTATAATATTTATTATATTTCGAAAAAATTAATTATTTAAAACAATTTTTGTAAGATTCTTACGAAGAATTCAAATATTTTTCAAAATTTTAATAAAATTATTAGTAACTATTCAATTGTCTTCATAAATATTCAAATTCATCGCAGGATTTTAATTATTTTGATTACAATTTTACAGGAATTGCTCAAAAATAATTATTATTCTTAAACATTTAATTTCATTGCTGGAAGAAATCAATTATTTGATAAAAGGTTTTTTTAATTTTTTTAAAGAATTCAATTACTTACAAAAATATTAGAATTTTTGACAGGAATTAAATTATTTTCAAATATTTTAATAAAATTATTCGATGGAATGGAATTACTTATTTTAAATACAATTTTATTCCTCCTAAATATATTACTATTATTTATTTCATAAAAGATTTCTTTATAGATTACTTAAAATTAATTTTAAATCAATTTACTAAAATTAAAATTAAATAGTGGATTGATTACAATGTAATCATTTCTTTGAAATAAATTATCAGAAACATTATATCCTTAAAATCAACGCGGTAAAAATATGAGAAAGTATTTTTTGGTTTTTAAATGAGAAAAGAAATAATTATTTAAAGCAGCATACCCATCATTGTCACATTCAGTTAAAAATAACATTTTATTGAAGTGACGGAACAGTTTTGGATCACGCTTATTGTAAGCTTTTTTAAATTGGTCCCGCGTATTCCTCCATATTCGCTTTGAATCATCAACAGAGCAGTCTGTTGATTTCATAAAATAGTAATTAATTAAAATATTAAGAAATATAAATGTTTCAGAAAAAATAAGTTACCTGAACCTACTGCTTCGGCAATTTCGTGCCACATTCGTTCTCTCTCCTCTGGAGATACTGTTTGTTGAAGGTCTCTATTGTACAAACCCTGGCCTTTCGTGATAAGCCTAAATTAAACGAATTCCTAAAGCATTTTTCTTTTCTTTCGTTGACAATTCCTCTATATTAACATAATATTTTTCAAATTATAAGAAATTATTTTGATAGAATGAAATAAAAAAATAAATACGTACTGATGCTCACAACTCCATTTGTCTTCCTGGTGTTCTTGAATATTCAGAAATCACTTCCAAATATATACACCAGGAAGCGCTTCCCTTGATGGCTTCGAATGATTGACAAGTCCGATGGATATTTTCTTGATAACAAAAAGAATATACGAACAGCCGAGTTTGTTCAAAATAGTTCCTTTTTATGATTGTTGATCTGTTAAGCTGGCAGGTTTGAATAATAATGTTTAACTTATTTTACTAATTTAAGTTACAAAATATTTCGTTTAATCAGATGTCAAAATACTAAAAATAATTTTTATTTGTGTTAGAAAAAAAGGATTCTCGTTTGATAATTATTTTATCAAATAATTAATTTAACAACAAAATCAATTAATTTACTTAATATTGTTCGTGGCAAAATGCCGCGTCTCAACTCTCCCCTGCCAAGACTCGGCACAAGGGGTCGAGCAGGTGAGCCCCAATTCTGAAGTCACCCCTCGCCAGATCAGCCCTCATTATTACATTAACCAGTTTTTATACTTGAATTTAATTTAATCAATTTTTATAATCATCCAATAATCAAATATTTTTAATGTTCTCATACTAAGAAACAACTTATTTATTTAACACTAGATTTTGAATCAAAATAATAACATTAACAATCACTATTTTTAAAATTTGATTACTTAAATTACTTATTCCTTATCACTTATTTACTTTTTTGTTAGGAAGGGAAAAGGCAACGTCAGTTTGTATGGATTTAGTCAATCAATAAACTAGAGTTTAATTTTAAAATTTTTAATAGTGGGTGGTAATTTACCCTCCCTCACAAGAGTACCATTTACAAAAAAACTCTTACTAATTTCTCTTTTATTAATCAATATTCTAAGTTCAGCTATTATGGGTAAACCAATTTAAAGTGGTCCACCAGCTTTTTTAAAAAAAATTATAATCTTAAGTAAATCAGAGCAAAGATCTTTCAATTTTATGTTTTATAATTAAGCAAAAAAACTTTTTTTCAAGAAACCTCTCTGGAGCTCAGCTATGACCATCTGACGGATCGCTAAACTCACTTTATTTCAGTATGAATATGAACGATTGCGCAATTTTCTGCGCCGAGGGGGCTCATTAATTATATCCGGGTTTCTTTCGGAGTTAGAATTAATTTCCGAATCCGAATTTTCTACTTCAGGTTCAGGATCTGACCAAACTATCTCCGACAATTCTCGATCCGTCTTTCTTCTTCCGAGTCGGTTGATTCTAGTTCCTGTTCGAAAGCATAATACGATTATAGTATTTCCCCTGTTTGACGAATGCTCGATCCTGATTTTGACCAATTTTCTCTCTTAAATCGTTTAATCGAGTTATAGGAGTTGTCCATTCAGCAATATCAGCGACTGGCAAGTCGTTTTCCCGCTCCACAAGACGACACCTAGACCTTAAGGGCATTGGCTCTCTGCCAAAATTGAGAAACGCAGGAGTTACATGATTGGTACTGTGTAATGCCGTGTTGTAAGCGAAACGAAAATCGACCACAAAAATATTCCAATTTCGGTGATTCTCGTCGATAAATGACCGAATCATTGTCTTGAGAACCCTATTAGTTCTCTCTACAGGGTTCGCCTGTGGATGGTATAAGGGATTGAATGTATGATGAATTTGATAGGCGGTGCATAAGCTTTTTATCGCATTATTATGATATTCGGTACCACTATCCGAATGTAATTTGACAAATAGTACGAAATTGAATGTAAGTTGAATGGGTTAAGGTTCAACTTCATACTATTTGTCAAATTTTTCAAAAACACATTTTTTAAACAATTTTTTATTCTATTAATCCCATTAAATGTCCATAATATACCAAATGGGAATAGAAACTAGGGAATGTACGCTTTATTTTCATATAATTTTAATAAAAATCGTCGGGGGGGGGGGGTGTTTTGAGATATTAAGCGTTTAACATTTCAAACAGCAATTTCTCCACGAAATTGGCAGAAATTTAAAATAATAAAAATAGCAATAGAAAGCTTATGAAATTCTTTTTTGAATCAGTGTATAATATATTATAAACAATTAAAGTTTTATACAACAAAAAGTTATTAGAAAATCTATCTCTTTGCGATTGTTTTTTGTCAGTGGAACGGTGTGAAATGAAATGCCTCATATATATTATTAAACTTTCTACCACCGGACTGGTATTAGAGAGTGTATCCGAGTGCTGATCCAGTTGTTGCCCGTGGGAGCTCACTTCCAAATTGATATATATTATTACAAAAAATTTTGAAAAAATTGATCAGTACATACAATGTTGAAAATAAAATTATATTTTAAAAATTTGTAATTTTTATCGTAAATTATTTTTAAAAAATTTATTATTTTTTTTTAACTACGTGCGGAAACAAAAATTTTCGTTACCCAAAAACATAACAATCTTTAAATCCCAATTTTTCGTAAATACAAATATTAGAAAATTAACAAATATACAATTTCAGGAGTGTTAATATAAATAATTAGGGTATATATTGACATATTGGTATGTTATAAATAATATTTATGTCCTAAAATGGTTATTTTTAATGAAATAAAAATAATATTAATCAAATTTTGAAACTCTGCACTGCACCCATTGTGGGATGATGATTTCCTGTATGTACGTGCGTTCCAAAATGAATATTTCTATTAGGAGACATGTATTTAATTCAATAAGTAATTAGAATTCTATTGACTTATCTAAATAATTTGAATATGAATTATAAAGATTATAATACAATAAATAAATTCTGGTTTAATAAATAATTATAAAACTATAATTTTCCTGGTATAAAATTAATGCGAAAATAATGAAAATATTTGAGGTTATGTTTGATGTATATTTTCTGTGTGTTCCGTAATAGGGACATGCAAACAATAAGTGTACCTAATATGGAACGGTAGTCAGACGAAAAACTTGGCTTAACGGTGTTCAACGGTCTCTGAAATTTCTCGATAATATGCGACTCACAGTTATCACCCAACAAATACGGCACTGACTGGTTTAAATGACGTGAAATTGGTAAACAATCATTTTTGAACGAGTTTTTCTCTGCACACAAGCAATTTTTGCAAAATCTAAATCCGAACCAACGACACAAATCTTCTTAATTATCTAAATCCGAAATTTTTTTTAATCCATACAGAAACGCGGTTGCAAAATGGGAAAGGCCAGAGTAATGTTATGCGAATCATTTTGACAGCTGAGTCTTTACACTCCCTGCATGCTTCTGCCCTCTAATGGCAAATGGCTGTAACACACGTCTTGTCGCCTGTCATTACATTACTTTTGAGTTTCCCATTTTGCAACCGCGTTTCTGCATGGATTCAAAAAATATTTCGGATTTAGGTAATTAAGAAGATTTGTGGCGATGGTTCGGATTCAGATTTTGCAAAAAGTGCTTGGGCGCATAGAAAAATTAGTTTGAAAATGATTTTTCACCAATTTCACGTCATTTAAACCAGAAGTACCGTTCTTGCAGGGCGACAAGTATAGGTCGCTCATAACCTACAAATTTCAGAGACCATTAAAGTATCTTAAGTTAATTTAAAAGCTAAAATGCAATTAAGTATTTCTTATTAAATTAAATGCTATACAGAAATAATCATAGTTATAAAGTGTAAAATTGTTTGAAATAAGTATAAATTTCTTATCACCAATTTAAATTGCATTTATTTTATTTTTTGTGATACTGTCTCATAATAGGAACATTTACTTTAATTCAATGCATTTGTAAAAAACAGGCGACGATGGTTGTCCACTACCGAACATCATCGATGTCTTTGACGTGCTGGGAGAAGCGGATGCTTATCCGCTGCGAGACATGACTGACATCATGGATATGTTCGGAAGACCTTGTCGTGGTGGCGGGAATTTTCACCAAAGGGCAACCAAAAATAAAAACAATGAAATGAATAAAATTAAAAATGTACTACCCCAAGGAGGAACCCCGAAAGGGGACAATACTCCCGACGGTCCTTCGAAGATTGTCGCAAGCCCCACGGATTTGGGAGGGGAGGTTCGAATTGAAATAATTAAGGAAGGGGACAGCAACAAGTTCGAAACAAACGTTGCTAAACAGTTCGAGCTTATTCCTCGAATTTTTGATGTAATGAGTCAAGATTGTAAGAAGCAGAAGAACTTTAACAGAGGCGTTCAGAATGGAATGGCTGACTTGCATAGGGCGTTCGAAATAATTCGTAATAATTTTCGTTTTATTCTCGAACCCTTTAAAAAATCAGAGCAGCCAAATTCCGATTCTGAAATGCCAGTGCAAAAACCGAGCAATGCAAATTTAAGTGGCGAAAAAGACGGTAAAAAACGTCGAATAGTGGGTGGAAGCCCAGAAACGAGCCCTCGACTGGAGACTCCGATAGAGAAAAGACCCAAGTGCGCAGAATTTTCAGCACAAAGCCTTGTCTTTGAAACGGATTCCACAGCGTCATACGCAGAGGTTACCTCGACAAGCGTAACCGCTATGGGTAGTGACTTTAAAATAGTTACAAGTAAAAGAGAAAAAAGTAGAAAGATACAAGCTTAGAAAAACGAGCTCCAGAAACACCATCGAAAGCTTAGGATTGCATTGGATTCGTGTGTGCAGAAATGGCAGACATACGAATGTATAGCAGTCACCCAACCATTCGTATGGAATGTATCCTACGATGACTTCTTGCCAATGGGTCTACCCAAAGGCGTGGTTATCATCGGCTTTGCGGACGACGCGTTGGTCGTGTGCACAGCCGAAAGCGAGGAAGCCCTTGGGACATTGATGAACGAATGTCTGCGGCAAGTCAAGAGCTGGCTAGATGCCAGAGGTCTTCAAATGGCCCTGGAAAAGACCGAAGCTCTGCTTGTCGCAGACAGGCGTGGTTATATAGTTCCACGAATCGTGACAGACGTACTCGAGGTCAAGTGGAACCAGTATATAAAGTATCTCGGTTGGAGCTCGATGGAAGGTTAAACTTCCATCACCACGTAGCAACGACGTTAAATAAGGCGATTGAGTGTGCGGCAAATTTGGCACGACTTATGCCCAATGATTGCGGACCACGCGAAAAGAAAAGGAGACTGGTGGTGAGTGTTGCCCATGCTAAGCTGTTTTACGCAGCAGCAACTCAACTACGCTCAAGTTCAGAAGCAAAACAATTTGCGAGAACATGCTGTATCGCTGATGACCCAGTCAGCAGAGTGTTGGCGGCAAGTCGAGAACTTCATAATCTCGGTCATGTCGAGGAAGGATCTCGACGGCCGCCAAAAAGCGTAATTTAAACAGCTTTTAAATTGTTTGTTCGTTTTTTATTAATTTATTTTGTGATTTATTTGTCCTTATACACTTTTAATTTATTTTGTGTTTTATTTGTCCTTATACAATTTTAATTTATTTTGTGATTTATTTGTCCTTATTTATTTTAATTTATTCTGTGATTTATTTGTCCTTATACAACTTTTACCTTTTGACTTTATATATCTTTTTATTTTATATGTTTCTGTTTTACACTTGTTAATATTTTATCTCTAAACATTTTTTATACTTTTTTTAACATTTGTTTTTTTATTATTTTTTTGCTCTTAATTCCGCTTTTATATTAAAATAGTTTAAAATTTTAACTATTGACGCAGGAGAACCGCAGGTAAAGAACAAAGTCGCAGCAGCGATAGAGCTGGAGCGCCACTCTCGAAGGCCAAAGTCTTACGACAGTTCCGAGGGAGGGTAAAGGGCTCCAAAAGAAGGATTAAGGGTTTTAGTGGGTCGGGGCTGACAGTAGGTCGCCAGTTTATTAAATTTATTATCTTATTTTTTACATTTATTACTTTTACATATCTTTTCTTTTTATTTTATCAACCCCATATAACCTAGGAGTGCGGAATCCAAGGTGTCTGTAGGCAGATTTCCCAAAAGTCCCTAGGCAAAAAAATAGGTTGTTTGGAAATTATGTGGGGATTTACATAGGATTTTACATAGGAATTACGGAGAAATAAATTTCTAAGTAAAATCCTATGTGAATCCCCACATAAGAAACCACATAAAATCCTACGTAGTTTCTGTCGCTTCTGTACTTTCACCGCTAGGTGGCGAAAGTAACTTCTCTCGCTATTGAGACGATTGTGGAAGTATATAAGAGCTGAGAAACTATAGCACAGAGGACGTGTTTTAAATTATCGATTTTTTACTTTTTTGATGACTAGTAACAATTATGCTTTTTATTATTTAATTTTGTATTAAATAATTTTTAATCTTTTGAAAATTTCTTCATTGGATCATTAATAAAATACTCTGTGATATCTCATATTAAATCATAGGTTAAATCTTGCACGAAATCCTATGTCAATTCCCATATAAAATCCTATGTGAAATCCCTTGTAAAATTCCAAGTGGATTCCCATGTGGGGATATCCAATAAGGCGGATAATATTTTTTTGCTAATAACAATATGATTTTGACAAATCATCCGAGTCGTCCATTAAAGGATAAAAAATCATATTACCACTCTAGAATTAAAAATAACCATCAATGTGTCATTTTGACATTTTTACACTTTTTGAAACTTTAGTTCTAATGAATCAATTTGAAATTTACAAAAAAGGGATTTTAGCAGTTATGGAACGGTCACAGCTCGGCTGCCTGGCTGCAGGTCGTTATGGCAACACATAAGAGTAAGAGAGTCAGACAATTTAAATTATTCGTCTCCTCTCTCTTACTCTCGTGGCGGCTGCCTGCGCAGGCAGGCAGGCAGCCGAGGTGTGACCATGCCATTAAACTTTTAAGTAAATTTATTTTTTATAAATCATAAAATTTAAACTTAAAACAGTCAAAAATAATTTTTTTTTAATTTTGAAAAATTACAAAACTTTTTTTTTAAATAATATAATATAGTATGGTCGGAATTTGTATTTAAAAATATCTTTGTCTGTTTATAATCTGAATGAATAAAATGTTTTTATCTGTGAACTACGCACTGTGATCTATGACGCTAATAATTTATAGTACAGTTAATCAAAAATAGTTTCTTTTGTAAATACAGCCACACATTTAGTTCTATGTACAAAAGAGCCTCATTCGAATGTTGCCCGTGTATTCTAAATAAATAAACAAGTTTGTAACATTACAAAAACTCTGTTATAAGGTAAATGACCCTATGTGTGGACTACTTAAATTTCCACTACACTTAAAAGTGGAAAAATTACCTTTATGTTTTTTTTATAAAAATCTTTTTTTTACGAAAAGAAGATATATTAATTTTTAAAGCAAATATGACTTTAAATAAATTTTTTATTGCCAAAATGTAGTAAATAATTGTGTTTTTATGAAAAAAGGTTAATGTACCAATTTGTGAACTGAGAATTTTTCATGAATACGCTATGATACACTCATCTTCATATGTATTAGCTGTTTAAAAAAGTAAATTAATATCAAATCTCATAAATACACACTTAAATTTGTAAAACTTTAGTTTTTTTGCTCTGATAAACTCTAAAGCGTAAACCTGTCAAAGGACTAGATTGCTTGCAGATGTTAAAATACAAAATAGAATTATTAAAACATTTTTTCATAAAATACCGTTTTATAATAATAAAATACGTTTCAGGGTACAGAGCAAGTACTTACAACAGTATATTTAATTCATTTCTCTTTAAATTTGCACATATATGCGCAAAGTGCACAAATCGGTACACGTGCACAAATAGGGACATTTACCTTATAAGAATGTTTTCTTAATTGTTTCAGAATAAGATATATTAGGAACAAATGTTCTAGAATTATCGGGTCCACTTGATTAGTGTTAGTATTATTTGTTTAAAAAAATTGTAAAATATCACAAGATGCATCAAATAACTTATATGCAACAATTTCCAAAATCATTTATTTGTAATAAAAACTTATATATCATTTAAATATTTACATAATTCATTTAAATAAACGCTGATAGTTACTTTATATGTTCATAACCATACATTGGTGCTTCAAGATAAGCCTTATGCATATCAACTGAATTCCTCTTAATTCGTCTACCAATAGGCTCTAGATCATTGTAACATTTCGTAAATACACGCTCAACGGCTGCGCGTGCCTCTTCTTCAGGTATTTTACGTACTGCTAATACAGATAAAATTGCTTTATCTTTTACACAATCCTATACAAATAAAATATATTTTCTTTAAATAATAATAATTTATGTTTATAATAAATTTATATAAAATTGGATCTAAGATTTCACATTAACTTTATTTCCAGAAAACCATGTTAAAATAGTATTTTTATTAAGAAAAATTACCTGGTGTGATTGTTTGATATTGAAGAAGGATGATGTGCCATTTGCGCAAGAACTTAAATAACTGCAATGAGCTAAATTTGCAGCACGAATTTCTGTACATGCCAGATGATCAATATTTTTGAAATCAAGATCATTGCGACAATAATCGAACATATGAATCATTTCATGTGTCAATACTCCTTGTATCTTTCCTACTCCTCGAGCAACATTGTGACATATAACTATCTGAAAATATACAATCAAATTTATACTTATTAGTTTTTCATCAGTAGATTTAAAAATAAAGCTCTAGTGCTCACCGCGAGACCAAAACTGGTTTTGATCTTGTCTCAGTTTTTTAAGACGAGACCAAGAGCACTTATTATATTTGATTTAATCATTTATATAATTGATAAAAATTTCACTAACAGTTCTATGCACCAATTGCAATTACAAATTGTTTTAAAAATATCAGAATAGTAACTAATCGTAGAAAAATAATAAATTACAGCTTCTAGTAGATGAGTGCGAAGCTTGGAATTGGTATTTAGAATCGTTCTATATTTTATGCAACATTCATGCGACATTAATTTCTATGTCGTCAGCTATCTAAATTATTTGTCTTTTGCGATAAAAACTGTTTTAGTTGGTCTATAAGTTGAAGAATCAAAATTACCTGATTCAGCTCAGGATCATATCCACCACTAACGCTAAAGTCACAAACTTCACAGGCAATGTGCCTTCGAATGTCAAATTCACTGTAAGAAAATATTAATGTAACTACAAATTCATTGTAAAAATATCTTGAGTGATACACTCTTATATATCAACATAAACTATAAAATAAATACACTTTAATTCTACTATAACCAGAATTAATATATTTTAATAAATTGCTGAAAAGGATGAAAAAGGAAAGAGTACAAAATTTTTAGGAATTAGATTTTTGCTAAATTCACTAAAACATCAAGAACATTTTTTTGAGATGTTATATAAACAAATAAAGCTTAATAAGAAAATGCTCCTTAAACAATATTTTTGTTTACGCTTTGCTTTAAGTAGATTTTTTTACCTAAACTTCAATTTGATGTTTTGGGTTTTCAACAGATATTTCATTTAACTGCACATTTGTCTTCCTCATAAAATATATAAAATATTTTTTAAGACTCACTCAAAGCATGTAAAACAAAAATTATGTATCAAGTACAATAAATTCTAATTTCCGATTTTAAACAATTTAATTTTCAAATATGAGTTAGATTTAAAATATTAAAAAATATAATCAGTTCATTTTTGATCCTCAAATTTTTTTTTTTTTTATTTTTAATTTAATTATTTTTTATTAATTTTTTTTTTCTTTAGAAATTGGTACTTTTTGTGTCAGATTTAAAATTAAGAGATATAGATATACATTAAGTGACCATAATATTTCAGTGATGCATAAAGTATTTTTATTTCTCATTTTATTTTCTAGAAATTTTTAATAAAGCTTGAAAATAATTATTTTGTTGATATTTGAGCTTGAATTTTTGTTAATCTTGTATAATTAATTTCAAAATATTCAGTGTAGCAGTTAGATAATAAGTTTAAAGAAGTCAAGCTTTGTCTGTTAATAATGTAAAAATTGTAATAAAATGAATAAATTGCATTCTGAGCAAGTCTTTTGAATGCCAATCAAGTAATTATTACCAAATATTTACAAAAATCAATTTTTAACGATACATAGTAGAAAAAAGAAGTTTTCAAATAAACATAAAAACTTTCATAAAAAATAGCACATAATTTTCAAAACTCACGTTATTTATAAAGGTTATCATACAATTTTCAAAAATGTTTTGTATTTAAATTTAACACTCGTAAACTGTCGAGTGGAAGTGTATTTTTGAGCCTTTTCTAATTAAATCATTTTTTGTTTAAGTTAAGAAATGTTTGTCTCGATTACGATATAACTAAAAAAATATAGTAAAGATTAATTGTGTAAAAGTTTGAAGCAGATTTGAAAACAATTTTTGAAGTTATTAAACATCACTACAATTTCTTAACACTTTTAAACCTCTCAGCCTCCTGAAGAGTAAATTTCTCAAAAACAATAAAAATGTGCCTACCTAATTTTTAAAATGAAAATTTACATACCATCCTGAACTTTTTAAGGCTGATGCCATTAATTTCACTAATGGACCTGAATCAAACAAAATTAATTTTTTTACTTTAAGTATGAATAAGCGGGAAGGAAGAGTAAAAAATAGAAATAGTAAAATATAATTTTTTGCCAATTTTATTATTTTTGGACTTTTTTCAAGAGGTAGAGAAATTTGGTGCGAGTTGAACAGTTTTGTTTTTTAAAATATAGTCAATTTTCTAATAAGATGATTTTTGGAATTTTTTTTCATTGGTACAAGATGGACACCCTCACGAAATCTACTCAAAAAGAATAAAAATTAAATAAAACATTTAATAATAAAAAGTGTCCAACTTGCATCAAACTCCCCTATATTTTAAAATTAAAATGTTTTTTTACACGACAAACAAGGTTCCAATGACAATTACTAACTATAATAATAGTTATTAATACCATAGGGTTAACAAATTTGTTTTGAATTAATATTTATAAACTAATCTCCAAAGTTAATTTAACATTCTATACAATTAAAAACGGTTACTCAAAAATTCTTGTACAAAACTAATTTTTATTAATGCAAAATGCGGTTAATATTATTTGTTTTGTAAAAAGAATTTATTTTCTTTATTTTAATATGCTGCTCTGTGTAGGATAAAAAAATTATTAGAAAGTTGAAAGATAAAGTTTTGAATATCTCTGGAAATTTTCTTACAGAAATTGAGAGTTACAATTTTAAAATTATATAATTATTATATTTATAGTTATAATAAATATATAATTATAAATTAATTTTATAAGTAATTAAGTTTTGTAAAACTTAATTTTCATCAAGGAGATAACATTTCCAGAAACTTTTGTAGGAAGTTGAAGAAACTAAAAAGTCTTGTTTGTATTCTTATGTGAAAACAAATATGGAATTTTTTATGTAATTCCACGTGGAATAATATGTGGAATTTCCATACGTATTATTTCTATGCGGAAATTTCATGTGGCAGTTTCCATAGAATCGTTTCTTTTGGAAATTTTAAAAAAAGATATTTCGGTTAAACGAAACTTCTAACATATAAAATTATGTCTTACTTATATAACATAAAAATTATTTTATTAGAATAATAAGGCGCCCCAATTTAAATCTTTTTTTAAAAAACATGATTTTGTATAAAAACCAACTGAATTTCTAAATTTTTTTTACTATATTCCTAACCAAAACTTGAAATTTTTATTAGGAATTGTGAATCAAAAAATATAAATGGTAGGTTTAAAAAAAAATACATTTTAAAAATTTTTTTTAGAATGAAGATAGAAAAAGCTGCCAATTTCGATTTGTCAAACAAAAAAGTTTTTTATAAAAAAACATTTAATTAATTAGATAATAATTTTTTTATTAAGAAATTTCTTTTATTAATTTAAAAATAAATAGAATCGTATTAAATTAAAAGAATAAAAATAAAATAATATCTACCAAAAAAATATAAAAACAAAAGCCTCCACAAAAGTCTAACTTTAGGTGTGAACAGAGATCCGGTAATTTGAAATCAGCACGATTATTATATATAATAATAATTCAAAGTCTTGTTAATCAATTAAGTGTCTGGATCAAATAATCCGCTCTCCGCTCGACTGTAAGCTTAAAAGCTAGTCAAACATACCAAAATGACATAAAAATTGAAATTCAAAATCTTTATTTTTGAAACATACATTCTTGTAGGATATTAAATGACGCATATTTTTATCCTTTAATATTTATTGTAGAACAATTATTTTGGAAGATAATGACCAAAAACTAGAAATTTTTCATTTATAAAATTAATTAAATTTTAAAACATAAATCATCATATCTTTGGTAATTATTATTATTCGATTTAAATGAAATTTGACATGTATTTAGTCATATTTCAGAACAGTTTTGCCAAAAATAATGTCCTATAACCAAGATGTAAGTATAAAAATGTTTTCAAAAAATTTAAAAAATCGAAATTTTTCAAATTCTATATTTTTTAATGAATTGTTTTTAAAATATCTATAATTCATTGTTACATGTTATTTGTTCAGATTTTAGCATAATTTTTCCAAAAATTGTGTTCTATAACTAAGATGTAAAGATAAAAATGTTTTAAAAAAGTCGAAATTTTTTTAATTTTAGAATTTTTGATGTATTGCTTTTCAACTCTCTATAATTGACTATTACATATTATTTAGTCACATTTTAGCATAATTTTGCAAAAAATACTATTCCATATCTCTGAAGTAAGTATAAAATGTTTTCGAAAAATTTAATTTATAATTATTAATTCCAATTAATTTCCAATTAATATTTCTATTTAATCTATATTAATAAAATTATACTTTTTTCTGTACACTGCACAAAATTAATTTTCTTTAGCATAATTTATTTATTTAAACAACAGAGAATCCACAAATGGTAATAGAAAATTTTCTGTATGTATGTATGCATGTGTTTATGTATGTATGTCCGCAAAATTTTGTTCGCCTAACTTGAAAACGTCTTGACTGATTGAAGTAAAATTTAGCAATCTTTTAGGTATTGGTCTAACTTAAAATATTAGCTACATTTGATGAAAAAATATTGAGCTGAACAAAAGTTATGAATTTTTCAAAAAATTCAAAAAAATTTTTTTCAATTTTTGCATATTAGCATAAATTTTTTAATTTATTAATAATATAAATGATTTTAAAGATATATAATAATAAATTGAATTAAAAAATAATACTAATATGAAAAAAATATGAATTTTCCAAAAAAATCGAAATTTTTAAAAAATTTTGACAGATTGCTGTAAATTAAGCAGTTATTACTTTTGTAAGATATTGCTTAGAACGGGAGGTATTCCATTGTTTAAAAAAATTAAAAAATGGAAAATTTCCAAATTTTATTTATTTATATTTTAAAGACGATAACACTTTGAAAAGAATAAGACCTCACAGAAATCATTTGGCAAATATTTTTTCAAGATATTCTTAAAAAACCGCCATTTTCAATGTTTTACAACAGTTTGAATAACTTCTAAAATAATAAACGCTTTTTAATAATCTTAGGCTTATTTTAAAGGTCATTTTCTAAGTAATAAGAATTACTTATAGTCATTAACCTGTAATTTCTTCTTGAAATAAGCATGACGTTAAAGTTAAACAAAAAAAATTATGAAAATTTGAAATACATGTTTTGTACTAAAAACTATTCTAGAACATATATAAAACATGATATGGTATAAATTTTTCACGAAAATTTAATAAAAAAATATGTTTAAATTTTAAAAATTATTTTTCTTTTAATAATATTATTTCAAATTTCCACAATTTTTTTGACAAACTTTGACGTCATATTTATTTCAAGAAAAAAATTACTATAAGTAATTTTTATTCCGTAGAAAATGACCTTTAAAATAAACCTAAGATTATTAAAAAGCGTTTATTATTTTAGAAGTTATTCAAATTTTTGTAAAACATTGAAAATTACTATTTTTAAGAATATCTTCTACAAATTTTGGCCAAATGACTTCTATGAGATCTTATTCTTTTCAACATTTTATCAATTTCAAAATATAAATCAAAAAAATTTTTAGTTTTTATGAATTTTATGTTAAAAATTTTTTTTATTTTCTTTAAAAATGGGTGGACTGACAATTTCGGACAGTACTGTAAGTATTAACGATAAGTAAAACTACAAATGTCTACAAAAATTCACTTATTTAATAAAAATACTCTTCGACGGGTTTTTGTTTTCACTAATACTTTTAACAGGGGTTCAACCAACTGGAAAAAACGGAAATATACAGGAATTTAATTTAATGGGGAAAAAACTGTGAATTCAGCTTGCAATATAGGTTTTATTTTAGATTTTAGCAATTATGATACAATTAATTCGAATTTGACTTTACTATAACTCCAAAAATTATTGGAAATTTTGGATTAACTTATAATACTATAATTAAATTTCTACAAATAATTTACAAACATTGTTTTCTGCATTTTAATTAATTAAAAATAAATTATTTCTTAATAAAAAGTCAATCACAGATTTAAAATAGTAATATTTTTCTAATGAAATAGTTCATGGTAGCTAATTAATATATTTTCCGGTCAATTTAAATTACCCACTATTTTCCAATTTTGGAGACTGGTAGACACACTATTAAATGTATTTGAAGAAACTAAAACCCATCGAAGACGGGTACGACAGCTAGTATTTTAATATTTTTGTTCACTTTTGAAAATAAGCATTACAAGTTTCTGCTACTTGGCGTACAAATTCAGGTACGCTCGCATACCATTCTTTTTAATAATGTTTTGCCCTATATTTTTCTTTCGGAATTTTAAAGATATCACTGGTAAGATTATGTTAGTATTTTGTCATGCATTTCAAAAGTTATTCAATTATTATTTAATTACTTTTTTGTTTATAAAAATGTTGTGTGAACATAATATAAACAATTTTTTCGTTTTAGTATGCTGAATATTTTCCAAAAAGAATCGAGTAATTTGGTTAAAATAGAAAGGAGATATAACTATTTGAATATTTTTCCAAAATTTTGACATCTCAAAAACTACTGAATATTTTGACGTAATATTTGGTGAAAACATTTTTTTATGTGTAGATTAAAATTCCTGAGTTTAATTGCAATTGGTTTAATTACTCCGAAAAAACTGAAATCTCCCATGGAATCGCACTGGAATAATTTTTTACATTTCTTTTAACTTCAGTTTTTTAAATCAAACTATTCTATTTTGTTGAACTTTTTTTGTTAAAAACGTGTACCAGCAATAGAAAGGTCTTGGACTCGTATTCAATCATGCTACCGTTTTTTCTGAGTTCTTTGATAATTTTAAAATTATTAATTAATTTAAAAAAATAATTTTCAGAAAAAGCAGATTTCTGTATTAGCTTAGATGTGCTGTCAATACATATAAAATTCAAGAGCTTATTTAAGAGATTTATTTTGAGAGATTGATTCGGAAAATTGATAACTTCTTAAATCTTTAATAATAAATTAGCGAATGATCAATTCATTTCCTTTAATTTTTTTTGTTAATTATTGGTATTTCGTTTATCTTTTTCCATAGTTTGTAACTTTCTTTAAATTTTTATTCAAAATTTTTATCACAATCTTACTTTTCGTTTAAAGTTTCATTTATTTTAATATAAACCTACATGAAGTAAATTTCTGAGAAAAATTAACTTGGGATTTCGAAAAAATTTTTTTTAAATAATAAATTTATTTCAAAAATAGTAAAATTTACTTTACAATTTAATTACTAATTTTGTAATGTTTGAGGAGAATTTGAATAATTTTTATTAAAAAATTGATATTTAAAATAGTAAATCTTATATATTATATAATATAATTTATAATTTAAATGAATACTCTATAGAAACTTACTAGTCCTGAAAACTTTGTAGACATTTGTCTCGCATTCCATTCGACGTATACTTTCTTTACCTTCCATACCAATCATTGCTTTTAGATAGGAAGGTTTAAATTCTGCACCTCTTCTCTCAGGATATAAATCATAACCCCATAAAGAATTTTTTCTCCACATTCTCATCTTTTTGTATTGGAATATTCTCTTTGTCAGTACTTTCACTATTATTAGCGGCGTTTTGTGTACTCATTTTAGTTTTTGAAAATCTTTCTAGTACAGTAATTGAATTGATTTATTATTAGTAAAGTAAATAAATAAATAAATGACCCAACACACATATGTAAATAGCAGAAAGAAATAATAATAAAGATGTATATAGGACAGTGACATAAGTTTGTCGAACGTGTGATCGTACCTTAATAGTCAAGTTATTCATTAAGTTCCCAACCCTGTTGGAACATCTGATTGATAAAGCATTCATTGACAACATCAGCAAATAAGAGATAAGCGGTCATTGTCGTGAAAATTTGTTCTTTTCGATCAAGTATCCTACCTGTTAAAATATAATTAACTGTCTATAATTCTGGCACTAAAACTGAAGATTAACATAAAAAATTCATTTTTTAAGGAAGTAATTTTTTTCCCCAACAAGTTGGGTTTTAAACAATTCTTATTGTTATAGAAAATAGCGGAACAATACTGTTTATGTTATAATTTACCGATTCGTTTAATAAATATGTTACAAAATTAAAGGAACTTTCTGCTCGAAATTGTAAGTATTAAATATAAGTTTTACATTATAACACATGATTCTATTTTTCTAACCTAAAAAAATTATTATTGCTTCGAACGCAAAAAATACAATTTTTTAGAAAATTAATTAAAAAAATAATAGAATTTTACTATTTAAATTATACGGTTTATTATTTTTTACAACCGAAAAGTAATGTCACATTTATTAAAGGAAGTGATTTTAAGGTTATGTAACACAACTTTAAAAAAAATTAGTATTTTAATATTTTTTTATAACAGGAGCTAAATTTTTCTTTAGAATTAATAAGGATATTCTGAATTTTGGTATCTTTGTTATGTGACTCAAACTATGAAATGACCAAGAATTCTAACACAAAAACTTTAATTTTCTGTACCTATTTCTGACTATAATTTCCTTTTCAAATAACTTAATTCTCGAAAAACTGTCATAAAATTATTACATAGAAATTATTTAATGAATAGTTTTACTTAAATCTTTCAAAGTTAATTAAATTTTAAAAGAGTTGCGATTAAAATTTTCTAAATAAATGAAATTCATAAAGTTTTAATTTGAAGTTTTAGAAAAATTGCAATTTTTAATAGATTTAATTCGAAATGTTCAAGAACTTAGATTTTTGTGAAATTATTAATAATTCAAATTCTTCTGAAATCAGTTATATTTTTTAAATATGTTTAATTAATTATTGAAAATAACGGATTTATACAAGAATTTTAGTTTAAAGGAATCTAAAAAAGATGAATTTTGGAGAAAGTTACAAATAATTGCAGAAATTCAATTATGTTCAAAATAAAAAAATCTGCTCAAAATTAAAATTATTTTTAAAAATAATAATAAACTTCTCCAAAATACGGCACTGTAGATGTAAGCTTAAAATTTTATTTTTTTAAAAAAAATAAGTTTATATCAGTTCCTGATGTAATTTTATACAATCTATAAGCAATTATTAATGATAGTAAACGACCTTTGCTGAAGAAAGTTGTACCAAAATGCGATTAATAGAGATAAGTTTTTCACTCGATATTAAAATAGCGAGATCGTACAAATTATGCTTTGCAATGTCCTACAAAGTGGGCAATTTTCTCTTTTCTTTAAAAACAATAATTGTTTTTTTAATAATAAAAATCTGATATTAAAATAGCGAGATCGTACAAATTATGCTCTGCAATGTCCTACAAAGTGGGCAATTTTCTCTCTTTTCTTTAAAAACAATTATTGTTTTTAAAGAAAAGAGAAAATTGCCCACTTTGTAGGACATTGCAGAGCATAATTTGTACGATCTCGCTATTTTAATATCAGATTTTTATTATTGTTAAAAGTATTCAATTTAATTATTAAATTGAATACTTTTAACAATAATAAATTCAGAAATAGTGCACAAGTCGACATGTCAAACATGCTTCCAATTAATAAAAACACTAATATTTTATCAGAAATTATAAAGTTAGGATTATTATATATTAAAGTCAGAAAGAAAATTAAATAAATAAATTCTGTAGGGGAGGGTAGGCTACATTAAGCCGGGTATTTTCTAAAGTCCAAGAACTAATTAAATTTTACAAATTTTGATCAGGTTTTTGTATCAACATTAAGCTGAAGTACTACTTTATTTAATATACACGTTACAAACACAAATTATGATGATTAAATAATTAAATTTAATTTTTTTCTAACAAGTTACACTTTTTCTTATTTTGAAGAATCTGTGTCTACATTGAACCACCTTTAATAAAACACTACAATTTACTTCAAAAATAATATTTCCACTTACACATTGTAAAAAATATTATTTTTCACTCAAAAAAATAGAAAATTGTTGTTAAAGAGTTATTATTTGTTAATATAGGAGATTAATATATTTTGATGTCAGGTTAGGTAGGTAAAGTGACAGTTTGAGTTTATCTCGTTCACAATTGTGATGAAAGCATGTCTTCTAGTATTTTTCTTACTAATTAGTAGAGCAGACAACTTTACCACTCTTAAAATTGAAAATTCTTTGCTTTTTCGGGTGGTTCAATGATGCCGCACTCACTGCATTCACATGACATTCACAACAAAAATTGTTTATAATAAATTTATGTAAGGCTTAAAATTCTTTATCACATCGGAATATTGAAGTTGACACCCTAAGCGACATAAATCACAAGTTTACTAATTTTTAAAACTTCCTATTTCAATAAAAAAAAATTCAATATATTTCCACAAAATTTTTTGTTTTGTACGTGAAAAACAGTTTTTTTTTCGTTTTTTCTTTGTAAATAATAAACCTACGTGCTCGAAATTTTTGGACGTATTCGCTTTCGGTAATACTAATTTATATAGTAAATAAGAAAAAATTCCACTCAGTCATTTCTTAGAAAATTAAAGTGGTTCACTGTTGACGCTGGTTCATTGTAGCCTACTCTCCCCTATCTTTTTTTGTAAATTTTTTTACTAAAATCTAATCTGAAGTTACCAACGTAAATTCAACGAAACACTTAAAAAAAAATTTTCTCAGGATATAAATTTTTCTTGTATTTTTTTAAGCCAAGTAAACCCTCCAAACCCTAAAATAAAAAAAACGTGCAAAAAGCAGTGATTTTTATTCTTTTTTTTTGAATTTTTTCCAAAAATCACGAAATTTTAAGTAAATTAATAATTCCTCGCCTCGGTAGTCATTTTTTTCTTTTGATAATTGTTTATTTTAATTTTACACGTTATTAAAAAAAAATTAGGTAATTCCAGGTCGGGGAAAGCTGTGATTTTAAATTTTTTTGTGTCATGAATTTTCCCAAAATTCCGAAATTTTATTTAAATTCATAATTCCTCGCCCAGGTAGTCATTTTTTTCTTTTGATAATTGTTTATTTTAACATTAGACGTTATTTTAAAAACATTTCAAGTGATTCCAAGTCGGGGAAAGTAGTGTTTTTTATTTTTTTTTTTGACGAATTTTTTCCAAAAATCCTGGAATTTCATTTAAAAAATCAAAACCACTGCTTTCCCCGACTTGGAACTACCTGGAATTTTATTAAATGGCACACGACATTGGAATAAATAATTATTAAAAGAAAAAAATGACTACCGATGCGAGGTTAAATTTACTTATAATTTCGTGATTTTTGGAAAAAATTCGACAAAAAAAATAAAAATCATTTTAACATAACCTTATAATAAATGTCTAAATTAAAATTCAACTAATTTTTAATTTTCTTTTTCAGATATTATAATCCTCTTTGATTTCTTTTTATAATGTTTCCAATTTGGATAATATATATGTAAAATTTGTTCATTCCCTGATGAGGAACCATACATGGTTCGAAACTAGTAGGGATTTTAAATAAACACCAAAAAAACCGTATTTAGGCCTTTTCATTATTTTACAAATTATGTAATACGGCCAAACAAACAAAAATTACAATTTGGAGGGTTTACTTGGGTTAAAAATAAATAAGAAAAATTTATATCCTGAGAAAATTTTTTTTAAGTTTTTCGTTGAATCAACGTTGGTATCTTCAGTTTCATTAAATACAAGGTTTTGGACCCGAGCAACATAAAGCTTTTTCTAACGTAATTTTTAACTCTAAATTCGAATCGAAAGTCAGGTTTTTTACTACACGTCATGTTGAAACTTGTTATTTGAGGATTTTTTAGGATTTCTGGTTAATAATATAAAGTACCGTTTTATTATTTCAAAATGACCCCAAAAACTCCCGAGTAATTTAAATTTAAACAAATTCGAGTGATTTTTAACTTTTTTGTCCGCCACATTTGATCCGCCATTTTGAATTTTTTAAAATAAACTTCATATTTATAATCAATGACCTCGAAAAACCTCTAAGTAACAAATTTCAAGTAAATTCTAACTTTTTTTCAATTTTTGCGTTAATTTATATCCGCTATTTTAAAATTTAACACACTAGAGAGAATCTAGCAACTCAAATTAAAAAAAAATACGTTGAAAAACGATCTTTCGCTTTTGGGCTCGAAAGTTGACCTGAATTAGTAAACTTTTGTAACCTTCTTAATATAATTTCAAATTAAATAATAATCTTTAATCCTAGGCCTCTGATATAATGACTTTTTAAAACTATCTTCAAACAATGTAACTATTTCCTATTTATTTTCAAAGATTGAGACTTTTTCGGTTTTCATTACAAATATTGCAACAAAATACCACATTAAAAAAAAATTCAATTTATTTCGATTTTTACAGTGTAAAAAATAACCATAGACAATTGCTTCAAAATTATTTTTGAATAAGTTTTGTAAGATTATTAAATTTTTAAAATGTACCTCATTCCTTAAGTTGGCGTCGCTTAGCATTAAAAACTAATTTTTCATTTTAAATAATTTTATTTTTTCCATTCATCTAAGAGTGACAATATTTTTTGCGAGTACTTTTTTAATCTTTAAGCTTTTAAAAATTTGCGCCTAGTTTTTCGGTGTTGGGAAAAATATTTACGACGCCAATTTTATGGACCTCGCAAATTTTGAAAATACAGTAGAGACTCCATTATCCGGATATTCGATTATCCGGACGAATTTAAAATTATAAATTTTTTTTAATATAAAGTTTATAAGGTCTTAAGCTGTTAACAGACAATAAAAATTAAATACCATATAATTCACTTCAAAAACGTGCATTTTTACACGAAATGTTGCGTTTTAAAGTGTTTTAATTATTTTAAGAAATTGTTTATGTAAATATTTTGAAATATTTCTAACTAAATATTTATTAATGTTGACTTTAAAAGTTTTAGTTTGTTTCAGTCTTATTTTAATACATATGAGTGAATTTTCTGAAAGTGACACTTTTAAATTTCAGTTTTTCAAATAATTTTTTTCTTTAATTATATGGTTTTTTCTATTAAAACTACTTAATTTCATACTCAAGAGTAAGATTTTTAGGTTGCGCAAAATTAATTCTTAAAAATATTAAAGTTTTTTTCTTTTGAAAAATATTATTGTTGCTCCATTAAATTAATTGTATTTAATTGGCGAGCTTTTCTATTAAAAATTCATGCTAATATCGCGTTCATGAAATCGAAAATAAAATTACACTGCTTAAAAATTAATAATTTGTATATTTTAATACCAAATATATTCAATTAGATGAAAATATAAATGTATTTAAAGTATTTGATTTAATGGTAATTTGGGTTAATTTTTTCAAAGCAATGCAGGTAAATACTAAAAACAAAAGAAAAACTAGCATATTTCAAGGAAAAGGCTTCGGAGATGAAAAGCTTCGGAGATGAAAAATAAATTTTCTTTCATATTTGTATACATTAGGGTGCAATTAAAATAGGTTTTTTAGTAAAACATACAAACCTCACACCCTCATTTTATATTACCATCGAAATATTCTGTTAAATTTACTTCTACATTCAGTTATTTATTAAAAAGGAAGGCTTCGGAGATGAAATTAATTTTTACTCGGAGAAAAATGTAAATTTCGATTATTTATAACAGCAATAATTTTTTTTCTTTTTGTAGATAAAATATAGGAAAATTTAACGTCAGATTCTCAGCTTCATTTTAATGTGCATTAAAATTTTGTTTAAGATATTTTTAAAGTATAAAATGTCAGTAATCATTGTAAAGTAATTTTAACCTAAAACTGAAGACAAAGTTTAAACATTTTTGTCAAAAATAAAAGTGAGGTTTACAAATTTTTAAAATGCACATAATGATAGAAAAAACATTGTACTTTCTGACGATATTTTTAAAAAAAATTCTGAGAATTTGAAAAAAACCATGAAAAATTAATTTTATTGTAGAAGTCCTATTGGAGACATGTTGAAAACGCTTCGGAGATGAAAGTAATTTAGTTATTACGTAAATTAAGTTGAATAAAATTATTTAATTTTCTTTTAAAAATGATAAATAAGTGCTAAATTTTCACTATGGAAATTGATAATAATTATTAAAGAGTAGATTTTGTAAAATTAATCGAGACATAAAAAATGTCACTTTCAGAAAATTCACCTATATGCAAATAAATACATAAAATTATGAACCAAAAATCTGTTTAATTCGTACTTTACTCGATTATCCGGATTTTCGATTATTCGGACAAGTGCCTGCATCCATTAGTCCGGATAATGGAGTCTCTACTGTAATTGAATTCTCAATATTTTTAATGAAAAATGTTCAAGTGTAAATAAAAAATTAAAAACCAATGAAAATTAGCTTCTAAAAATTATAATAAAATATTTTTGATTTAATTCAATTATTTTTAAGATTTTGAAGAAAACAATCATGTTCAAAATTTTTAATTAAATTTATTTTTAAAAAAATCGAGAAATTACATTAAGGGGAGGTTCTTATTGCGGGAGTCAAAAAAATTGATTTCTTTTTTATAAAGTTTGGGTTGATTTTAACCTCCCACAATGAGAACCTCCCCTTAAAATATTTTTAAAAAATTTAATTCTTAAAATTGTTTTATAGTAATGTTTTAAGATTCAATTATATAATCAAACAAAATAAATTAATTTAAAAATTGGTTTTTTAGATTTAATAAAATTTCGAAGAAATTAAGTTCATATTTACCGTAAGAGATGCTCATATAGGGTAAATTCGCTCAACAGATACCTTTTTTTTAATTCGATTAACATACTTTTTAGGCCGAAATATTTAAGATTTACAATTGTTTTGGTTAATATAAATGGTAAACTTTAATTTAAAATTTATTTTCAGCAGATTTATTGGTAACTTTCAATGAAAATTATATTTAAAACACAAGTGAATAATTTTCATATTGAACAAGTATTATGAAAAAGTGGGGAATAAAGCTTTACTTCAAAATTTTTATGTTGAATTCTTTTGAACATTACATTTCCTATATCTCCAACATGATTTTTATAATGCACAAAACTGAAAGCAAGAAATCAATTTCAAAAAAATTCAAATTTGTAATTTAAATTCGCTCAGGAAATAAGTCTACAATAAAGATTCTTGCGCCAGCATAATTGAAGTATGTTAATTATTTTAACTTATAATTCAATTTTTTTAATGATAGTACTCTTATAACTGAAAATTAAACGATTAGAACGGTTTATGTTCAAAATTGTCAAACTTAACCCTTTTTTATGGCTATGGGTACGTTTACTTGAATAATTATGAATCTAATTACTTATTGATAAAACAATATTAACTATTTATTCCAATAACTTTGGACATTGTTCTTAATTTTTTTCTTTATTGATTCTAAAGAATATTTCGTTTTTTTATTCCAGATTATAATATATTTTGCCATAATAAAGGTAAAGCCATTTAAAGGTAAAGTTATTTAAAAAAGAATTGAAAAATTGAGCGAAATTAGCCTCTTTTACGGCATATTGCAAAAATTCTTTCAAAATTTGATTATTTTTCTTATATTATTCAAAAATTGAATAATTTTTGAAAGATTTTACCAAGTGTATTATAATTATCTTTCAAAAATTAATTTTAAGAATTTTTTTATTATAATTTTCTAAAAAAATTATATCTTTAACTTTTAAAAAACAACATAGACAGATACAAACAAGTTGTTCATTTCATAACCATTTAGCTTCCTCAATATATATTATTATATATAATTTTACCACTAGATTAGGAATTGTGAGAACCAGCTGGAGTTAAAATATTTTTGAGTATACAAAAAGAGATTTTATTTTTTCACTGAAAACGCTATGAAAATTAATTCAAAAAATATTTTTCCTATAATATATATATTTTTTTATTTTCTATATGTCTTTTTTACGAACATCGGATAAAATTAATTTTTCATCGCATTAGCTATATTTCTCGTGTGATCTACGCGTAAAAATACATGTGTGCCAATTTTTAACTCTGTAGGTAAAAAAATGTGAACGTTATGGTCATTTTCATAATAGTAATAATAGAAAGTTTCCACCGGGTAAAGTACCCTGAATAAATATTAATTATTCAATTTTTTTATTATAGAATAATTATTTTAAAGTGTTATGATAAAATGTCAAAAAAAACAAAATTTTAATTTTTTGTGAAAAATTAAAATATTTATTAATTCTATAAATTTTGATAAAATATATACTTTATATACATGAATCGATTCGTTTTTATGCCAGGAATGCAATTTTGACAAGAATTAATAAAAATTTTAATATAGAAAAAAGTTATTTCAAAAAATCCAAAAATTAATGTTTTCAAAAAATAAAAAATTGTTGAAAAAATTTTTTAAATATATTTTTAAAAATACTTCTGTCTGATTTTTGGTATTCATGACCGTAATACACCTACGAAATCTTATCAAAATCCATAAAGATGTGTAAGAGAAAATTTGTCCACAAGAATCGGTGACATACACACACATCATACACACACATACATACACACACATACATACACACATACATACGGGACATTTGTTCCTCTCGACGAATTATATATACTACACTTGAAAATTTGTAAAAATAATTGATTCTAAAAAATTCTGAAATCTTGATCACTATAAGGCTTCCTTTATGAGGAAGCAATATTTAATGAAATTAATTTTAGTATTTAAATAATTGAATTCTCGAAGAGCTTTCAAAAAATTATAAAAAAGATTTGTTTTTTAAAGGATTATACACTGAAAAAAAGTGCTGTTGAATCAAATAGCTCCATGCTATTGAATTTTCCGTTATTGATTCAATAACACATTTATTAATCGAACAGCATATTGCTTAAAACGAAAAAATGAAACTGTTTAAATTAAAAGTACAGTACTGTTAAATTAATGATATTCTACAAATTGTTTCTATAGTTCATCTATATATAGCAACAGAATAATTTATTGCTTCTTTGACATTATTCATTTGAAGCATCTAATAGATAAATTTGAAGAAAATGCGTGTAAATTTGAATCAAATGAAAAGTTGTTTGCTCCAAAGAAGCGCGCTTTTGAAAATGAAAGCATATGCTTTCGTTTCAAACGAGTGGTGCTATAGCGGACTGCCTATAGCATATGCTATAAAAATAAGGACACTATGTATTTGAAACATTGACAGGTGCTAAATTTATTGAAATACTTATCCACACATATTTATATGTTTATTAAACCTATCGTTTTTGAAATTCTTATATAAAAAAACTATTATTTAATTTGTTTTAAAGAACTAAGGACTAGTTAAATATAAATTCCCTTATTCACGAGAAAAATCTCGCGCACGGTATTTAACTACAAAGTAACTGCTCAATGTGTAACAAGGTGTTTTGTTACTGAAACGTTGGTGGTTTGAATATATGGTTAGGTTAGTTCGTTCTTTCCATAAGTCCCTCCGAGGAAACTTTTGTCTATTGCGGGTCACTAGGTGACGGGCCTAATTGAGGTTTACGAATTTTCACGAGGTCTTGCGGCGATAGTCGAAGTTTCTTACAGGTTTTCCATGTACGAGTGTGAGCGGTACGGACGATGATTTTTGGACTACTGGAAAGAGGAGGACAGTGTACCGGCGTCTCAGCTGTTCGTTTACCGTCGTTTTTGTGAATCTTCAGTTATTATTCGGAGAGTGTTCGTTATCGGCGTTTGTTATTATGAGTATTAATCGGAGAGTATTCGTTGACCGACGTGCTTAAAAGTGAAATGTTGGTCGCGAGTCATTTGCATATTCTTGGCGGTTAATAAAATTCTATTGTGTAATTGTGAATTATATCGTGATGTTGTTTAGGGTTTTATTTATCATTTTCCCCAGGAATTGTTAATAATAGCGTCGTGGGTTAACAGTGTTTTCTCTCTTAATCTCTGTTTCAACGTTTTTTGCATCAACGTTGGTCTTGGGGGTTTTGTCGCTCTTGAGAGTGTTGTTATAAATTGTGAATTGGGGTTAAATATTCACGGAACGTGATTCAGTGACAGGATAAGATGCTTTTGATTTAAATAATTATATTTATTTATTTCTATCAATTATCCGGTCGCAAATGTAAGAAACGAATGTAATAACATTGCAGCGCGGCAGTTCTCGTCTATCACGAAAGTTAAGCAGGTTTGGTCGCGATTACTACATGGATGGGTGACCGATTGGGAACAGCGTATTTTTCAGACTCAAAAAAAATATAAATTGTGTTTGAATGTGTATGTATGTGTGTTTGTCGTTGGAAAAAATGAAAAAAATAATAAAGATGTGTATGTTAGTGTGTAAAATTGAAAAAAGATGTTTATAAAAAGTGTTGTGTTAAAGGTGTAAAAATTAATTATAGTATATAAAAAATATGTAAACAAAAATTTCATTTTTTCAATTTATCGTTGGTATATCTTTAACCACATAAAAGAATTGACTTAACAGTATGGTGTTATTCAATGGATAGCAACAACTAACAAAATTAAAAGTACAAATTTTTGAATCATAAAAATGATGCTTTTATATTGAAAAACTATAGTCATTGACTCAAAAGCATATACTGTTAAATTTAAAAAATTTTGATCGTTGATTCAAAAGGAATACCTTTAAATTAACATAGTATGCTGTCAATTTGAGAAATATGCTTTTGTTTGAAGGAAAGTGATACTATCGAATCATTAGAATCGGTGCTTTTAAAACACAGCATATACGTTTGGCAGCCCGTTATAACACTATTCAATGAATCAAACTCATATTTCATTGATTCAACAGCATTTTTTTACTTCGTGTAGTTGTAATTTTTAGAAATTATTAAATTTCAGATGATTTATGATGAAACTTTAGAGAATAAAAGAAAGATCAATTTTTTTAATTTCTTCACCAGAAAGTCTCCTAAACAAAATTATTAAATTTTTGAATAATTGTATTTAGAAATAAGTAAAAGGTCAAAGAAATATAAAAAATTTATTGTGACCACATTAAGTTAAATAAATTATTTTTTTGTATTTTTAATGGGCTAAAGCGACTATTTTTGCACCTTAAAGTTGATCCGAGGCCTGTTGTCTTCTTAATTTTATTGGCACGGTGAATATTTTGCGGACAAAGTCTTTGCCATCGATATTTAAGGTGTTTTGATAAAGTAGTCTTTAACGATTTTAATGAAAATTAAATAGTTATGAATAGTTCTGAATGTCGACTACATTTATAAAAGTTTTTCTTTTATATTTATGTGTGTGTTAACATAACATTTGTGCATATACTTTCGAAATTAAAATAGCTAGTGTTAATTTATTTTTTCCACTTTGTAGGTTTCTTTGTGGAGATATCTTTGAGTAGTAGTTTCATCGAGTTGCTTTTATTGCACTGGAACACCTGAAGGTGGCGTATAGGCGCGACGTATAGAAGCGTGAGATGTTTCTTATTAGATCAAAGTCCCGACAAGCAGTCAATTTAAAATGAGTAAAAAAAGAAGAAATACCTTTTTAGATATCGAATCTAAAACTGAGGTATTGAAAAAAATAAAAAGTGGCATTGACAAAGATAAAATTTTAAAAGAATATAAAATCAGTGAAAGAACATATTTTAGATTGATGACGAATGAGTCGAAAATCTTGAATAGAATGGAAAAGCCGCAAAATAAGGATCGAAAAGTGTTTAGGAAAGTAAAAGATGAGTGTTTGGATGCTGCTGTAATTGAATGGTTCCAGCAAGTGCGAGACAGAGGAGATCCAGTGTCCGGACAACTTATTAGAGAAAAAGCGTTGATTTTGAATGAGAAGCTTCATGGATCTCAAGATTTTAAAGTAAGTATTTATATTAAACAAAAATAAATGGTAATTATGCAGAATCGTGACTTCTGCCAATTTTAAAGATAAATGAATAATAATTTTTTTTGGTTTTTGACGTTTTACTCGGTAAATATTAAAAATTTTGAAAAATGTTCTACATAAAAGTTATAGATCTTGTTAAGATAAACATTTTATGTTTTATGCAATTTTTTCATAAATTGAGTATTTTTCGAGAAAAAGACAAAAACGGAAAATAACCATAGAAACGTAATATAGTAGAAGGGCTTTTCATGCATTTGAAAATTTGTGATTGTTACATAGGACTTCAGCCTTAGACCCTACCCCCACCCCAACGTTCTTCAATTCTTCGATAACTACACTGAAAAAAAATTTATTTGATTCAAATAACCGATTATTTGTCTATAATCAAATAACCGATTATTTGTCTATAATCAAATAAATATTTATTTGAATCAAATAAATTGTATTTGAATCAAATATTTCAGTATTTGAATCAAATATTTCAGTATTTGAAGCAAATATTTCACTATTTGAAGCAAATACTAATTAATTGATTCAAATAAAAATTATTTGATTCAAATAAATTTTTATTTGATTATAGACAAATAATCGGTTATTTGAATCGAATAAATTTTTTTTCAGTGTAGCTAAATGAGAGACATTCCAAAAGAAATTAATCATTTATCTTCAAAATTAGCAGAAGTCACGTTTCTGTATAATTACCAAATGTCTATGACTAAATAGAATATTACTTTAAATACCATCTAGTTTAACTTGTTCGTCGAGGACAATCGTGTTTTGAAACGTTACATAGAACTTTATTCTGTTGAAGTCAAGTTTCAAACTTTTCGATAGTGTTTCTGTAGAGGTATCCTATCTCTTTTTGTGCAGTGAGAAGTGAGTTCCTCTATTAAGATGGACTCCGATCTGTCTAGTGTTATCTCTCAGTTAACGAGTGAAATTAAAACATCAACAGAATCTCAAGGCAGAATAATCTTGGATGTAAATGCATCCTGTGCAGCCTCATCATCTGCAGTCAAGAAGATGGACCTTCTGTCGGATAAATTCAAAGTCATTGAGAGGGATTATAAAGCATCGAAAGGATGAGAAAGATCGAAAAATTGACTAATTTTCAATTTGACTGACGATCAAGAGAATAATTTCGATTTATTCGCAACTAATTCCTCGACTTTTGAAAAGATTGGTTTACAAATACCGGATTTGGCCTTGAATGAAGTATTCAGACTAGGCAAAACAACGGGTAACCGACCGATTATGGTAAAATTCATTGCTTCTCGTTGGGTCAAATCTGTCTTTACGAAGGTGACTCAACTTCGAAATCACAACATTGCCATAGCAAACGATCGCTCTCCAAAGGAGAGAGAAATAAGAAAAGCCCTGTTAACACGTATGCATACTTTAAGGAATGCAGGTGTCGATGTGACAATGAAGAACTTCAGTTTCTATGTACATTGCATTCGTCTAAAGGAAGATGAAGTTGATCCTGCTCCAAAACCTAAAAAGTCAAGTATCATTTCTGGAGAGGATAAAGATTCCGATATTGAACTATTGAAAATTGCAGCCAATCCAGGTCGCCCCAGAAAAAAACCTATTGACTGAAGAAGCTCCAGATAAATGTCTGAACCAATTTTTTAAGAATGCAAACGAAACTTCTAAGAATTCCAAGTTAACTCGCTCGTCAAAAGCCTAGCATCTTGCCAGTCCATATGCTGTACCAAAAAACCGTATATGGTGTTACGAATTTGGAAGATATGAATTCTGCATTTGTAGAGGGAGATATTTTATGCCTTTGTGAAACAAAGGCGGAGTCGTTCAAGGAATTTTCGTTGAGATTCTCTAGAAATCTTCAAGTTGTCTATTCGCTAGCTGTAAGAAAGGACGGTATATTTAGCGCCCGACATCGACATTGATTTGTTTCTGGAAACTTTTTTCGATATATTGTTAATGGTATCAGATCACGTTACTCAAATTTACCGTTTTTTGTTGGTGGAGATTTTAATTGCAGGATATCTAATTTTAATTCTCTTGAAAAAAATTTATTTTTATCCCACAGGCACGAAAATGGTGCTTTTCTATGCGTCGAAAGAGGCTGTAAAAAACTCATTTTTCTTTGTCGGTAAAAATTGAATTCTTGTTCTCCCTAGAGGAAAAATACTATGTAAAAAAGCAAGGTCACATCAAAAATGGCTCTATTTTATTGCTCTTGACTAACGTTGTATTGAGTTTTGGTAGGGTCAAAGTAATATGAAACGGGTAATACATTCTGAACCATGAGATAGAAGAGGACCAAGAAGACTAGAAACAGGAGGTCTAACTCCGGTAGTGGGGGTACGTAATGGTTTGGTTTTCAGAAAGAGGCTGATAAGTCATGAGCCGCAGTAGCCTTCTGCGCATATTACCTACAGGTGGTAATTAAAAAAATAGATATTCATTTTATCGATTCATATATGTATATACAAATCAGTGTTTAATATTTACGCTGAATTGCCACCAGGAGGTAAATTAAAAGTAGTCTGCGCAGAAGGCTACCGCGTTTCATGACTTATTCAGTTTGCTCGGCCTCTTTCGGGAAACCATATTCGTACGTATTAGGCCTGTACCCCCACTACCGGAGTTGAACCTCCTGTTTCTAGTCTTCTTGAAGAGGACATATATAGTCACGTGATGCTGCGTACCTAACCTTCTTTCAGACAATTGCCTATTGTAATTTTTTTGTTTACAAACAGTGATATCAACTTGACATCAAATAATCAGATCTCACTTCCCGTTTCCTGTAAGTTTGTTTTTAGAGATTCTGAGGCAGAAAGATTCAGATACTTGTTTAGATGGAAGAAAGAAGTATCCATGGTAAGCGGGAAAATGAATGAAATTAATAATGTTCTGATTTCTACAATTAAAGATACGGCAGTTCAATTAAATTTAAAAAAATCTTCCAAGTTTAATTCTTGTATTATTCCCAGGAATAAACTCTGGTTTGATGCGGACTATCGAAAATTAAAAAAATACACGTTGCTTGTTTCGGATTTACAGACACACGGGATATGAGACTAGCGCAGGGGAGAATTATAGATCCGCCGAAAAGTTTACAGGGATACGATTATGAAAAGGAAAAGGGAGTTTGAGAAATGCAAAACGGATGAATTGGCAGCGGCCAGAAACTCCTCGGAATTTTGATCAATAATTAATAGATTTCGTCGCTCTTCAAGAGCTTTTTGTAATATTAGTATGGAGGTTTGGATCTCCAAGACGCCTTCCCTCCTCAAAGTATTGAAAATTTTAATCCGGGTATTGTAGTGACTCACCCACTGCTTGATGGTGACATTTCTTCCGAAGAAGTTATTATTAGTTTAAAAAATGTAAGGACGGAAAAGCACCAGGTTGCGATGGGGTAGGATATGCATTTTTTGAAAGGCTTCCTGAAAATTGGGTTGTTTTTCTGGATGATTTATTTGGTAGAATTTTACGCGAGAAGGTGGTTGATAAAGCATGGGAACAAAATTACTATTCACACGCTTCACAAAAAGGGAGATGTAAATTCAGTGACAATTATAGACCCATTGCATTGATTTACTACAACGCTAAAATCTTTACTCAGATTATTTCAGAGAGATTAACAAGATGGACAAAGAAAATTGATGCAATCCCAGAATTTCAATCTGGTTTCAGAGGTGGCAAGGGTTGTCAAGACAATCTAATACCCTTACACCTCTGAATACATATAGAGGTATAATAGATTTATCTTAGAACCGTTGTACTCTTGCTTGCATGCGCAGACGATTTGGTTTTATTGTCTGGCACACCTACTGAATTAACTAGAAAACTGAATGCTCTATACTTGTATTGTCAACACAATTCCTTATTTGTTAATATAAAAAAAACAAAAATTGTTATATTTCATAGGGGAAACAATTCTTCAGTTAAGCATTTTAAATTGTTTAACTTTGGAAATAGTGAGATCGAGGTTGTGGATTAATATTTGATGTAATTTACCAAATCAATTGCACATTCTGGGAGAATGCGAAAAAATATCGCCTCAGCGAACGCTGCGATAGGTGTGACATTAAGGATTATATATGGATCCAAAGCTGACTCGTGGTCGACTTATTCTAATTTTTTTGCGAACCTGGTTTGTAGCTCTTTTTTCTACGAGATTGAAACGTGGAGTTTAAATATGGTCGACTATCTAGAACGTGTACAATTAAATTTTTTAAGTGTCTTCTCCAATTGCCTAAGAATTCACCGAATTATGCGGTCCGACTGGAGACAGGAAGACTGCCTTTGCCTTATGCGATGCTAAATAGAACACTGTCTTGGTTAGAACAATTTTTAGAAGTAACAAGAGCTTAAATTGTATAATATGGTTGAAAGAGTTAATTTCGAGATTTAATTTGGAACAGAATTGGCCCATAAATGACTTGGAAGTCTTATTCAACAACGCGGGGCTCATTCTACACGATTTTTCAAAAAAATTGTTAAACAAGAACTTGGCTCTGCGGGCCCGTTGAGATAGCTTCAAATTTGGCCCCATTTGGACCTAAATAGTTCGGTTCAACCTTACTTGAGGAATAGACTCGGTTTAATCTGGAGAAAACCCTATGTACAGATTCACTTAATAAATCAATATTATTCAAAATTTGTTTTTAATCATTTAAAATTTAAGCTGCCGACATCGAAAAATTGTACTGATTGTGAGGAAACACATGAAGACTTTCAGCACTTCTTGATTGACTGATTATTTTGGAAAAATATATTGTCATTTCCAGATTCGACGATAATAAAAAATTTTGTTAAAATGATTTATGAAATGCTGAGTGTTCGTGTTCCTGGTTAATGGTATGACTGTCTGTGTGCCTGTTTAATGCGTTAGTTGAATGCGTGTTAGTTACTTTTCTTAAGGATTCAATTACTGTTTTTGTTTTTCTTCTCCGATTTACATTTTTATTGTATGTATGCGGCATAATATTTCGAATATTTCTATTTATCTTAATTTTAATTTATCCATGTTGAATGTTATAACTACGTTATTATATTATAATTATGTATGTGTCCTGATGCGGTAAAAAGGACCTTACGTTCCAAAAAATTAATTTTGAGTTATTGATACCATTCTATCCAGATTTTTTCAATCGATATAATGGCATTAATAACTAAAAATTAATTTTTTGGGGCGTAAGGTCCCTTTCACCGCGTCAGGACACATATGGACTGTTAGCTCCAATAAAGAATTTATATAACTTAAAAATTCGAGCAGAAAAAATGAAAAGAGCCGCTGCCAAGTTGTTGTTGTTTATTTGATATTTTTGGTTTAATGAAGACTGGAACATCAATAATATTTCATAGTAATTTAATTCTCTATCTGTATTTTTACTTCGAAAATTATAAACATAACGTAAATTTTTTTCTTCTGAGATTATTTTCTTGAAAGCGCGTCACAAATAGGGTAAAATATGATTAAACCTTCGGTAAATTATTGTATATTTAAGAACTCTATCAGATAATTATATAATACTAATACCATCTTTTTAGTCTTTCAAGAAGAACAAGTTAGAAAGATACGGTTTAAAGTAATTTTTATTTTTGTAAGACTTTGTTATTTACTTAAAGTCGATATATACTAGAGCAGGTTTAATAGCCCTGAAAAGTAAAATTAAATATGTATTGTTTATAGGCAAGCAGTGGCTGGTTGGTGAAATTCAAAAAGAGGTATAATATTCGTAGTGTTGATATGAAAGGCGAAAATCTATCCAAAGATGTGGAAAGTGCAGAGGAGTTTTCTAGCTATTTAAAGAACAAAATTTCTTCCGAAAATCTTTTATTAGACAATGTCTATAATGCTGATGAATCGGGTATTTACTGGAGGACAATCGTGTCTTCTACTCTTTCTCAAGAAGTAGAAGATGAAGTATCTGGATCAAAGGAGAAAAAAAATAAAATAACTGCCATATTCTGTTCTAATGCTACTGGAAGTAATAGAATCCCATTATTATTGATAGGAAAATCGAATATACCGACGAGCTTAAAGAAACTAATATCTGAAGAAAAAAAGAACAACTGCTTGAAAGTGTTAAAATGTATTGACACCACCTACGCAAACCAAAAAAACGCTGTGATGAGTCAGGAAATATTTAAGCACTGGTAATTTCAATTTAATTTAAATTTACTAAAAATATTTTTTCCTTTTTGCTTCGTTTTGACTTATTAATATTAATTATAATTTATTTCTTTGAAATCTATTGAAATTAAACTCTTATTTCAAAAATATAATCATCTGCTCAAATTTTATTTAAAATATTTTTCTGCTTATGCTTTTAAAGAATATTTGGTGGATTCTATGTAATCACACTAATTTTCATGAGTTGTTGGAATTTGGTTGTACTTTTGTAGTAAAAAACATCTCAGCCAAATTTTTTTCAAAATTTTGAAAATTCCTAAACATGTATTTTTTATCGTTCCGTAAGGTCATGTACTTTAGTTCTAATCAACCGATTTTTAATTTTCAAAAAAAGAATTCTTTCCTTTTACCTATATTTTTCAATAAAATTAACATAAACAAGTTGTTCATTCCACGAAAATTTAGCTTCTTCAATATAATATGCACCAATTTTTTAATCTTTTATTGAATAGTAATTTTTTTAAAGTAAAATTTTAACAATCTCAAGAAATTCAAAATTGTATCTTTTTTTGAAAAATAGAAATAGCGATTAATTTGATACATTTTGATGAAATATATACTTTATATACATCAATCGATTCGTTTTAATGTCAGGGACGTAATTTTGTGACATACACACACATACATCTGGACATTTGCTCAGAATTGAATATACATATATTCTAGACAAAAATGAGCCCACATAATATTCTTTTGAAAAATTGAAAATCATCACGAATGCAAAGCTTCCTCATGAGGAAGCAAAAATAAAATTACAGAAATAATTTTTTTTGTTAAAAAAATTAGAGAATTGTTTTTGAAAAAACAGCTTTAATTTTTATCGAAATTGTACTAAATGTTGAGACAAGTCAAAGTTTAATAACAATCTGTACGTTGAATTTTAAAAAGAAATGTCTTTCTTGCTTCAATAGTCACTACATTATTGGTCAAGGAAATCAGAGAAAAGTCATAGATTTCCTTTTAAATAACTTAATTCTTTAAGAACTATCACAATATTAGTATTATATTATTATATTATTATAATTTTATCACTTAAATATTTGAAAATTAGTTGAATTCTAAAAAAGTTGCGTTTACAATTTTCATAAATAGGTGAATTTCAAAAGCATTCAATTCGAAATTTTATACAATTTCAATTTTATATCAATTTAATTAGAAATTTTAAAGGATTTTAATTTTTAAAAAATGGTAATAATTTAAATTTATCATAAATTAGTTCAATTTTTTAATATTTAATTAATTATTAAAAATAGTCCATTTATTGAAGAATTTTAGTTTAAAATTTTTTTAAAATAAATAAACAAAAAAGTTACAAATTATTACAGAAATTCAATTATTTTTAAAATTCCTGTCAAAATGTAAATTACCTTAATAATAAAATTCTTGTCCGAAACCCTGAAATTAATATTCAGTGGATAGTTTAATTAATATAAAGAATGTTATAAAAAAATTTTTAATTATAAAAAATAATTACCTTGTTTTGAGGAATTAATTTTAAATTGCGTGTTAATATTTTATTCTTGTGAACAATTTTTTAAAAATTTTCAAAAATAGTTTAATCTTTTTTATTAAAAATCATAAAAATTTTGATCATAAAAAAAATCGAACTGATCCGATCAAAAAAAAATTTTTTAAGAGAAAAAATATTGAGAGAACTTGTACGTTTTGTAATTTTTTCTTATCTTTCGAGAAAATATATTTTTCTGACAATTATTTTGTTATCTCGTTGTAGTGGAAGATCAGTCCTAGCGCCTCATCCGTTATTGCATCTGTCCCCTCAATTATTCAAAATATGAAACAAAAAATTTAAATATTTAAAATAGTTTATTGTTATAAGATTGTTATTTATTGGAGAATATTGAAATGTACTTAAAGATTCCTTCAAGCATTTTAAAATACACTACAAAAGACAACCTTTTAATAATTATGATTTTTCAGGTTCGAGGAAATCTTCATTCCGCAAGTATTAAATTTTCAACAAAATTCAGGAATTACGGGGAAAATTCTCTTACTCCTTGACAATGCTCCTTCCCATCCACCTTTGAAGGAACTTAATTCAATAAACGAAAATGTTGAGATTATTTTTTTACCACCCAATGTTAGTGCACTAGTGCAACCTATGAATCAAGGAGCAATATCCCTCACAAAGAAGCACTATAAGAAGAATATACTGAGAAATCTCTTGTCAGCTGAAAAACAAGGAGGTGCTGATAATTTCCTGAAAAATTTAAATTATCTGGATTGTTTTCCACTTCTTGATGAGGCATGGAACACTGTAAAAATTTCATCTCTACAAGAAGTCTGGAAACCGTTGTTGGGCGACACTTGTCGATCAGCTGACACACAACGCCCAACATTTGTGAATTCAGAGACAAAAATAAAATTAGAATTAATGGATGAAGACATGATAGAGATTGGTGAGGATGTAAAGTTCCCTCAAAGTATGAGCACCGATTGGTCTCGTCTTACTTTGGGAACAAGTATTAAGGTGGAAAATACGGAACAAATTTTTCGCAACTGGTATAATACTGAAGAATACGATTGTGGCTGGGACCCCTTATCCGACACAGATATTGTCAACTTTGTTCAAAATGGAAAAGTCAAGATTGAGGAAACTGATGAAATTAAAGCAATGAATAGTGATAATAGTTCAGATATAGTTTCTCAAACAGAAGAAATAACCAAATCTCAAGCACTCGAAGGTTTAAGATTATTTGAAATGTGGGCGCAACAAAAAACTTCTGTGGAAAATTTTGACAAAATTTCAATATTATTAGGAGAAGTGAAGAATATTGTAAATGAAGACTAAAACGAATAACTTAAAAAAGTTTACATTTTGAATGTGAACATGTAATTTTTTATGTGTAAATTCAGTTTCATTGTACGGGTTCAAATTGTAAAGATACAATTGAAAACAAACATTTTTATTTTAAATACTAAGGTACGACGAATAAGCTTTATTTATTTAATTATAAATGTAAATAATTTGTTTAATTCTAACATACATTAAATGTATATAATTCAAAAGGAAACAAACCCTTTTTATGGGTGATTCTTCATTCACTTTTGATTCCCTACTGTTCCCTATTTAGCAACTTTAAAAATTATTTTCAAATCTGCTTCAAACTTAAGAACAATTAATCTTCACTATATTTTTTTAGTAACGCCATAAACGAAAGAATTTCCTTTTTAAAAAAAAGTTATAATTTAATTGGAAAAGGCTGAAAAATACACTTTTCTTGATTTTTTTAATAATATCTTAATGGAAATTTCAAAAAATCACTTATTAATTATTGTATACATGAGGCATTCCATTTCAAAACGCCCCGCTTTAACAATTGCCATTTTTAAGCAATTTTCAAATAATTATTTCTTCTATTTTTGCATTAAGGGGGGAGCCTACTTTACATGGTAAAAAATCGATTTTTTTTGCTTAAATCTTTAGAAAATACATCCAAGAATATGTACCTAAAGTTTTAGAGGCCAATCTAAATTATTTTTCAAATTTTTCGTTGATTTTTGTCGAGTGTAAAAAGTTAAGTTAAAAATCATTGAAGGTTACAACCAATTGTTGAATTGTTATAAATAAACTAGAGGAAATGTAAAAAAATTTTTATTTTTTTATTTTTCGAAAGTAGATAAAATTTTGTTCAGTGACTTAAAATCGCGATTTTTTTATGCAAAATTCGAGCAGATTTATAACATTAATAATTGCTTGGCCACCCACCGGGTGGCCCGTCGGTAGCGCGAAAGTTAAAGCGCGTTTTCTCGAATTTCACTTTTTACGAAATTTACTAACTCGTGGGCAGGATTGACAGAAAACGCCTGGACCGATTTTAATGAATGATGGCTTGTTTTACTCTGTATTAATCCCTCTTCTACTTGAACTAAAAAAAATTTGAAAACATTTTTTTTAACAATTTTGAGAACCAGTTAAAGTCATTATTTTTTTTCAAAAAAATGAATTTCTGTTTTTATCACTCAAAATTATCGAATTTCACTATTTCTTTGGAATTTTTTTAGTTCAAATAGAAACTACATATGTAAACTTTAAAATTTTTCTTTATTTTTATGTTTCAAACAAGAATTGCGGTCTCTATCGTGCCCGCCGTTTTTAAGTCCAGATGGACACTGCCAACTATAATTAATTTTAACTTATCTATTTTTTAATATTTCATGTCAAAAATTTTTTCACAAATGCTTTAAATATGTACAAAAACATTTCAAAAAGCCCGGAGGTCTAAGTTATTTTCTCCTTCCTAAAAAAATTCTTAAAAAAGCGCTATTTTTAAGCCTTCTAAAGTAGGCTCCCCCCTTAAAAGATAACTTACACTATGGCATTGCCAATTGTCAAAATAAAATATTGGCAATACTCAAAACATCTTGTAGGTGAGCTGAGGTAAAAATATTGACGTCGTACTCATTTTTAAATTTGTAAGTTTATCTGAAACATCTATTGTTTACATTTACCCCAAATGACCCTACATTATAACGTTTGAAATTTTAATACAAATAGATTAATTTCATAAATATTTATTATTTTCTAAAATTTTTAATAAATTCGACGAAAGAATTATTTTGACAAATAGTAAAATTGTTTGCAAAACTTCAATAATTTTTAATACAATTTTAATAAAATTTTTAAGAATATTTTTCGAAAAAATTCAATTACAAATTAAAATTTGATAACATTTTTTGCAAGAATTGAGTAGTTTTCAGTACATTAATTTTAAAATTGAAATTAAATTGAAGAGATTACTGGAATGCGCAACGACTACTAATATCAAATTTGTGAAAAAATATTTTGTTAATACTTTCCCTACGATTTTATTATTCGGAAATAGAGTTTACATATTCGTGGTATATTTTTATTCAAATTTATAGTGCGATTTTAGTTACTATTTGAATATTTTCAAGTTGAATTTGCATAAATATGTAAATAATAGCGATTTAGAGTGAGAAAAACTTATAAATACGAATTTGAAATTTATTTTAAAAAATTCAAAATGGCGGTTCTAATGTAGCGGACGAAAATGTCAAAAATCACTCGAATTTGCTTGAAACTGCCTATTCGTAATTAGGGATCCATAAAAACCCCAGAGTAACAAGTATCAAGCAAATCCAAGTGATTTTTATCTTCTTCAGACACCATATTGGATCCGACATTTTAAAATATTTAAAGAGAAGATCAAAAATGATCCAAAAATTATAAGTGATAATTAATAATTGTAACATCGTTCATTTTGTTTCAGTTAGAATGAGGTGATACATACAGTTTAAGGAGGATGAACCACATTATTGCAACTTTCTGAATAATTTTATTGACAATGTACGGTCCTAGGAAGAAAGTATGGTGGTTTGCAATTACCTCACGCATAATTATACTTTTCTTGCAATTTATTTTCAACTCTGTATGCCCTGATCATGACGCCGATGCCTTTAGCAGTCCTCGGAATCCACGAGAGAAGTATTCTCTTTTTGATAATGCAATTACTTTTTTATTTGGAGGACTCACCAGATGGGATGCTCAATATTTTATTCACATTGCTAAATATGGATTCACCTACGAAAATACATTAGCCTTTTTTCCACTTTATCCAATGTCAATTCGTTGTATAGCTATGCTAGTAAAGTCAATTCTTTTTGTTCTCAATGACCATAGCATAGTTATTTTAACAGCTCTTGTCATTAATTTTATATGTTTCATTAAATCTGCGGTAATTTTATTCGATCTCAGTTTACATGTTTTAAATGATGTTTCCATTGCCTATAAGGCAACAATACTGTATTGTTTAAATCCAGCGAGTATTTTTTTCACTGCCGCATATTCTGAATCAATGTTTGCTTATTTAACATTTCGAACAATGTTAGCGAGTGTTGAAAATAATTCATACGTATTTTTACCATTAAGTCTGTCCACTTTGGTTCGTTCAAATGGATTAACGAATTTAGGCTTTCCGGCGTATAACTGGGTAAAAAGTATGATAAATACTGCTATTCCCAATTTTATTTCAGAGTATAAATATTATTCGTCAAAGTGGTCTGTAATTTTTGATTTGCGACACATTTGTCTAAGTATTTGTCAGATAATGACAATTATTATATTATCAATTCTACCTTTCTGTCTTTTGCAAATTTATAATTATTCCAAATTTTGCATTCCTCGCACAAACATCACTGACTTACCTCCTTACATTGTTCATTATGCTATTGAAAACAATCTTGTTCTACCTGGAAATGTCCGTTCACCTTGGTGTGATTCCACAATACCATTAGCTTATTCCTATGTTCAGGAAAAATACTGGAATGTCGGTTTTCTAAAATACTATCAAATAAAGCAAATACCACAATTTTTTATCGCTTTTCCTATTTTATATATCTTGCTAACATGTAACATAAAATTTCTAAAAGAACACAAAAGTCAAATATTAGGTTTAAGTGTTTTTAGTACAAAAGATGAAAAGGAAAAGACAGTTAAAACTTTATATCCTTTGGGAATGTTTCCATTTGTTATACATAGTTTATTTTTAACATGTTTTTGTATTTTTATTGTACACATTCAAATTAGTACGCGTTTATTAGTATCTGCAAGTCCTGTGATATTTTGGTATTGTGCATTTGCCTTATCTTATAAAACAAAATTTGCAGAATTTGATGAGATTTGTAATTTGGATTCAAAGTGGAAAGTGTTTCTTTTAACACAGAAAACATATTCTAAGTCAGATATACTTATTCTTAGCTACTTTTTAAGCTACATTATTGTAGGTACATTTATGTACTCAAATTTTTTACCTTGGACATAATGTTAATCCATGTAGAAAATGTAAATTTTAATTTATGTTATTAAATAAAACATTTGTTAAATTTTTGAATCTAAAGTTGATATCTTTATTTAATAAAAACGTTTTCTGATATTTCATTTTATTCCTGTTATCAATAAATTATAACTACTAAATATTTATCAATGAAATGAAGATTAATCGCTGCTACCTTACTGTTTGCACTTATGTAAACAGTTTTTAACCATTCAACGTTCATCGGTACATACTCTGTACCAAAAAACAATAATAATCCATATCTTTAAGGAGTTATATACCTTTTTGGGACTCAAAAAATAAAAAAAGTTATTGCTTATTTCAAAAGTATGTATTTTCGAAAAAGTTTTCCCAAATTTTCATTGAAATCGGTGCATTAGAACCGAAGTTATTGATATTTTTTAACGCGGTACTCCTCAGAGCTCAGAACTGAAGTTGAATGTTTAGACGCTATTATCTCTGAATCGTATTTTTTTTAAAACTACTGTTACGGTGTGCATGATTTCTCCAAAACCGCTGAAGCGATCAGCTTGAAATTTTCAGGGTTTCTTTATAGATATAATAGCTAGTTTGTGAACGAAGGAATTTTAATTCGCACCAAAATTTATATTTTTTTGGTCAAAAAACCAGTTTTAAAAACCTAAAAATTCGAATTTTTGTGAAAATCGTTTGCCATTTCTAGAAATTTTTTTTTTCAAAACCCTTCGTTCACGAACAAGAGAACATAGTAAACTAACAAAATTTTTTTGCTTTTGATTTTAGTTGAGTTGTTACTGTTTTATCGTGCACACCGCAAGCCGACGTAAAAAAAAGTGTTTTGGTAAAACAGCTACAGTAACCACAAATGTTAATATTTTTTAAGTTTTAAATATGCTAAAATTTCATGACAATATGTACTACCAGGTACAATGTACATTATTTTAATAAAGTTTTAATGAGAACTCTAAAAATAATTATGAAAATCACTCTTTTTTGGGGTCGAAAAGTACCCTTTAGTTTTAACCCTTTTAACCCTTAAGTAGTGTTAAAATATTTAAGAACCAAATACCATTGTTACGTATGACTTCGTAACTATTTTTAATTTTTTCATTAATTAAAAATTTGTTATATTGTATAATTTCATTAAAAATTTGGGACTTTTGTAAATAGAATTAAGTACTCAATAGACATATTATCAGGACATAACAGGATTTTTACATAATTAACTCATCAATTGTCTTAAAACTATTTTTTCATAATTAAGTTATATCCAAACTAAAAAATAACGATAATCATTCTTCAATTGTTTTCATTCCCAATAATATTCAATACTATTTTTAAAATTATAATTCTAAAATTGATTAAAAGAATATAGATATCACTCTTATTTCAAAAGGAATTTGTCTACTTTGCTATAAGTTACTTTCCACAAAAAAGTCTCTTAATTGTATTGGTAAAATACCAAGAAAAAGTATACACTTAAACATTGACAATAGGGGATACAGAGCATCGAACTGTATCACGCCATTTTGAGGAATTTGCAAGCTTGCAAAAAGCTTGCCTGGCAACAACGAAGTTTGGCGAGCCGTGTGCACAGGCATCCCCACTCTATCGTTTTATATTAATTTCAAGGTGTGATCCATACTTTCGATCGTTTTAACTAATGAGTCCGATTTTGTTCCTCCCGCAGTAAAGCTGCGTAAGATTAAGTGTTCCTCCCGAAAATCGGTAGAGAGTTTTAATAATTTGTTTTTCCCGCAAAGCGGTTGATTATATATAGTTGTGAATTAATTTCCCGCAAAAGGCGGAGGTGTTATTTTTGTCCCCAGAAATAAGGGTTGATTTTGAATTTTTATTTCATTAATTGATTAAAGTGAATTGATATTTTTACGCGAATTGAAAATAAATAATTAAAAAAGGATACAAAAAGTGAATATTAAGTGAATAATTTGAAGTATTATATCGATAATAATAATAAAGAATCAAACAAAAGAAGCAATTGAAGAACAAATTAAAGGAAATACTAAAAAAAGAAGAAATAATTCGTATAAGAGATTCTGTCACAGGTGTGAATCTGAGTAATTCACCTGAGAAAAGTAACAGGATACTTTTCCATTCTTGATAAAAATAATAAATTGTAAGTTGGTGAGTTGATTATTAATTATTCCATTTTACACATTTTATACACACACATAATACAAATTTACATAAAACATAATTATTATTTAAATAAAAATTGTTTGTTGATTTATCGATATTATATTGTTATATGAATATTGAGAATCTTATACTAATTATATTCTATTAAAAGGATATTTTTTTATAATAATATTTACTACGATTTATACAAGTAAATAATTTAAAGATAGTTTATATTCTTGTATTGTACGATTTTTCTATCAATTTTTCAAGTTTTATGAATTAAATAAAATTTATATTTGTATTACTCATATAACTGAAGTGTCTCATTACTGTCTACAACTATATACAACCTTTTTCCTTTTTATATATTTTCAATTAAAATACCGTCTAATCGGAGGTACTGAATTAATAGTACACTTAAAAGGGGGATCCTCTACTTTTTCAAAAATATTAATTATTTTATGAAGAGTTAAACGTTTATCTTGGGGTGAATAAATATTAAGTCTTTTAGTTTAACTTATCGAAAATTACTTTCGATACAGTTAAGCCTGAATTCGCTTAATATATAGATTTTCTTTAATAATATTAATTAAAATAATCGAATTCACACTTAACAACCATCAAATTAATCTAACGTCAGATTTTCAAAATTCAAAATTTATAAAACTCGCCATTTGAGGGTCAAATAAATATTCAATGCTGTCGTTCTAGGTTTTGAAAAAATTTAATATGAACCATAATTTTATGTTAGACTCATGAAATTCTGCTTTTATTTTTATGCTTTCTGCTCACATGGAAATCTACCCTTATTTGAATTAACTATGTATTATAAATATATTCTATTGTATAAATAATTCAAATCAAAACCTATCTTTATTGAAAGACAATATTTTATTTATTTAGCCAATATTTAATTTATAGATATTTTTCAAAAATCGTAATTTTCAATGTTTTACAAGAATTTGAATAACTTCATAAATCATGAATGCTTTTAATTGATTTTAGGCTTATTTTAAAGGTCATTTACTATACTATAAAAATTACTTATAAGCATTAACGTGTAATTTTTTTCATAGAAAATGCAAGCCGTCAAACTTAATGCTTATAAGTAATTCTTATAGTGAAATAAATTTTAGTTTCCATAAAATTTATATTTTGAATCGCTTTTCACTCGGAATATGAATGCCGGAATATGAGTGGTCTCTCAATTTTGACCGGTAATGTATGTGTGTGGTAATTCTTATATTAGTAACAGGTAGGCTTTCAGAATTTTACCGTGTAGGGGGCAATTAAATCAAAACAAGACGAAAAAAAAATACTTCCCTTAATCTGTCAGCTCTATTCAATAATGTTACAATATATTTTATACTGTTGCTTTGAGTAAAGTTAATTGTGTAGAATTTTTTTGTACCGTTTATTTGCGTAGAATCGCTACTACCTCAAAATAATAAAAAAAATTACCTTCTTTAGATCGTTAGTTTTTAAACTATTTGGAAGAACAACTTTTTTAATACTCGATGTGAAATATACCCATTTAATTTACTATGTAAATGTGTCTAGAGTAATTTAAGTATTTTTTAAGGAAAAGTAAAAATTCACTTCGAATTGTAAACAAACCATTATTTATTGCACACAATACAGAAACTGTTTTATCTTGTACTTAAAATACTGTTCTGTGAAAATAAGCTTCTGAAATAATTTGTTTTCGGTCCATATAAATATGTATGATATAATTTTTTTAAATAGAAAGATTTGATAAATAGTATCAGTAAAAAGTAGAATGAGAAGGAATGTCACATTAATTTGAGGTAAGGAAATCGTTTACATATCTAAGGAGAATGACAATTTAATAGTTTTTAAAAACATTAACTTTAAACTATTACACAGGCCAAAAAATTTCGATATTTATTATATTGACAGATAATTAAAAATTATTTTTACAGGATTTTCTCTTTAGAATTGACATCAGACCTTGTAAATATATGATTTAATCCAACTTCTGAAAAATTTTCGGACATATTATATGGCCGAAAATTCTTTAGAATATTTATAATTCTTAAAACTCAAAATCGTCTCATGACGATTACTTGTTACACATAGAAGCTTTACGAAAATTGTAATAACAATAACTCATAACTAATTGAATTGTTAAAATAAATAAATAAAATGATGTTACAAATTAAGAAAAAGATTATATTACAATTATGTACAATTATGTAAAATATATTCAGACGTGTATCGCGTACACAAAAGTTCACGTACAGAAAAACTTTTATATATAAAATACTGACTCTATTATATGCTACCAGTTATGATATTTTCAATAAAAATTATTGAAGGAATGTTAATATTTTAGAAATATTACAATATTGGTCCTTGAAAGACAAGACTTTTTTTAATGTAGAACAAATAAAATATTTTTCAAAGTAAGATTTTGATTCTACTGAAAAATCCTATAAAAATTGATTGTGATTAATCGATTAATATTATAACACACAAAAATTTGTTTCAGCAAATTGTTGTTGCAATAGATGTAATATGATTCATGTGATGTTTGTAAAGACATGACTGATTTTTAAACTCTTTGTATCTCAAATAATTTAACATCAGTGTCATACCATATTGGTGGTTCTACATTCCTTAAATAAATAACACCCCACATGTAGGTTCTGAACCAGGCTGTTGTTCCAGTATTTGCTTGATATCGTCGAATAAGAATTGGATGAGGCACTGGTAATAAGCCCACAAGTGTGCCATGTTGAAGAAATTTTAATATTTCACTTTCATCCGTTAATCCTCTGCAAAAATTTTTGTATCATAAAATTTAATTAATAATATAAATGTACAACATAATGTTAAAAAATTAAAAAGAATGGTATGTATTAAATAACCCCGAAAATTTAATTTTAGAGCTAAAAATTGTTTTTTGGGTATCCGGTCATTTTCCCGAATCGAATTTCCCGAATGCCTCTGTCCCGAATGACCAATTCTCCGAATGACCATTTTCCCGAATACTATTTTCCCGAATGCTATTTTCCCGAATGGCTATGTACCCGAAAATAAAATAAGATTTTTTTAATAGTTATAAAGAGTTTAATGCATATATAAGTAACATAGGGTAGAGTGGGGTAAAAAAGCCAAGGGTGCAAAAAAGCCATTTGGCTTTTATTTTGAAACTATTGAACTATTTTACCAACCGTTTGAAATATAAGTTTAATTAAGTAAAACTCAACTTTTGATTCTAGTTTGGCTGTCGTATCGATAATATTATAATTGTTATTGTAATTTGTATTTTTTAACTGCTTGTTTCGATTTGTTTCGATGATTGTGAGTTGAAAGCAGGTAAACTTAACATATATTAAATTTTGGAAGCTAAAAACATTTGTAAATTACTTATTTGTTATACAGATAAAAGAAAAATATAATATTACAAAATTTGAGAACAAAATATTTTGACAAAATCACCAAATGGCTTTTTCACCCCACCAAGTAAAGTACCAAAAGTAAAAAAAGTGGCTTTTTTACCTCACTCTACCCTAATTATATATAATAAACCGGGAATCAAACAAACCAATTAGAGAACAACAATACCGTTTATAATTAATTTTGTCACCAAACATTATTGCTGTCTGTTCTATTGCAATAGACAGAGGGATTCGGGAAATTCGATTCGGGAAAATGACCGGGTATCGTTGACGGAACTAGAGCTGTTTTCGAACTCTTCATTAATGCATCGTTTTGATTACATAAATTTGATTGGGTTTGTAATGGTTGATCAGTTCCATCCCACAAGCCCTGCCCCTTGTGTTCTTATTATACAGAAATTCGGGAAAATGACCGGGAATCTTTTTTATGTTTGATACCCGGTCATTTTCCCGAATCCCTCTGTCCCGAATGACCAATTCCCCGAATGACCATTTTCCCGAATACTAATTTCCTGAATGCTATTTTCCCGAATCGAATTTCCCGAATTCTCATTTTCACGAAAGCCTATTTTTCCGAATACTTGTTTTCCAGAGTTTTAAATATTTGATACACCCCTTGTTCAAATAAAAGGATAATGTTACCATAAAAATTAATAAATTAAAAAACACAATAGTTAAAAACACAATAGTGTTTTTAAACTATAAATAAACTATAAATAAATATAATAAACTATAAATAAACATAAAAAAGATTCCCGGTCATTTTCCCGAATCGAATTTCCCGAATTTCTGTATAATAAGAAGACAAGGGGCAGGGCTTGCGGGATGGAACTGATCAACCATTACAAACCCAATCAAATTTATGTAATCAAAACGATGCATTAATGAAGAGTTCAAAAACAGCTCTAGTTCCGTCAACACATCATTATAGTATTTTGCCTGACCTGTCCCACAATATTCAAGACTTTGACAGGTTATCTGGACCGTCAGTGTTTTAATTATGAATCGCAGTCATTTAAACAAGACTGCAAAGAATCGGTACCTGGCAAAAGAAGCAGTACACGGAAAAAATAAGTACATGAAAGATTACCCGACAGTACCTGACTTTTGAATGGGACAATAATTCTGTAAATATTTCATAGACAGTCCTAGAATTTTTCATTGACTTATGTGAAATAATCACAAGCAGTGCTGCAATATTTAAAGAAATCAATTGAATATTTCAAATATTCTAGCACTGCTCGTGATTATTTCATATAAGTCAGTAAAAAATTCTGGGACTGTCTATGAAATATTTACAGAATTATTGCCCCATCCAAAAGTCAGGTACTTATTTTTTCCATGTAGCATTTGATACTGTTGAGAATGAAAATTAAAACTTTCGTTCTAAAATATGCAGAATACTTAGCATACAAATACAATGGCCGTTCATCACAAAATGTCATAAAATTTATTGATGATAGAAGATCATTGTCAGAAAATCGCTTTTTTACAAACAATGGTGTAACTAAAATGGAAATTTATTGGTGTCTCTATTGGGTTATGCATCATGAATCTGTGCGAGATTTAGATAGTTGAATACCTTTTATGAAAACTCAATTTCCCAATCAGGAAGTCTTAGAAAAAATTAAACTGGGAAAATCAAAAGCTTAAATATAAGCTATAACTCATGGTTTGGGACCTTGATTTCAAGAGTGGTCATTATTGGAACTTAAAGAAAGTGATTTTTTAATCATAGGTTTTGATGAAAAAACGATGTTAGTACCAAATATTTAACTTGTGCGTTTTAAAACATTCAACCGCTTATGACTTTTAGACGATTTTAAAAATAATGTACCGTCTGATTTAAAAAAAATAATTCAAATTTCCATGGATAGATCTAATTTAAATTTGAATAAAATTTAATAATTAATAAAAATAATTAATTTAATAAAATTGAATTGAATAAAGAAATAGGAGATTTTACACTTCTAAATATTGGGACATGTGGACTACATGGAATTCATGGAAAGTTTTCTTATTTGTTGTTTCGTATAAAAAATGAAAATAAACATGATATTTATATTATTTTTAATATAAACGAGTTCCTTCGTACAAGAATATATTCCTCATATTGTAAGATGGATATAGCGGCTCACAGAGCAGGATTAACGACGCATGCAGATTCCCAAAAACATTTGCGAAATGTGAATCACGAGAAAGTCTGTTCGAGTACTCCTAAAACTTCAACAATTATAAAGAAAGCAATAAGCAAAACCAGAAAAAAGGCGGAACTAAAAATTGCTGCTTTCATTGCAGAGCATTGCTGTTTGAATAGTGAAGAAGAAGAAGATTGGGAGAAGTTATAAGCGATTTGGATAACGACTCAAAAATTTTTAAATCTTTGAAATTGCACAAAACAAAATGTACAGGATTAATAGTAAATATATTGTCACCGTGTTTATTCGGAGAACTAATCAGAGATATCGGTGACTAAAATTTTTTATCATAATTTATGAAACTACGACAGTTGACACAAAAAATGTTTAATAAAAAAAGTGTTTAATAATAAGATATTTCAGTATAAATTGCCGTCGAGTGCACACCACATTTTATCGTCTTATTGAATTGGAAGGTGACACGCCTGAAATAATGACTAATGCTTTTAAACAATCTAAACATGATTAGATACTGAAAAGAAACTGTTCGATTACATTTATTTACGAATTTTTTTAACTGTAAAATAATTCAATAAGATTAATAAATTCATTTTGAAATGAATATTTAATAATTATTGTTATTCTATAGGCATTAAGCTTTTCAAAAAAATTTAAATTTAATCCATTATGACATTTAACAACAATTCAATTACAATTATTTAAAAAACATATAATAAAATTGTTGTAAGTATTCAATTATTTTTATAAATTTTTCATATTTTAATACAACTTTAAATAAATTAATCGAAAAATATAATAATTTTCAAAAAGTTTTTGTAAGAATAAAATTACATTTCACAAAATCTACTAGTTCAATGAAATTTCTCAAAAGAATTCAATTATTAAAAAAATTTGTTGCATGAATTCAATTATCTTCATAAGTAATAAAGTTCTTCACAAGATATCAATTATTCTTAAAAAATATATAAAAAAACCATTGCAAGAATTAAATTGTTCTTCTAAATAACAAATTTCTTCACAGAATTTCAATTATTTTTAATACAATAATATTTGACGGGAAAGTCATTCTGACGTTATTTTAAGTATTATATTGAGCCCCCGCCGATGGTTGTCCACTGCCGAGCATCGGTGATGTCTTTGACGTACTGGGAGAAGCGGATGATTATCCTCTCCCGGGCGCGACTGATGTCTTTGATGGCGTGGGTGTGCTGGGTCTGGATGCATATCCTTGGCCAGACATTACTGCCATTCTTGACTGTGTTAGTGCACCGGGGGGATGCCTACCCGCTGCCAGACTCAAGTGTCATTTTGGATATGTTCGGTAGACCTTGCCGTGGTGGCGGGGCTTCCCACAAAAGGACAACCAACAGGGTGGTTTCCTGATTTAAAAACCAAATAATGAGCATGAATCATAAAATAAATGAATTACCCCAAGGAGGAACCCCGAAAGGGGACAATACTCCCGACGGTGTCTCTCCGAACACCGTCGCAGGCCCCACGGATTTTGGGGGGGGGCCAAAATAAGAATCAGCTGACAAGCTATGAGGCAAATGTCTCAAACCAATTCCTGGCTATCCCGGGAATCTTTAAAAGCTTGCGCCAAGGATTCAAGCGACAGAAAGGCGTCAGTCGTGACATTCAGGATGGCGTGACGGTTTTGGAAAGTGCGTTCGATATAATCCGTAAGAATTTGCGTTTTATCCCCGAGCCATTCAAAGACCAAGAGCCGCAACTGGACGTCGCAACGACATGCCCAAATAAGGCAAAAGGCGGTAATAAACGCCCCCGGGAAGGTGCAAGCCCAGATGCGAGTCCGCAACGGGCGACTCAAGGTGGAAAGAGAATTAAGCGAAAGGATGCCCCACAGCTTGGTTCTGAGTCGCTAGTTGGAACGAAAGAGACGCCCTCAAATAGTCCTGGCAAATCGTATGCCGAGACCGTCTTGAAGGACGGAGCGGACAATGAGGACGGCTTTAAAGTCGTTAAAAATAAAAAGAAACGGGCTCGAAAAGAGAAACCCTCAGGCGAGAAAAAAGAATCTCCTAAGCCCCCTTTGAAGCTAAGGAGCACGGAAGCCGTTAAAATCACGGCAAGAGACCCAAGTTTGTATGAGGGTATCTTGCCGCTTGCCGCAAAGGTTAACCCAGAAGATACGGGCACCGTGATCCGGAAAATCAGGAGAACTTTTAAACAGGAGGTTCTCTTGATAGTGAAAAAGGGTGGAGAGACCTTGAAAATTGCAGACGCACTGTCTTCGGCCCTGCATGGTAAGGCTGAGGTCACACCTCTAGTGAATAGAAGGTCTCTAGAGATTAAGGATTTAGATGAAGCCACCACAGAGGATGAGGTGACTTCAGCCCTGAGAGAAAAGCTGGGTAAGCCCGACCTGACGATAGAGTGTCGACTTTTGCCGCGCTACAGAGGAACTAAGGTTGCTCTGGTACGTATGACAGAGGCAGAAGGTAACACTCTGTTGAAATCTGGTAAAATAAAAATCGGCTGGATAAATGCTCCAATTCGCGAGCACGTTGAAGTGGCTAGGTGCCAAAAGTGCCTAGGTTACGGACACAGAACCCTATCCTGCAAAGGCCCCGACAGAAGTAAAAACTGTCGGAGATGCGGCGGAGAGGGACACCTCGCGAAAAGCTGTAAAGTTAAGCCGAAGTGCCTTACTTGCTTGGACCTGGGGAAGTCGGAAACGGATCATGAGTCCGGAAAGAGAGCCTGCCCGGTTTACAGGGAAGAACTGCAAAAGATTACAAGGGCAAATCCTTAAAATTTTTGCAGGTCAACCTGCATACAAGTAAGGATGCACAGCTACTCCTAATGCAAACAGCAAGGGAAAATGAGGTCGATATCCTGTTCTGTAGTGAACAGTATCAAGGAAGCGACCTCGCCCCTTGGTATCAGGATAAGGCGAAGAGAGCCGCCATAAAGCTGTGCAACCCAGAATTGCGGGTTGACAAGTTTCTGGAGACGAGCAGTGGGTTCGTGTGGATAGAAGTGGCTAATATACGTATGTATAGCTGCTACTTCTCACCCAACGACCTACTGACAAACTTCGAAGCCAATATCGAAGACCTAGAAGCGAGCCTCACAGAATCCAGGCTGGATGTCATCATCACTGGCGATTTTAACGCAAAGTCGCCAGAGTGGGGTGAGACGAGACTCGACAAGAGAGGAATTCGTATTGGAGAAATGATTTCCAGAAACGACTTATTGGCTGTAAACCGAGGCAATACATGGACTTTTAGACGAGGTGCGATCGAATCAATTATAGATCTAACGATCGCATCGTCAAAACTATTTAGCCGCATAAGCGACTGGCGAGTCTCTGAGGAATATACCGCAAGTGACCACCAGTACATTGAGTTCTCAGTATCGATGGGAGACACACGAGGAGGAAAAAGACAGGATGTTCCTAGTCGCAAAACCTCCTTGTGGAACATGAAGAGACTCGACAAGGAAAAGTTCGGCCGGTCCCTAAGAGAAGCCCATTTAATTGAGGACTTGGGCTAGGTGAAGAGGCCGAGTAGTCTGGATGGGGAGGTTCGAGCGGTGAGGAACATGATAGTCACCGCTTGCAATGCGTCTATGCCACGCAAAGGCGCCTCCCCCGCAAGAAAATCCTTGCACTGGTGGTCAGAGGAGCTAGCCTCCTTGAGAAAGGAATGCCTCAAAGCAAGAAGGACATATACCCGATCTAAGGGAGATCCCTTGCTGAAAGAGGCTTTCAAGGAGGCGAAAAAGAACCTCAAGAAAGAGATTCGCAGGTCGCGACGCCGTAGCTGGAAGGACCTAATCGAGGAAGTCGATAAGGATCCATGGGGTCTGGCTTTTAAAATCGTTACTAAAAAATTAGCGACGAGGCAAAAGACCCCTGGCCTGGATAATCCCGATTGGGTCAGAAAGATAATAAAGTCTTTGTTTCCTCCTGCAGAGCCATATCTTAGGATGGACTGGAGTTTTTGCAAAGTCGAAGAGGAAGAACTCTTCACACTTAGTGAACTGCAAAAAGCAGGCAAAAGATTGAAAACAGGCAAGGCGCCTGGAATCGATGGGATAAGTAACGAGATCCTAAAGTTGGTAATCGACACTTTACCCCAGATTCTGCTTCGATGCTTCAATCTTTGCCTTGAGAGAGGAGAGTTCTTCCGCGACTGGAAGCGACAGAGGTTAGTCCTCCTAAGGAAAGGCGAAAAACCTCTTGATAAAGTTTCGTCGTACAGGCCCATATGCCTGTTGGATACGATGGGCAAACTTCTAGAGGATATGGTCCTGCAGAGAATGCAAATCCACTTGACTGGAGAGAATCGTCTATCAGATCATCAATTTGGTTTCCGTAAAGGCAAGTCTACAGTTGATGCCATCCAGGCAGTTGTGAACATAGCCAAAGCAGGAAAAAACAAATTGGGACCAGATAAAAAAAAGAGCTTCTGCGCGTTGGTAGCAATTGACATACGCAACGCGTTCAATTCGGCAAGATGGAAAGATCTCATCGAGTCATTAAAAAAGAAAAACATGCCGCCCTACTTGTTGCGGATAATGGATAATTATCTTAGCGACAGGTGGGTTATATATGAGGGAGACACCTGCACTCTCAAGGAAGAGATGCAGCGTGGGGCTCCTCAAGGCTCGAGGGTGGGTCCATTTGTATGGAACGTATCTTACGATGATTTTCTGCGAATGGATCTGCCCGAAGGTGCGGTGATAATCGGCTTTGCGGACGACGCGTTGTTCGTGTGCGCTGCCGAAAGTGAAGAGGCTCTCGGGGCATTGGTGAACGAATGCCTGCGACTTGCAAAGAACTGGCTGGATACCAGAGGTCTTGAAATGGCCCTGGAAAAGACCGAGGCACTGCTGGTCACAGACAGACGTGGTTATGAGCTCCCACGAATCGTGATGGACGGATTCGAGGTTAAGTGGAGTAAGGGAATTGAATATCTTGGTGTGGAGTTGGATGGAAGGTTAAACTTCCACCACCACATGGCTACGGCGTCAAATAAGGCTATCGAATGTGCGGCTGATCTTTCACAGTTAATGCCAAACGTGGGCGGACCCCGTGAACAAAAGCGAAGACTGGTGGCGAGTGTCGCCCACGCTAAAATGCTCTATGCATCACCAACGTGGGCTCCATCCCTGAGGAGTAAAAGATGTTTAACCGTCTGTGAAAAGATACTGTCGGCGCAGAGATCGATAACAACGCGTATCATCTCTGCATATAAGACGGTATCTACGAGTGCTGTGCAGGTCCTTGCAAGTGTCCCGCCAGCAGATCTTTTGGCGAGGGAAAGGGAAGAAATGTTTTTCTTTTCTAAAGAAAGCAGTTCCTCGGATGAGGAACTAAGACCAAGCAAGGGCCTGATCCGCAAAGAAGCGAGGCGCAGGCTCATAGAAAGATGGCAAGAAAGATGGGATGGTGACAAAAAAGGTCGATGGACTTATCGCCTTATCCCGACACTCGCCACCTGGATAAATAGGAAACACGGTCAGGTGTCCTATTATATGACGCAGGCGCTCACTGGTCACGGGTGTTTTAACTCGTACCTGTGTCGCTTTAAATTACGCGAGGATGAGGTGTGTGCGTACTGCCAGTTCCCCGTTGACAATGCAGAGCACACCCTCTTCTCATGCAGGAAATGGGACTTGGAGAGGCGGGCCATGTTCGAAGGTGTAAGCAGTCAAGTTACACCAGAGAATATGGTATCGCTAATGACCCAGTCAGAAGAAAATTGGCGGCATGTTGAGAACTTTGTAATCTCGGTTATGTCGAGAAAGGACCTCGACGGCCGCCAAAAAGCGTAATTTAAACAGCTTTCAATTTGTTTCTTTTTTTATTAATTTATTTTGTAATTTATTTGTCCTTATACACTTCTAATTTATTTTGTGTTTTATTCGTCCTTATACAATTTTTTACTTTTTGACATTATATATTTGTTAGTTTTATACGTTTTTTTTAGACCCTTTTAATATTTTATCTATTGACATCTTAAACTATTTTAACATTTGTTTTTTATTTTTGTTGTGCTGTTAATTCCGCTTTTATATTGAAATAGTTTTAAATCTTTTAACTATCGACGCAGGAGAACCGCAGGTAAAGAACAAAGTCGCAGTAGCGACAGAGTTGGAGCGCCACCCTCGAAGGCTAAAGTCTTACGACAGTTCCGAGGGAGGGTAAAGGGCTCCAAAAGAAGGGTTACGGGTTTTAGTGGGTCGGGCTGGCAGTAGGTCGACAGTTTAGTAATGTTACTACTTTATATATATATATTCTTTTAATATTTTCTTTTATTATCATACCAACCCCACATAACCTTGGAGTGCGGAATCCAAGGTATCTGTAGGCAGATTTCCCAAAAATCCCTAAGCAAAAAAAAAAAAAAAAGTATTATATTGAGCAAATATCTTTCAATAAGGTAAGGGTTGTAAGGTCAATAGTTCGCTCAATTCATTCCTGGAAGTTCCTTGATTTTATCTTATCGTTTTATTTTATATTTTTATTTCAAGACAAAAATTCTATTCGTCTTAAATAAATTCTTCAAAAAATGTAATTATTCTCAAATTTTATTTTTAATAATTTTTGTAAAAGTTCCTTGATAATTTTCAAATCTATTTGCTTACAATTCAATTTTACGTGAAATTTTGATTATTTGGAAGTTTTTCAATTAAATATATATTAGAAAATAAAAACTTCAAATTATTTTTAAAAAATTTAATTAAATGGATTTTCTGGTCTAGGATTTCAATAAAATTAATTTTTTTTTACTTTCAAATGTCCCTCAGTATTATAAAATTACTATCCCAAAACAATATTAAAAAAATATGGGGCATAAGTGTTCTCTAAATCAACAAAGTCGATTTCAACCGATTGACCCAAAAACACTGCGGTTTTGCGATTTTTTAAATAAAATGTGAATAAAAATTAAAAAATCGTTTTTTAGATTTGTTACCTAGAACAAACACCTATAAACAGAGAAGAAGTTAAAAAATACATTATAATAATCGTAAGTTTCCTTTCCGTTAGCAAATTATCTGTATTTATTTGTTTTTTTTTAAATTCATTTTTGTGGGTTATTGTCATTTTTTAATGTCAAAAAGAAACCAAATAACTCGTTTTATTCACTTCACAAAATTGACAAAAATTCCATTTCATATTTTTTATTTTCCTGACTTTTTCCTAATTATCATCAAAAATATTTACTTTTTTCTTATCCTGCTAATAAATTGAATTTATGCTACGAATTTTATTATTCATGAATGAATTTAAAATAATTTCATTCTTAGGAAGAATTAAAAAAAAATATTTGAAAATAAATAAAATAAAAATAATTAAATTTTTCAGAAAAATTTTATTATTTACAAAAATAATTTATTTCTTTAGGCAAATTTTGGTATTTATAAAAATAATTGAATTTTTCTAGAAATATTTTATCATTTATTAAAATAATTAAATTCTTGCGAAGAATTAAAAAAAATTGAAATTTTCTGAAGAATTTTATAAATTTTAAGAAAAATTTACTTTTTTGAAGAATTTCATAATTTATGAAAATAGTTAAATTTTTTTGAATATTTTTCTATTTTTATAAAAATAATTGAATTCTTGCAAAGAATTTTTTTTGCAAAATAATTGAATTCTTGGAAAGAATTTAAAAATAAAAAAAATTAAAAAAATTTTCATTATTTTTTTTTTTTTTTTTTTTTTTTTTTATTTTCCTAATTAAAAATTTGGAAAATAATTTAATTTTTCTGACAAATGGAATTTTTGGAAATTCATGAAGTTGAATAAACAATGTCATTCTTTGCCAGACATTATGTATTTAAAAGATGGTAGTAGTGAATCTTCTGTCGAAATTGCTAATCTTTTTCCAAAATATTTTCAGTCAGTTTATCATACTTTCTACATTGCAAACTAATAATGTTACATTCGATGCACTTAGTGAGGTGAATCTTCATTCTATTCAGATTTCGAGAAATGACATCTTTGTTAAAATAAGAGATTTGGATGTAAGTAAAGGAGCCGGCCCGGATAAAATCCCTCCATCATTAATTCGTTCATGTGGTTTCGCGTTTGTTGAACCGCTCTTTATCTTGTTTAATAAATCGTTAGAGACAAATAAATTTCCTAATGAATGGAAAAAGGGATTTATATCCCCGATATTTAAGGATGGCAACAAAAATAATATTGAAAACTACTAACTTTACTTAATTCAATATCAAAAATATTTGAAGGTCTTATTTGTGAGTCATTGTATCTTGCGGTTTCTAATATAATAAATGACGAGCAACATGGGTTTGTTCGTGGTCGATCTACGATTACTAACCTCAGTATTTTTACAAATTTTTTAAAAACAAATTTAGAAAACGGACATCAGGTGGATGCAATATACGCTGATTTTACAAAGGCTTTCGATAAAGTTAATCATTTTATATTTATTGAGAAATTGCGTAGAATGGGACTGTCTTCAAATGTGATTTTATTTTTAGAAAGTTATTTATCAGGAAGATTTCAAAAGGTTAAGTTTAAAAATGAGTACTCAGAAGCATTTTTAGCCACTTCTGGTGTTCCCCAGGGCTCGAATATTGGACCGCTATTATTTTTTTTTGTTTTTTTAAAATTATTTTTAAAAATTCTGATTTTTTACTTTACGCCGACGATCTTAAACTTTATAATGTTGTTGATTCAAGTCCACAAAATATTCAAGCAGATTTTGACCGAGTGATTCAATGGTGTGACAGTAATCAAATGTCTATGAATGTAAAAAAAGTTATATCATTTCATTTTCAAAAAAAAGTACCCTTATTTATTGTTACACTGTTGGTCTAGAAGAATTGACAAGGGTTACTTGTATTTGGGACTTGGGATTGCTTTTTTGCAGCGACCTTTCATTTAATAGATATACATCTGAAGTAATTTCAAAAGCCTTAAGAGCTCTTGGTTTCATAATAAGAAATGCTTCAATGTTTCATAATATTAATACACTAAGAATTCTTTACTTCTCTTTGGTAAGATCGCTGCTGGAGTATGCTTCTGTAATATGGGTACCCTTTTATGATTTTAACATAATTAGAATTGAAAGAATTCAAAATAGATTTCTTTGTTTTGTAGCGAGACAATTTAATGTTGACTTTGACAGATACTCCCATGACTACAGTACATTGAGATTATCATTTAATACTCCATTGATTACATCCAGATTTCTTTTTAATGACATGACTTTTTTATAAAATTATAAATGGTATAAATAATTGTTCAAATTTATTATCATTATTTAATATGTCTGTCCCTATAAGGACAACTAGAAATTATACACTGTTTTTGGAGTCCTTTCATCGAACAAACTACGGATATCACTCTTTTGTAACAAGATTAAGTAGAGAGGCTAATTCGATGTCAAATATTGTTGACTTTTTTGATAGTAACTTCTTAAGATTCACCTCTTCATTGCATAGGTTTATTTTTGACTTTTAAATTAAAACTACCTAGCGTTGATTTCACAGTTAATATTGTATAATATAAGTTGCGGTTGCAACTTTTAGATTGTAAGAGTACTATGTACGAAAGGGCTTGTCCCGTATACTTGTTAAATAAATAAATAAATAAAATTTTATAAATTTTTTGAAGAATTACATTTTTTCTAAGGATTTTGTAATTTATGAAAATAATTGAATTCTTTCGAGAAATTTTATTAATAATTGAAAAAATAATTTAATCACTATCAAAAAATTTTATTATTTATAAAAATAATTTAATTCTTTCCAAGAATTTTATTAATTAGGTAATTGATTAAATTCTTGCGGCGAATTTTATTAAAATTGATGAAAATAATTGAATTTTTTCCTAGAATTTTATCATAAATTTTTTTGAATAATTGATTTCTGTTTGGTTATTTTATAAAAATAGTAGATATTGAAAATCATTGAAATGTGAAAAGTTTTTAAAGATAATTAAATTTTACAAAGAATTCTATTAAAAAATTTGTCAATAATTGAATGCCGGTGGAAAATTTTATTAATTTTTTTTAAAATAGTTGGATTTAAAAAAAAACATTTTATTATTTATGAAAATAATTGAATTCTTGGGAACGATTTATTAGAATTTTTTAAAATAATGGAATATCCAAGAAGAAATTTATTACTTTGAATAATAATTGAATTATTGTGATGAATATCAAGATTCGCGGTAGAGAATCGCCGCCAAGTAAAAGTAATCAAGATTCGCGGTTGAGAATCGCAGCCAAGTAAAAGCAATCAAGATTCGCGGCAGAGAATCGCCGCCAAGTAAAAGCAATCAAGATTCGCGGTAGAGAATCGCCGCCAAGTAAAAGCAAAAAACCGCGAATATATATATATTCTCGAAATATCGGCTGTTTTTCGATAAAATTGAATTACTCAAGTAAATCTTAACTGATTTGGCTCATTCTTTTTTTGCCGGATAAAGAATCAAGAAAGAAATAATTCTCTTAAGTTTATTCAATATTTTATATATTTTTATAGAATTTAGGCTAGGAAAACCAATAAAATAGCGATTTTTTGAGATTTAGACAAACGTGGAGCGTTAACACCTAAATGGATTGCTGAAATCTTTTATAATATTATTAATTAGGTTAAAATCTCGATATACATTTTAGGAAATTTTAATACACTTCGAATTTTTTGAAAAATTTTGATTTTTCTCAAAAAAATTGAATTCTTTGACATTTAGACAAACGCAGAGACTAAACTTCTAAACGGTTATGTGAGATCTTCTAGAATATTATTTATTGGGTTAAAATCTCGATATATATTTCTGGAAATTTTAATGCACTCTGTATTTTTTGAAAAATTTTGATTTTTCTCAAAAAAATTGAATTCTTTGACATTTAGACAAACGCAGAGACTAAACTTCTAAACGGTTATGTGAGATCTTCTAGAATATTATTTATTGGGTTAAAATCTCGATATATATTTCTGGAAATTTTAATGCACTCTGTATTTTTTGAAAAATTTTAATTTTTCTCAAAAAATTGAATTTTTTGACATTTAGACAAACGCAGAGACTAAACTTCTAAACGGTTATGTGAGATCTTCTAGAATATTATTCATTGGGTTAAAATCTCGATATATATTCCTGGAAATTTTAATGCACTCCGTATTTTTTGAAAAATTTTCATTTTTCTCAAAAAAATTGAATTTTTTGACATTTAGATGAACGCAGATACTAAACTGCTAAAAACATTTTTAAAATATTTTGAAATTTGAAATAGTATTATGGGTTGATAGGCTTGAAATTTATTTTAAAAACTTTACTGTAAAGTATCATATCTTAAATAAATTCTTATTTAAAACTTAATTGTATTTTATTTTAAATTATTAGTTAAAAGACCAAAATATTTTTACAATTAATTATTTCATTTATTAAAAAGTTGAGAAGATGCAAAAAGTTTTAAAATCCCAACAATAACATCTATGATGCAAAAACTTCCGCCAAGTAAAAGATTTAGTAACTGTCCAAACAATTAGGGAAATAAAAGTTTACCAAGTAAAATTTATAATTAAAATTTTAACAACGATTTATTTTAAATATTTCCTCTCCTACACAACTCGAAGTACATATTGCAGTTGAAAAAAATAACCCGAGATTAGCTGCTGATATTGCACATTGAGGCTTAATTACATTTCCGAATTAAGTCAATGTTCTTCACTGCATTTTGAATTGTAACAAATAAAATTAACTTCATAATTTACATTAACAAAAAACGAAATCCAATTATTCATCATAATAAAAAATTTCTATATCATCAATTTAAAAATCTTTGCGTCAATACTTTCATTAATCACAAGTTAGAAGCATTATTGACGCAAAGATTTTTAAATTGATGATATAGAAATTTTTTATTATGATGAATAATTGGATTTCGTTTTTTGTTAATGTAAATTATGAAGTTAATTTTATTTGTTACAATTCAAAATGCAGTGAAGAACATTGACTTAATTCGGAAATGTAATTAAGCCTCAATGTGCAATATCAGCAGCTAATCTCGGGTTATTTTTTTCAACTGCAATATGTACTTCGAGTTGTGTAGGAGAGGAAATATTTAAAATAAATCGTTGTTAAAATTTTAATTATAAATTTTACTTGGTAAACTTTTATTTCCCTAATTGTTTGGACAGTTACTAAATCTTTTACTTGGCGGAAGTTTTTGCATCATAGATGTTATTGTTGGGATTGTTATTTATGAAAATAATTGAATTTTGAAAAGAATTTTATTGAAATACAGTACCGGCCAGAATTGTCAGTCCACTTACAAAATTCGTATTAAAAACATGCCTCTCGTTTTTTGATAATATTTCAGTTAAAAATAAGTCTAGAAAAATTTAAAAATAACCATTGGAAAGTTTATAAAATTTCGCGTGAAATGAGATAAAGTTCAAAACTATTCGTTAAATAGAAACTGAGTTAGAGTGTGAGAAATATCGTCTAATTTTCTCATTTTTGAAAATTCTGTTATCCAACTTCAAGTTCAGGATTGCTCTAAACGAGGTTAGAAAAAAAATTCAAATTCACATATAATAAAGCTTGAGATCTCCTCTTTAAAAGTAGACTAAGTAGCTTAAAAAATATTACGTGGTTTAAAAGATATTGGAGATTTTGAAAAGTTCTGCATGATTGACAAGCAAACCATCATTCAAGCAAAACAGTCACATCGCGCCTCATAGCCAGGGACGAATAGGACGCTTTATCAAAAACGGGCCCCATCATTATAATTAATTATTAATTATTAATTATTAATTATTAATTATTAATTATTAATTATTAATTATTAATTATTAATTATTAATTAATAATTATTAATTATTAATTATTAATTATTAATTATTAATTATTAATTATTAATTATTAATTATTAATTAAATGAGATTTTTTAAATAAAACTGTAATTTGAACACATTTTATATTTTTTTTATTAGAAATTAATATTTTAAATTTAATTTAATTCACATTAAATAATTTTTCAAAATTATAAATTATCAATATTATAAATTAATAAATTTCTCTAAATTAAAAATAAATTAGTTAACTAGAATTTTATTAAATTAAAAATTAAATATAATTAATAATTAATAGTTAATAATTAATAATAATTCATAATTAATTATAATAATGGGGCCCGTTTTTGATAAAGCGTCCTATTCGGCCCTGGCTATGAGGCGCGATGTGACTGTTTTGCTTGAATGATGGTTTGCTTGTTAATCATGCAGACCTTTTCAAAATCTCCAATATCTTTTAAACCACGTAATATTTTTTAAGCTACTTAGTCTACTTTTAAAGAGGAGATCTCAAGCTTTATTATATGTGAATTTGAATTTTTTTTCTAACCTCGCTTAGAGCAATCCTGAACTTGAAGTTGGATAACAGAATTTTCAAAAATGAGAAAATTAGACGATATTTCTCACACTCTAACTCAGTTTCTATTTAACGAATAGTTTTGAACTTTATTTCATTTCACGCGAAATTTTATAAACTTTCCAATGGTTATTTTTAAATTTTTCTAGACTTATTTTTAACTAAAATATTATCAAAAAACGTGAGGCATGTTTTTAATACGAATTTTGTAAGTGGACTGACAATTCTGGCCGGTACTGTACCTCAAAATAATTGAATTTTCGGGAGTAATTTTTTTATTTAAAGAAAAAATTTTCTTAAAATTATAGGGTAAACGCACCAATTGTCGAGGGTGAACCTATTTCCCGAGTCAACAAATTCTGTTTTTGACTTAAACATGGAATTTCAATTTAAATGTCGAAAATAATTAGTACTATGGTTTTTAAGGGTTATAAATGTTAAAGATAGTATATTAATATAATTACAAATAAATTAAACAATTTAGGTAATATTTTTGGTTATCACCATGGTTACATCGACAAATGGATCAGGCTCGGCAATTGGTGCACTTACCCTATTTAAAACAATTAATTTCTTTCAAATATTTTTATTAAATTTTTGAAAATAATTGAATTATTGCGGAAAAGTTTATTAAAATGTTTAAAAAGAATTGAATTTCTGTTAAAAATTTTATTATTTTTGAAAGGAATTAAAATCTTCATAAGAATTTTATGAACATTGTTTTAAATAATGAATTTTTAAATGTTATATCTATTCTTTAGGATAATTAAAATTTTCGTAATGAAGTTTTTTTAATTGAGGTATCAGATAACAATTTTTGTGAAATTCTATTTTCCTCGTACAAGAAAGGTTAATTATTTTCAATTTTGAAAATCTGATGCCAAATTTTTAAATTAGTATCGAAATTTGTTAAAGTTTTTTTATTTACTTTAAAGTTTAAAAATATAATATATTTTGAAAATTTAATTTTAATTAGTTTTACAGTTATGTTTCATAATAAGTATTTCTTTAAAAATTACTTAAATTAAAATGACTTGAAATTGTTTACAATAAACATTGCAGCACAACATTCCCGCGCGCTTGCGCGCGGATAATTTGGCTAGTGTATAAAAAATAATTTAAATTGTGTGATGAGTTTTATTGTTTATAAAAATAATTGAATTCCTAAGAAAAATTTTATTATTTATAAAAGTAATTGATTTATTGCGAAGAAATTTATAAAAAATTTGTTAATAATCGAATTTCTGTAAAATTTTTATTATTTATGAATATAATTTAATGCTGCCTTAGAATTTTATTAACATTTTTTAAAAATTTTCCCAGTAAATTAATAAAAATCTCTGACATTTCCCCGACCTGTGGCAACCCTGTTTCTTAATGACTTATTGTAATTTTGAATAAAATTTCAAAATAATTTTCTAATAATTGTGATAAATATTCAATAAATATAGAATAAAGAATAATAATGGTAATTTTAAAATTCTTACTTGTCGATGCAAATTTTTTCCACTTGTGGTACAAGAACTTGTAACAATCGCATAATTGTTTGTAGAGGTAACTTATTTTTCCACTGGCAAACCCATTCAACTGAAGGTGTCCACTGATTAGCATCAGGAGTTATGTGCTCTCCAACTCTGATTCCTCCTCTCTGTAGACAAATGACTCTTACTGTGTATATTTTGTAAAACTGCGTAACATAACTTACAAAATAAAAAATACAATTTTTAACTCACCGAAACGATAGAATTTGCTCTGCCAATACTCGGTGATTCATCCGATAAATTTTCTGATTCCTTCGTATCAGCGTCTGTTAATTTAATGGCATCTGTCGAAAGACTCAAAGGATGTGCCGATTCTTTTTCTGTCATTTTTTCAATTCCTAAAATAGACAAATCTTTAGTATATTCATAACGATTTAATATTTCTTTAAAAACTTCTTAAAAAGCCCATTTTTTCTTTAAAAAACTTTTTAAGGTCGTAAGTTACTAACCCACGATTTCGAATTTTATAATTGAAAATAGTGGATACAATATGACGGACAACAATGTCAGATTCAGCGAATTTGCTTAAAATTTGTACTTAATATACTCATTAAATAAATATCTTTTGTAGCTTGTTTTTTTTTGGGTCTTTAGAAAAAGCAGTATTTAAAAATAAGAATCGTGAACAATTAATGGAAATTTTAAGCAAAGAACTTCTAGAGATTAATCAAATAAAAATACCTGGTGTTTCTAATAATGTTGCTTTCAAGGTGCCAGGTTCTGCTGGTTGAGCAGGACGGGAACCCTCCATTGCAGCCTCGCTAATACTTTCACTTGAAGAATTGTTACCAGTATATCTTCTTTGTCTTTTATTCAGAGACTTAGTAATAGTATTACAATCGGTCGGAAGATTAGCTAGAGCATGAAAAACTTGCCTCTTCCGAATTATTGTGTACACCAAATTGCTGTTACCATCAAACTGATACTGAAAATTAAAATTCATAAGTGAATGCGTTTCTAGGAGACTTGTACAGAAAAAATTTCTATTTGAAATTCTAGTTGTTAAATTTAACAACATTTGTTAAATTCCAGTGTTCTGTTAATAATAATCTTGCACTTTTTTTAATAGACTTACCTGGATAATGTTATTAAAAATTTCTAGTAAGAAAAATATTAAATGATGATTTGAAGGTGCTGAAAAGAGAAACCACGGGGTGCTAAACGCCTCCAGTAAATGCAGCAACTTTGTACTAGCAACCATCGATAGTGTTTTCAAATAAGGTGAAACGTTGACTAGTATCGTCAATAAACAGTCGAACAAAGGTTGCAGTCTTTGATGACCGGTAGTGATTATTTTATGAAAGACTGTGATTAGTAGATCGGCATGTGTACCTATGGACAAAATATTTTTCTTAATATTCCCAACAGTGGTACTTTGATAAAAGAGTTTTACTGCTGTCTCTAATTGTGCGACTCCTACTTTTCTGATGACTATTAAATAACTTTTAATTTGAAAAATATAATAAATAAAGCACAATAAAAACCTTAAAAACAAAAAAATATTAATTTTTCCATAAGATATTTAACAAAAACCCCATTTTCAGTGATATTTGTCAGGTGTTTGTTTTTTAGAATAGAAAACAGATTTAAGTAATTAACTGAGGAGTTATAATAATAATTGAGAAAATTTGTCCTCACGAAAAGTTAGTAGGGATGTTCCAAATAATTCGAACCGAACTGTTTGAATTTTTTCGCCTAGTTCAAATGTCGAATTATCTATATTCAACATTTCGGCTCCCCAAAACCCAAAAAAACTCGGTTCGGTTCGAATTTTGCACAGATCTAAAAGTCAGTGTTTTTCATTGCAAATTGTTTTAGAGTTCGAATTGTCATATCAAAAAAATTGTAAATAATACAATAAGTGAAGTAAAAAAATTCCAAATTTCAAAAATTCAATAAAGAGGTACAGTTGCAATTTTTATAAATCATTTATTATCTTATGAATGATTTATTTTCGTATTTAAATAATTGAATTAATGTAAAAGTTTAATAATATTTAAATATAAAAAATTATTAATTTGTTAGCTTCCTTAAAAATTAAAAGTTATGAATAATGTTATGTATTTAAAAATTCTAAAAATTAATTAAACCTCGGAAAATACATGGAGTCTTTTAGACTTCGCGACTTTCACGACAAAAATTTTATTTTACAGAGTTTAAGCTTTATTTAAAAAATTCTTCAGTTTGATCTGATGAACAGTTTAAACTTGGTTGAGCTATGAAAATTAAGAATTATTTTGAAATATATTGGTATTTTTGAAGGATTCTAATTGAAAATTTGTAAAATAAAAACCAAGAAATAAGTTATTGAAATTATCAAAATATATGAGAATGACGTAAAAATTAATTGTTCCAGAGATATTCCCATACATTTGATATTTAAAAGTTATTTTTCAGTTGTAAAAGTAATTTGAAAATTATTATACTTTTTCATTCAACTTCCATTGTTTTCACTTTTTAAAGTAATGTACGTGGATAAATTCTTGTAAAAAATCTCAATTCGACAAAAAATACGATTAAAATGAGTCTTTAAACATTAAAAAGCTTTAATTTCTTCGGATGATATGAAGAAATTAAGGAAATATCACTGTGAGGTTTTTGTTAAGTATCTAATTGAAAAATTAACACTTTCTTGTCCTTAAGGTGTCATTTTCTCAGTTTTTTGAAAATAAAAGGGAATAAAATTTTAGTTATTATATTTTTCAAGTTAAAAGTTATTTAATAGTCACAAATGAAGAAAGTAGGAATCACCCAATTATTGTCGGTAGTGTATCTAACTACGAGAGAAAAATATTTCAATCATAAGTATAGGTATTATTAGAAATAATTCCTTACCAGTAAAAACTGGAATATCCATTGGGACAGTAGCTGTATATGGTTTATTCAATCGCACTCCAAAATTACGTTCTCCACTTAAGAGTAAAAGAATGAAAACCCCAATGTGCATTAATCCAACGCGAGCTATAAATAAACTGTTATATATACAAATTCAAGGGTTTAGAAAATAAGATGGAAACATTTTTTATCTTAACTTACATTGATCAGCTCTGGAGTCATTTAAATGATATAAAATTGGAACCAAAACTTCCAGAACGTCCGAACTTTTTAGTACGTAGTACAAAAATTTTTTATTATAATCACACATTTTCCAAAACAGAACCAATAATTCTTGATGAAAATGTACTTTCTTTGTTGAATTTGGCAAATAAGTTTGCATAAGTGGATTGTTTAGTAGCCTTGTAATTCCTTTCAGAATGAACTGAAAATCTGAAAAATTAAAATTTTTGTGAAATAAATAATCCATCCTTATACGAATTTAAAATTAAAATAAATTTTTTATAAAAGAAAGCGAGGTTTAAACTATTACCTTCATCTCGATGTATACGACTTAAATAATTTATGAAGAGATTATCACCAACTGCAGTTTCATCCATAGAAATGCCAGTACTGGTGTCATGATCAAGTGTTACTATCAAAATCTGTAAAGCAACATCTACTAAAGGCTCTAAGGAATCCGTAAAAAGAAGATGATTGTACGGAACTCCCAATCCCACGGGATCATAAGCGCATACTGTATTCAATAAAGATGTAAACATAGGCAAAGCATGCCTACAACAAAGTCAAATTATTATAAAATGAAATTTTACATTGTTCATCAATGCAACAAAAAATGTATTAAAACTTTATTTTTAAAAAATATTAAATCAAATATTTGAAATAAAGTAAATTCATTACAGAATGAATTTAGCACTATAAAAATTTTGATATTTCTCTGATTTTTAAAAGCCAGATTTTTTTTAACTAATTTTGATATTTTAATACATTTTCTGCTGAGAAGTGACATGTACCTATTTTCTCCACTTGTTAAATACTGAATCCATCTATTTGGAGATTCAGACAGATCTATTGGTGGACTGTACATTGTTTCGCTAAAACATGTTAAAAGTAACTTTAATAATTCCGTTCTGTTAGCATCGAGTAACGGATGTCTTGGAGGTGAATGGGCAAATCCTACACCAGCTTCCCAGATGTATTCACAACTATCTACAGATTGCAATTCTTCAGCTTTATCCTGTAATATAATGAGAAGTTTACAAATTTTTATTTACAGTTTTTAATCTTTAAGACTGCCGGAAAATTTAAATAAAGTTTCTAAGAGGAACAAAACACTTCAACCTGCAATAAAATTTTTAAAGTTTTTCGTAAAAGTAAAAACATATTTATAAAAATCTATAGTTCACAACGAACTAAAGAAACACTTTTAACCATTTTTAAAAATTTTTAAATACAAAAAATTGTTGCATGATTTAAAAAATTAATAACTTTAAATTATTTTGTTAAAAATTAAGGGGGACTTTGAACTCAGTTAAAATTAAAAAAACAAATTTTTTTCGAAAATATAAAGATATGAGGTCAAGATACATTATGTACAAATTTAATTAAGATGCTTTCTCTAGAAAGTATAAAAAATACACATCGTTTATAAAATTGTTATTAAAAAATAAAAAATTTCCAAACTCGAAGTAATCTGATTTAAAGAAAAAACTCATGAAATTGGTAAAACTAAGCAAATCTGTTTCTATTTACCCCAACTGACTTTAAATGTTTTTATTTTAATAAAAGGCTTTAAAAATATTGTATTCTGGGATAAAGTGGTTTGACTCAGGAATAATTAAACCATATCATATAAAATTTTGCTACTGAGAAGTTTTTGTTGTCCTTGATTACGAATCTGATATCAAAAAATTTTTAGATTTAAAATGGCTGATTATTTTTAAAAATTAGTCGTAATTGCTTGAAATTCACTGCTCGGGGGTTGTTCCGGTCAACTGATTACAAATATGGTATCAAAATCGTAATATAAAACCTTGAAACCCACGAACTAAAAATCTAAAATTAGTCAACTCATGACCAACAAATCAAAGTTGCCCCTTAGTTCTTCGGTTTTATAAAACTTTGAGAAATTCTAGAGAAATGCATACAAATAAAAATTAAAAAAGCGATTTCAACAATTTTTTAAATTTACTGATGTACAGGGCTTTCAAATTCTTTTTTTAATTTTGAAAACGTAATATTTTAGAGACAAATGAATGGATTTTAATGATTTTTTCAGTGATAAATTTTTAAAAAATTTTTTACGATATTTTGATTCCTTAGGATATCAAGAGTATTTTGAAAAAAATTGATAGTTACTCTTAAACTTTTGGAGATATTGTATTTTTTTTATTTGCGCCCAGGGCCTAGAAGTTCACAGAAGCAAAGAGTATGAGTGCAAACTATCGTTCAAAATTTCAATCGAATTGAATTTTTTCTTTTTTAAATCAATTAGTAACATTCTATTAATAAATAAATAATGAATCAATAATATATAATAATTTTCTTGACATTTAATAATATGTAACAATGTTTTATTGTAAGTAAAAAGATTAGAGAAAATTAAAATTTTTGACCAAAAAAGATGAAAATTCTAAGACAACTAATTTGGTTAAAAATTTGTTTAAAATAATCGGTGAAAACAATTATTTTTAACGGTAGTAAAATTATTTTGCTCATTAATAAGAATTAAAATAATTTTAATTATCAATAAACAGTTTCCCGTACATTGTTAAAACCCGAAAAAAATTGAAAATAGCGGCCTTTACACCATGATGAATAATAGGGCAGTGTTTTCTTAAAAATTAAATATCCTTTAATCGGCAAGATGAATTTTAACAAATGTTACACAAAATGTTGCTAAATATATGAAACAGCTTTGGACAAAACAACTTTGCGGACACAATTTTTAACCAAATTTAATAAAATTTTTCTTTTTTTAAAGCTTCTCAGATTGCGCATTGATTCCTCCTCATTAATTAATTATATCAAATTATTGTTAATTTTTAGTATTTTCATAAGTTTTTTAATAAATATACTTTGTATAATAGGAAATAAACGTTACTTAGAATCAACCAAATTTAAAAGATTAGCATAAACAAATTGTTTTACATTTAATTTGTTTATAAAAAATAAGAATTTTTTTATTGATAGAAAATGTTCGGGAGAAGTTTCTTAATAAATTACGTTTATTTACTAATAAATAAAGTAAATTTTACAAAAAAAATTTTCTTAATTTTTTTTCAGAATTTTGAAAATTTTTTTTTACCATAATTTTATTTTAAATTACTTATATTTAGCTATATTTTGTGTAAGATTCGTTAAAATTTGTCTTGTCAATTAGGAGCCATATAAAATCAAAAGAAAAATCAAAGAAATCGAATGACCACTTGCATATCGCTTTTCGTTTGACGGAGTCTTGCCCACAGGGACATGAATACTAGTATATTAAGCAACAAGGGGACAAATGAATGCCCATATTCCCGAGGCTATTTACGATACTTTTTATTTCTAATGCACAAAAGTGTCGATTTTAAAAAGCAAACTACAAGGAGTAAAAGTCATTCATTTATTCGTCTTATATGAACATTAGGGTGTCCATTTTTGAAGTAAATATTCTGAATTCAGAATATTTACTTCGAAAATGTGCAAAATCAAAATTTTAAATCCGCCATATTGCATTAAAAATTTTGAGAAATTAATTTTTGATTTTTCAATTTTTTTCCACATGAACTTATAAAAAAACTAATGAAGCACCTCAGAATGAAAACCAAAAAAAAATTACAGTTGGCTGAAATTTGTTACTCGGGAGTTTTCGGGATCGCTGATTACGAAATTCTAAGTTTTTAAAAAAACAGAATACATCAAACTTATATTTGACAATAGATTACAAGAAAGATTACTAGAAAGATTATCTTCTTATAACCTAAACAAATTTTTTTACCCTCAGATTATAGAGTTTTTAAAAAATATATAAAAATTTTAAATTAATACTCACAGGCCCCGATTTTTTGCTCGAAACTACTGTAAAATCCGGACAGAAAAGTAAATCCTGAAATGAAGAAAATAATCAAGTATCTTTAAAATATATAATTTTGGGAAATTAAATGTTAGACACTATATGTGACCGGGACTGAAAAAAGGGACCTACTTAGCAAAATCAACTTTTTGAGAAAAACACGTTTAAAGTTTTCTATACAAATAAATATTAGATTTCTTGAAACATTTTTCATTTTAAATTAACATGATGAGTGTTCTTTATGTATTTTTTATGCTGAATCCGATATTCATGGTTAAATAAATGTTCCAACAATCCTGTAATTGTTATAAACAATTTACTTTGCAAAAGTAAAATTATGTAATTTTTAAAATTAATTTAAAAGACTTCCGGATGTCCTAGAGGTCTGAAATTTTTTATGCAAGTTCAGAACTGATAACTCTACAATAATACATAGTTATTTGTTGACTTGCACAACCAGGTTGCCGATGACGGGTATACTTGGGGATCATCTTCGAGGAATTAAGTCGAATTTTTTGTAAATGGTTTAGGCATTCAATGACGAGAAAGAAATCCATTGCACTTTGCAATTTTAAAAAATTTATAAGTTTTTAATTTTATATTTTAAGTAAAAACACCTAGTGTAATTTTTATCTTAAAATTACTTATATTTTTATAAAAAAAATTTTTTCAAATTTGTTTAAACAATTCCAAAAATTTTTTTTACAATCGGGATTGATTGCATTGTATTTCTAGGACCTTAAACTTTAAGAATTCATCATAAAAAAATCGATTTTTTGGTCAGTAAGTCTCTTTTCTCAGTCCCGGTCACATATAGAAGAAGCTTTAAAATATAATATTAACAAAACAAATTCTCCTATCATTTTGTTTACAAATATTAAAAATAAACATTATTTTATAGATGATACTTTATAAAAGATTTTAAAAACAAGCTGATTAAATAATTATTTGTTTTAAGGTTGAAATATTAATTAAACTCAAATTGTTCAAATTGAACAACATGTAAAAATTAAAATAATTTATTATAATTTTTAATAAAAGCATAACTTACACAGAGGGCATTAAGTAAGGAATGCGCCAAAGGCATACTTTGCTCTTCTTCTTTGCCCGGTAAGCTTTCCCAAAAAAATCCTTTCCATTCGAGATCTTCAAATATATATGGTAATAAACGTGTCAATAAGCGACAGCAATTTAAAACCGTTTGATGCTCCCCTTGTGTTCGGCAACTACAATCGACGGCCTTTACTAATTTTTCTACAGCTTTATAACACAAGTTTCCTAAATTTAATGGCGCTTCTTCCCTTAATATTCGAATTTCAGGCGCTGGTATTAATGTGAAAATATCTTGAACGCTCGAAACATTTTCACACCAGAACTGATCCCAAAAACTATCATCATTAGCATCAATTTCCTGAAACAAATATTTTTATAGGGTAAAGTGTATCAATTTATTAAAATGAAAGATCATTCTGCGATGAGCTTTATTATTTATGAAAATAATTGAATTTCTAAAACAAATTTATTATTTATGAAATTAATTAAATGTTTGAGTACAATTTTATCAATTTTTTTTACAAATAATTGAATTTTTGGGAAATTTATTAAAATATAAAAATAAAAATAAATAAAATTATTATTATAATTATTTAAAATTATTATTAATTATTATTATTAAATAAAATTATTATTATAAATAAAATTGAGAAATAAAATTATCATTTGAATTTTTCTTTAAGTTTTGAACATAATTGAAATGAACTTTTATAAGAAGAATTTTATTTCTTTTGAAAATATAATTGAATTTTTGCAATCATTTGTAACTTCTCCAAAGTTCATTTTTTTCAAAATGTTTTTAACTAAAACTTTGCATACTTTCATTATCTTTAATCAAATTAATTAAATATATTTTTTTGAAAACATCAAACTAGTAGATATAGAAAATCATTGAAATGAGGATAATTTTTGAAAATAAGTGAATTTTCGAGAAGAATTTTGTCATTTATAAAGATCATGAGGCAAACAAAAAAGATACAAAAATTCAGAATATTCTTATGAATTCTAAAAATTTAATTTTTTTCAACCCTTTGTCTGACTTTTCCATAAATCATCTGTCTCAGAATACCTTTATAATTATTGTGATATTTATTCGTTGAAATTGATTAAAAGCGAAGCAATGTAAAATTGATTAGTTTGAACTAATAATTAAACATTTATAACATTTTTTTAATATTTCTAACCATATAATAAATATATTTCATCGTTATTTTTGATTTTGAACTTAATTTAGACAGTGGCCCACAATTGCCCAACATTTTTAAAAATCATAAAAGTGCACTTTTTGGTAAAACTGAAATTGCTTTTAGATAAGTGATAATTTTGAGAAACTGACAATGATATATGTTAGTTTAGACCTCCTACTGACAAGAAAAATTTAAAAAATAAAAACAAAATTTTCTGTAAAATATTGAGCCATGAAAAAGTGTGTCCCACAATACCCTAATCTCCCATAAATTAAATTAAATTTACAATTAAAGCTGTGTGCAATAAAAAGTTTATTGTATCTCCTGTAAAATTTCAAAAAACCGAGTTGAGCCCTTTTCAAAATTCAGGATTCATATAGTTTCTTATGATTTAGATCAATAAAATATGTTATAGAAACTTTTATAATCAAAATAAGTACTGATTAGTTTTAAAATAAACCAAAACTGCCAAGTTGTTCCGAAACTAAAATTTTTATTTTAACGGTTCACTAAAAAATATTGGCAAATAAGATAAAAGCACCAGTATTTGAACATTTTTAAACTAGTAGCAAATTCATGAACGAATTTAACAAAGACGATATAGTTTACTTGCAAAAATTTTTATAATTCATTTGAATTATGATTAAAGGATTGTATTTAATAATAAATTAGTCTAAATTGATTACCTGCATGCAATAACTCGCCGAGTGCTCTGCTGAATTATTTCAATTCAGACAAACACGAAAATGTGAAAAAATAAAATTTGTAAATTTTAATTTTTGAACACGAATTTCTTAGTAGTGTTTAAAAATTAAAATTTACAAATTTTATTTTTTCACATTTTCGTATGTTTGACTGAATTAAAATAATTCAGCAGAGCACTCGGCGAGTTATTGCATGCAGGTACTCAATTGTTATTTTATTTAATTTTAAATGTACGAAATAAATAATTGCTCCTTTGCCGCAATAGTTGGACATGCCATTTTAAGGATCCTGTAGTTGGACATGACAAGAACCAATAGTTGGACATAAAAGAAATGCAAAGAAAATTTTTGTCCAACTACTGGTGCTAAATGGAGCTAGGTTAAAAAGCAGAAGGTAAAGTTGAACAGTCGATTTCGCTTTAAAATAGAACACTTGAAAGCTATCCAAAAGTTAACATTTAATAGGATCATATATTCTTCTTATTTACAGTGGAAGCATTTTTAATTCTTTTTTTTACTGTCCATCTATTGGTTCCATTTTTTGCAATGTCCAAGTACTGGTGCTTTTACCTTAAATCTGCAAGAAAATCTTTAAATTAATGATCACAATCGAGGACCTCCTCGATTGTAATCATTACTTATGTATTGGCCTGTACGTTTCTCACGTAGTATAGATCATTATTACGTCAGTGTAATACCACATGATATAGAAGTAATATCATGTAATAATCATTAATACCATGTAATAGTTATGTAATAGCCTATAATACATGTAATATAGCTGGAAAATTTGGTGTATTAGAGTGTTCACCTTTTTAACCAGTAATAACCCCCTCGATTACAATACAATTAAAGGAGTTACAAAAAATGTATGAAATTTTTATTTTACATTAAAGACACAAAGACGTAGTCAAAAATCAATTGTAATTTTAATATTGCACTTTAATAATAAATTAAGAAATTAACCATAAGAAACATATTTAGTTGTGAATTTATAAAAAATGCATGTTATAAAACACAGACAATAATAATTTACATATAAAAATTTTATTGTCATTTATTTAATTTCAGATCGATAACTCTATTTGCGTAATATTAAATGTTTTTATAAATATTCAAATAAAAGATTATATCGCAGGTTAAGTTCACTTTTCTAAACATATTTTATGATTTATTTTGTCTCTAATAAAAAATTAATGAATAAAAATAGTAGATTCTTTGATGTGTAACTAATTTTATTGTAATAGGTTGAGAAAAACGTACATATATACTATAATAAAATATACATTAAATAATAAAATTCTAGAAAAGAAGTAACATATTTTTCTCAAGAATTATTTTTATTACCTGAGACTTTGATGTCAGTTGTACAACAGCTTTTCGAAAATTTAACTTTGTATCAGCATTGCCCATTGTATAAAAATAATTTCTAAAAAATGATAAATGTAATAATTTTTAAAATACAAAATCTTTTTTTAAGATCCTTAATTGTAAATTAAAAATGTATATTTAGAGTGAATAAAATTTTTTATATATGTATTACAGTAGTACTGTATTTACATCAAACAATGAATATTGACAGATAGAGATTGGTTGTTTATATGCATGCATTGAGTAAACAACCAATGACAAATTTAAAATAGAGTGTGCGAGGCTCATTTAAGTGTCATGGGGATGACAGCGACACTCTCGAGTTAGAACTAACTATATTGTTGACCAGCGCCACTGGTGGCGCTGGCTGGACAGTGGGCCGGTATTGAGTGAAATGCATAGGATTTTTGAAAAGAAAGATTTAATTTACAATCATTAATATTAATTCCATGCAATTATTTTTACATAATATTGATTCAGTAACTTTTTAACATATTTTAAAATATAAAAATCTTAAAAAAAAGTATATACACCCTGATGCATTAAAGCATCAATTTAGATTAGTTATAAATTCAGCTATATTCGTTAATATTCACATTATTTATTGAACAACGATTCGAAAAAATAAAATTAGGGTCAGGTCAGACCTCCGCATGCAGGTTGCCATGGTGGCGTTCAAGAGTTAGAGAGATAGGAAATTATTCTATCTCTCTCACTCTTGAACGCTACTATGACAACCTGCATGCGGAGGTCTGAACGCTCCCTTAGGTTTAATTAAATTTCGGCTTTTTAACTTTCTATAAAATAATAAATCGACGATTTTAATATTCTTTCAATTATTGTTTAGTAAAAATAGAAATTATGTAAAATATTAATTTGAGAAAATAATTTTCTTAAATTTGATGTTCGATAAAAATGAATTCGTAAGGCTGCGGTTACAGTCTGCAGGCAGCCTGCCTGCCTGCAGGTTGTCATGGTAACGTACAAGAGTAAGAGAGTTAGTGACTTCAAATTTCTCCCTTACTCTCGATGCTCCTGCCTGCGCAGGCAGGCAGCCTGCAGAGGTTAATGGAGCGTTCAAACCTCTAGAGCCTGTCTGTCTGTAAGGTTGTCATGGTAATGTACAAGACTAAAAGAGTAAGGAAATTCAAAATTTATTACACTTTCTCCCTTACTCTTATTGCTTCTGCCTGCGCAGGCAGGCAGCCTGCAGAGGTGTATTCTCTTCTAAAACAGCTTTTTTTCATGGAAATCAGTATGAAAACGTTGCGCGCGCAACTATTTTGCATTTTGCTCTTGTCAATGAAAAAAGCTGTTGTAGAAAGCCCCTAATGGCATGGTCACACCTCGGCTTCCTGCCTGCCTGCGCAGGCAGCCGCTACGAGAGTAAGAGAGAGGAGACGAATAATTTAAATTGTCTGACTCTCTTACTCTTATGTATTGCCATAACGACCTGCAGGCAGGCAGGCAGGCAGCCGAGCTGTGACCGTTCCATAAGAGATTCTACGTTTGTGAATTCGACATAATAGCTATTATGCTCTTTTCATTCTGTTACAAATGCATGCATCCCTATTTTGACATCCAGACACTTTCATTCTCAGCTCTGAGATAACCATGTGCTCAAATGGTATACATGACAAATCTTTGCTGAATGTAAACAAACTGTGTTATTATTATAAGCAATTTTATTAAATAATTAATAAATTCTTGATGCTTGACACTGTCACTTCGTTTAACATTAACAACAATTTAAACGATATAGTGATGTTAAGAAATATTCAAGAACTTGTCATCGAACCTCAATTTAAAACGTATTCCTAAATAAAGAATACGATTCTAAACGTTTGAATTATCAGTACATCTAAAGTAGAATTTGGAAAAATTACAAAAAGGTACGTTTAACTTAGAATTGCATATTTTGAATTTATTTTAAACTCACATGATTTGAAATATTAACCCTTCAACTATAAAATATTCATCAATTTTACCCTGATGTTAACGAAACATTTAATTAACCTTTTAACAACATGTGATGTGTTAGATCTTTAATGTTAATTTTGTTTAACATTTTTCTCTTAATAATATATTTAATAAATTAATTAAGCTAATCATTTCTAGGATAGTTTAAAATGGGTATAATGAGGTTATATTTTAAAACTTAATAATTAAAGAACACTTTAAAATCATCAGGTAACTTTCAGGTAGAGGTTACAAAACCAGAACTTTTCCAACCAGAACTTTTTTCAGTGCTCATTTCAAGAAAAACAGAATTAATTAAAAAAAACAATTAATTGTCATATCTCTGGTTCTTCTGGGAAGTTATTCAGATACGAATTGTTTACAGTCCAGGGCACCTTAGAGATGAAAAACCAATAGGTCTAAAATTTTAAAAACCCTCCCCCTCTCATAATTTTGAAAATACGAAAAATCGAAAAATGGGCCTTTTTCTAAAAAGGACGGTTTTTTTATTAATAAACCATTTTTTTACAATTTTTTTACATTGGGAACAATTTTATTGTGTCACATGAAGAAAAAGATTTTTTCAAAATAATTAGAAGGGCTTATCTCCAGAAAAATTTTCAACTTTTAGGTATTGGAAAACTTTTTTTTTCAAGACACATTCTTAAAATAATTTTACTGTCTTGTGTATTTATCAAATAATAGGAAAAACCTTGAGATACTCATTTATACACATTGTTAACCCCCCTGTGTATGAATTAACCCCCAAAAAATATTTCTAAATGGATACATTTCTCATACTGTTGGATTTTTACATCAATCAGTATCTAGAGGTTTGTGGAGTCGCTGATTACTAATATGATATTAGTTATTGAAAATTCAAAATGGCGGATCTAATATGACGGACGAAAATTATGAAAGTTAATGGATTTCCACGGTATACATTAAAAGTAATATTACCATGGAAACTTAAAAAAAAGAAGTATATAAAACTAAATAATAAAAGCAGAATAAAATAAATTTTTAAAAATAATTTAAATAATAAATTAAAAAAATATTTTAAAATTAATATAAAATGATACATTCCTTATCGTTAAAATTCTTTAATAATGTTAAAATTTCAAACATTTTAATTCTCATACCTGTAAAAGCCTAGTAAAAAAATTTTATAACTATTCTTGAATAACATATGAATCTTCGAAAATATCGACATGTTTAAATAATAAGTATCATGCAAAAAGATTCGATTTTTCAAAAATGTATCCACGATATTGGATTTTCTATTTAAAATTTTTTAAGAAATATTTCAAATTCTTAGTCTGCAAACCGAAAAAGCCTTAAATGACAAAAGACATTAAAATCTCATAATTTTTTAAAAATTTCGTCCACCATTTTGGACATGCCATTAACAATTTTCTTAAATTAACTTCAGATATAAAGGACCCGAAAACCTATAAATAATAAATTTTAGGCAAATTTGAGAGTTTAACCCTCCATCCGTCGCATGGTGAGAAATTTCCTCATCCAGTTTCTTTTTTTATTTATAACTTTTAAAATACAAAAAATTATAATTTCATATTCTCAGTACCTTTTACAAAACTCTTCTTCTTTATTTTCAAACAATTTTTGTGTTTTTATTTATTTTAGTTTTTTTGTAATTGAATTTTTAAGCAGCAAATGTCAAGAATTTTTTACGCAAAGTGAGAAAACTTCTCACCGTGCGACTGACCGCGTATACTCGATTTCATTTGTCATTAATTTTTTATTTAAATAATTAACAGAAAATGAAAGTTAATTTTACTTGCAATAGGTTGTTTGGAAATTATAATGAACATTCCAAAAAAAAAATTTGGCATTTTATAACAATTTAGAATTAATTTATGATGGGTGAGAAGTTTCTTCACCCGCGACGGATCGCGTTAAAAAAAAAGATGCGACGTTTGGAGGGTTAATGCTTTCTTTCTTCATGAAAAAAATGACTATGGGCGATTCCACGCCACTTCGACAGCATTTTGGAGTAAGTAAATGAATTTCAATGAAAATCAGGATTTTTAATCTAGACATAAAAAGAAATGTTTTCACCAAATATGAAGTCAAAATACTGCATACTTTTTGAGATAGCAAAATTTTGAAAAAATTTTGAAATCGTTATATCTCCCACAAAACTTTTTAAAAACTAAAATTTTTTTTTGGAAAAAATTCAGCATAAAAAATAGAAAAAATAATGTTATTGATGTTTACACAAAATTTTGTTAATTAACAAAGTTATTTAAATAATTTTACTTAACTTCTAAGCGGCCAGTCCAAATTCGATGATTTAAAGATTAAAATGAACTAGTAAGTCCACTTTTTAATTTTTCAAAGGAAAATTCATATACCGTTAAGAAATTTCCGGGATTTTCAATATTTTGTTTTGCGTTATGAACAACATTACTCACATCAAACATATGACTGGTGCTGCGCGCGCCGCTTTCGTCTGGTCCAAGAAAGACTGACTTACACTAGAGAAACATTTGCATTGTGAATTGTTTGTTTTGATTGTTTTATTATTTCAAATTGGTTTAAATGTTTTAATAAAATTATGGAAAAAGTATCAAAAGAAAGTAAAAAGTGCTGTAATCCATTTAAAAACCATGCAAGAAAAAGAGAAAATCTAACTCGCATTGGAAATGTCTTTGTCGAACGATTTCCTTTCTTCAGAGAAGGAGATTATATTTGTTTAGCATGTCGATCACAATTATATCGTAAATTAGATAGAAATGTGAACATTGATCAGCCAGATGTTTCTGAAAATTATGAAAGTAACGAGGTATGTATAATCTGTGTAATAAACTTTTTATCCGTCAGTAAGTTATGGTCAGTTATAAATTCTAACCTTAAATTTTAATTCGTAAAGTAAACTGTCAGACTAATGTTTTATATATTTATTAATATTATTAAAACTATTAATAGTTTCTATAATATTTAATTAATATTGTTTGTAGATATTTAGATAATTTAAAATTTTTTCTTAGTAAAAATTTTAATATTTTGGTTATTTTTTAGAATCTTGCACAATTAGTTGAACCAAATTCTGGACGAGAGGATATTGAGATGTCTGAAGAAGATTTTGAACGTGTTTCTCTTTCTAACCTTGATAGTTCGCTTCAAGTATGTAATGGTTATAGCACTAATTGTAAAACTTATTCAGCGAAGATATAGAATTTTTATTGTATTATTTTATATATATATATATATATATATATATATATATATATATATATATATATATATTATTACTTCACATAAATAAAAGTATTTGCTAATTTTATATTTTATTTTGTAAATTGATTAACGTAAGATTTTGATTATTTAAATTTAGGATTTCACAAAATAATAGAATAATTTAAAAACTTTTCTTGATAAGAATTTAATAAATTAATATAATTTTAGGTAGAAGATATGGATAGGTCATTCAATGATGACGAATTTAGTAAAAAACAAGACGTGATAGCCAAACTGAATGAATTACTAGAAATCATGGATTTACCTCCAGTTCAATATTCACTGGATACTAGTGTGCCTCAAGAACTAGAAAGTAAAATTGATTCGCTGGCAGATGTATTGAAAAAATATTTTCTTGGAAATTCCAATCTAAGTTCCTGTGGAGATGAATTTGAAGAAATGATTCAATCTTTGAGAGACAAATTAAAAACAATAGAAAATTCAAATGACAAAATACTATTACTAACTGTATTGCCCACATCTTGGAGTGTGAACAGACTAGCAAATGAGATGAAATGCTCGAGACATCTTGCAAGTCAAGCTAAACTTGTGCAAGAGCAGCAAGGAGTGTTTTCTGTTCCAGAATCTTCCAGAAATAGTAGAAAAATATCGGGTGAAACTATTCAATTAGTTAAATCTTTTTATTGTTCTGATGAATGTAGCAGAATAATGCCTGGTAAAAAAGATTGTTTGAGTTTGAAAGAAGATGGTTTAAAAGTGCAAATACAAAAGAGGTTAATTTTAGGAAATTTAACAGAAATATATGCTGCTTTTAAGGAACAACATTCAGACATTAAAATAGGTTTTAGTAAATTTGCTGAAAGTCGCCCTCAGCAGTGTATTTTAGTTGGTCCTAAGGGCACTCATACAGTTTGTGTATGTCAAATACATCAAAATGTAAAATTGATGGTGTCTGGTGCAAAATTACAAAAATTATCAGAACCTGGTGATAATTGTCCAATGACATTCGAAGAAATGTTAAAACAAATTACCTGCGATGTTCCAGATGAAGATTGCTACTTTCAAAAGTGTAAGAAATGTCCAGATTTTAAAAATCTGAAGAAAATTTTACAGTTAATTTTTGAAAGAAATGGTGTTCAAGAAATTTCTTTTAATGAATGGAAAAATACAGACCGTTGCCATTTAGAACCCGTAGTTTATTCAGTCGACAGATACATCGACACGTTAGACGTACGCTTAAAATCTTTAAAAACGCACAGCTTCATCGCAAAATCTCAGGCAAAGTTTTTAGAAAATTGCAAAAATAATCTCGAAAACAATGGTACTGAATTTGTTGTAATATTGGATTTTGCAGAAAATTACTCTACAGTAATTCAAGACGAAATCCAGGGTCATCACTGGAGTAAACAACAAACAACGGTGCATCCATTCGTTATTTATTATAAAAAAAATGCGATTGTCGAACATGAGAGCTTTATAATAATTTCAGATTGTTTAAATCATGAAGCAAGTACTGTTTATTATTTTATAACACGACTTATTGATTATTTAAAAAAAAAATTTGGTCACGGGATTAAGAAAATACGATATTTTTCTGATGGAGCTGCTTCACAGTACAAAAATAAATCAAATTTTATAAATTTAATTTATCACAAGAATGATTTTAACATCGATGCAGAATGGCACTTTTTCGCAACGTCACATGGAAAAAGTCCTTGTGATGGAGTGGGAGGAACATTGAAGAGATTAGCTACTAGAGCTAGTCTACAAAGACCAGAAAATAATCAAATAATTACGCCAAAAGATTTATATGATTGGGCCATAAATAGCAATTTTAAAATGTCTTTTGAATTCTGCACAACCGAAGATATTCAGAAAGTGAAAAAAGATTTATTAGAAGATCGATTCGGAAAATGCCTTACTATAGTAGGAACGCGCACTCATCACGCATTTATTCCTGCTATGCCTCAAATGAAAATAAAATTATTTTCATTGTCAGAAAAATTTGAAGTTCGCAATGTTGTAGACATAAAGAAAGATAGTGGAGTGAAAAAAAGGAGGCATTAAAATGTACATCGTTTCGTACAGTTAATTTTCACCTATATTTTATTGTTTTCAATTATATTAAAATAAATTTATTTTAAATTTTTGTCAATTAAATATTTTTATACCATAAAACATGTTTGAACATTATTTAAATCACCTTAAAGTTTTTCTAGAATATGCTTTAATAATAATGTCAAAATTATTCTTTTTATAAAATAAAAATTTTGTTTCAGAACATTGCTGTGACAGTGAACTTATAATAATTCGCAGTTGTCAAATTTGTTGAAATTAAAAATTATTTTTTGAATAATAACAAACGAATTTTACAATTATATTTATCTTTAAATTACTCTTTTGATAAAGTCATAAAAAATATAAAACGTAAATAATGTAAACATTTTTGCACTACTTAATTTAAAAATATATTACCAAAAATTATTTTTGTAGAGCTTCATCGATTGGACGAAATTGTATCTTCTGTAGTTTAAAAGTTATTTAATTTATAAAGTCGTAGTATTCTATCATAAAAATGGTCAAATTTCGATTATGGTTAGACGTTTTTGATATGCAAGCAATAATGCTTATCGTAATCCGGGAAAAAATAGTGATTTCGTGATCGACGTCTCATTTAAAAAGAAAAGAATATTTTGAGTCGGGGATTTTTGGTAAATATAGATGAATGCTTTGGCACTAGCGGTCCTCTCGGAACTTTGCAAAATTTTGATAAATAATAATTGAAAAAAATTGTTTAAACTTACGAAAAAATGGGGTTTTTAACGGTTTGGTATCACCGTCTCATTTTGAGAGGATAAAATATTTCTGGTTCATATTTGGAGAGTTGATAGAGGAAGTCTCACTGAGGAGCGGTCCTCTCCGTTTTTGCAATAATTTTGCGCGGAAGTTATTTTATTTACTATTGAAAGTCAAGTAATTTGATATTGGAGACACTTTCGTAGTTCAAGTCGCGGTCACTACCGAGAATTGGCGCCACTTCCTGGACCACCGACACATAGATCCACTTGTCTGTGTGCTCGCCGCCATATATCCCCCACTTTCGCCAGAAATACAACTTTTGTAATTTCGTTTTTCCATATTTATTTCAAAAATTACTTGCAAATTTCGAGAATATTCAAAATCAGCACGAATTCCCCTAATTATCTTGATAAATCCGAACGAGATATCTCTAATTACTTAGAAGTGAGACGAGAGGCGGGAAAACACTTTTTGGAGACAATTTTTCCCGGATGCCCTTAAACAAGTTACACATCGCACATGTGATTCTTTAAATTTCTTTATATTTAGAACTATAGAATTTTTTACTAAAAATAATTAATTAATTTTCATTTACTTACATTTATAACCATACAATTTTTGTTATTTATAAAAAATATTGTGGATATAAATTTAAATAATTAGAAAATATCACGTTATATATTTGATTTTCAAATTGAAAATAACCAAATTAAAAACAATTTAATTCACCATACAAAAATTTCAATAATTTTGTTTATTTCATGGACTTTAATAAAAATAGCAGCATTTTAATAACAGGAATCTTTCAATTAGAAGTTTTGAATACTTGCTTTACGTATCTCCATATTTCATACGTAAGTTTATGGAGAAAATGCAAAGTCAATCTTTCTCTAGTGTAAGTCAGTCTTTCTTGGACCAGACGAAAGCGGCGCGCGCAGCACCAGTCATATGTTTGATGTGAGTAATGTTGTTCATAACGCAAAACAAAATATTGAAAATCCCGGAAATTTCTTAACGGTATATGAATTTTCCTTTGAAAAATTAAAAAGTGGACTTACTAGTTCATTTTAATCTTTAAATCATCGAATTTGGACTGGCCGCTTAGAAGTTAAGTAAAATTATTTAAATAACTTTGTTAATTAACAAAATTTTGTGTAAACATCAATAAAATAATTTTTTCCATTTTTTATGCTGAATTTTTTCCAAAAAAAAATTTTAGTTTTTATAAAGTTTTGTGGGAGATATAACGATTTCAAAATTTTTTCAAAATTTTGCTATCTCAAAAAGTATGCAGTATTTTGACTTCATATTTGGTGAAAACATTTCTTTTTATGTCTAGATTAAAAATCCTGATTTTCATTGAAATTCATTTACTTACTCCAAAATGCTGTCGAAGTGGCGTGGAATCGCCCATCTTTCTTTTTGATAGTACAAAATAACTTTTCTGTAGCATCAACAATAAAAAATATTTTCAATTCCCGTGTAAAAAAATGGTGAGGGATCCCGGCGAGGCCCTCATGGATTGCCCTCTTGCCGATTGGATTGATGTAATCCTTAGTGACAATTCATGTGGAGCCCATACACGCAGAACGAGTTTTTCACAGATTATAAATACACCCAATATCATATATGCTTTCCTTCCGGTTTGAACACGTTTTTGAAAAGTGGTGTGCCTTCTATAAAAATGTTTTAAGCCTTTAGCGTATCTGAATCATGATAAGCCATTGACTTAAAACAGTCTTATATAAGACACAGCACTTTTAAACCGAAAGGAAAGCATATATGATATTGGGTGTACATTAATATTGCAAATCAATTTTTTAGTCTTAGAAATATGTGACAAATTGCGTCAAAAATGAAATAATGATAAATAAACAATATGTACAATTAACATCACATAAAATGGAGAAAGTGTAGAGATAATGAAAGAATAAAATAGTAAATTATTACTTGTGAATTTAGCAAAAAATGAGAATATAAAAATGAAATTAAAATAAACACTTATCCAGTCGATGGCTTAACAAAAGATGATAGATAACCAGTTGCGGCGTCGAATTTCGTCTCAAATCGAAGTTGGATACTGCTGAGTGTTTGCGTCAATCGGACAAATTTCATTCAACGAACAGCAAAAAAATATCCCTTAAAATATTTTCTATCGTTATATGTGGGTCCAACGTTCTGGAAAATATTTTGTTAATGTGATAATGCGAAGAATTCTAAAAATAAAATACCTTTTTGCTATCGGCGACACGCAAACATGTGGCTTAGAATTGCATGTTCCACCGAACCGGAACAAGTGAGAACGAAATACACTTGGAAAACCCTTTTATTTATTGCCGCACGCGACCCCTCTACTTTGATAATCTTCCCCCACTATTCAGCAATATCTAACTCCAAATCTCGAAATTTACCGCCGTTTTTCCTAAGTTTAAGAATCCTTAGAAAAGAAGTCAGAAATTACAAATCCGATTATTTAAGCACAAAATTATTAATAGTGTGAAAAATCAAAACACCTTAAGTTCTTCATCTTCATTTGCAGAATATTTTTTGTACACTAGGCGCTGAAAGTTTGTCCAATACATTACGAAGAAGGGGTCATATCCTATAGACCGAATAGACACATTTGCCGTCGAATCTTTCAGTCCCTTCAATTTTAAAACAGCGACTTTTGGATTACTATCTAATTGCAGTTATTTGACACGTTAATGTTTAGCTGCATTTAAGACAGAAGCCTTTGGCAAAAGCGGTAGTTCTTTTTCACCTGCAATCATCATTTTTTTTAACTTGATCTATCCTGTATCGCACAGCTTATTTTTTTAATTTCTGCGACTTCAGTCCTGAATGGTTGTCACAGTTGTCTTTTATCACAAACCCCTTTTTTAATAGTAAACTCACAGTAAAGTTTTACAGTATGCGCACTGTCATCGACTCTTATATCTACCTTCGTGCCATACTTGCATTTTCCTGTCAATTGTAATTAAACACAAATTTAAAAAATGACTTAGTTTTATTTACTTACAAATGAAGAAACATATTTTTAAAATATTTAAGAACAATCTACACGGAGAGAAAAATCTAGTTTTAATAGTATGACACTACCTATAGTAATTTCGCATGGACTGTAGTCACGCTTCAAATGCATGAATTCATACCCAAAAAGCGTGGACTCATGGTTTTTGGGTATGAATTCATGCATTTGTAGCGTGACTATAGTCCATGCAAAATTACTATAGGTAGTGTTATACTATTAAAGGTAGTTTTTTCTCTCCGTGTATATTAGTAATGTCAATTTTTTAAATAAAAAATAATAATAATTAGAACCCTAATATTACTATGTTAAAAAATTGAACTACACGATTTTGAAATATCTAAAAAAATTGTCTTTGATATATTAAAAGTTTCATGAGTCCTGATCGGAATTCTGTAAGCCCTTCACCGATTTATAAAATAAATTCTAGTAAAACTTTTCTCTAAACTTCTTAAAAGCAATTAAGTTTAAAAAGTTCTAATTTGATATTAGAAAATTAAAATTGAAATCTAATTACCCGCATGGGATACTATATGAATCTTCGAAATAGTAGGGATAAGAGGAGAGAGTGACGGATCTAAAAAAACAGCAAGAATAGTATAGATAAAAAAATTAACGGGCTCGTACGAGCGGTTGAGTTTTGTAAAAGCGAATTTATCAAAAGTTCTGTTTTATTTAATTACCCGAATAGAGGATATAACTATTGTAAAGTATAAAATTGTGCTCTCGCTGGTTTAAAGTTACTATTTGTAATAAACTCTTCTATCGAATATTTGTCGCGCCGCGTATTTGCAAATTAATTTATATCACATATTTCAGACTTTTGTCTGTACATTGCTTAGAATTTGTAAATTCAGGTCTAGTTTTTCTACTCAAGTAGTAAGAAATCAAAAAATGACAAAAAATTATGTATTATATGTATTATGCAGGTTCTCTTCTAGGTAAATATTTAATTATATAAAGATAAATAAATTATTTAATATTCAATTTTTCGTTTAGTATAGTATATCATAATTATAACAACGTTATAATAAAAATGTTTATTAATTTCTCCAAGGAATTGAAATTGTGAACTATTATCCGTCGTCAGTGTATAATAATTAAAAATTATTAACGTCGTTGTAGACGCTAACTATTAACATTATCAGTTAAGAAAACAGTGTGAATGGTCTGTTCAGCTTCAGAGGACGGATAAGTATCCGTCCAGAGTATAAGTATACTCTGTGCGAGACAAGTCGTGCGCGAGAGAGGTATTCTTCGCCATCTAGCAAGGAATTGGAAAACTAATAGAACTTTCTCTTACAATTCTCTAACTCCCTGGTAGATGGCTAGAACATTTTTATTATAACGTTGTTATAATTATATTATATTTAATATTCTATTTATTTTCTTTTTTTAATATTAGTTGTCTACACTACCGCCCAAAATTGTGCGAACGCTTACACCGCGAGTCATTGAAAAACATACTTGCATTAAAATAGATATAACTCAGTAAGAAATAAACGAAAACGATTTTTCTTTTTTAACTTTTGAAAGCTTATTATATTTAAAAAAAATAATGTCTATTTAAATCAAATCCCTTAAATAGGTTTCAGTATATCATCTTACAAAGTTTAAAAAAAATTGTCATTTTTTCCTCATTTCATACCTTGACTGTAACCTCTTGCATGGTCCAGGAAAATTTACAGAAAATTTTGCCATTTCACATGATTATTCCTTGGAATCTAAGCTTTCAATTGATTCCAAGAACAATAAAAACCGTTAACGGGTTTCCTAGAAATTAAAAGAATTGTGCGAGCGTGCACAAAGAAAAATTCGACCGTCAATCGCTCGTTTTTTCCGTCTCGCTAACTCTTTCGTTCGTGCGCCAGGGCCGAAACAGAAGATTTCGATTAGGCGCTTTCGTAACCCAAATTATCGGTCCGCTTCAACCAATGTAATTGAAATTAATAGGGCTTCATTATGTATTACTTAATCACCTACAAAAATATTTAGTTCATGAAATATTTTGAAAACAATAATCTAAAACAAATTTTAGGTCAAAAGGGGTTGGGGTACAATTTTTCTAAAATATATTTTCTAAAACTTTTTTTTCTAATAAAGGTAAATTTCTAAAAATTTCTTTTTTTAATAAAAGTAAATTTAGAATTGATTTTTTCTAACAATATTCAATTTTTTGTAGTGACGATTAATAGCTATCTAATTAAAAAATAAAATTTATAAATATTTGGAATTCTCTAAAAGAATATTTGAAATTTCATTAAAAAATTGTAAAAAAATGGAAATTATGAAATTTTTTTAACAAAATTTTTAAATAATCTAGTTAAAAATCGAAATTAACAAATATTAATTATAGGGATTTTTTCTCTAAAAATATTTAGAATTTTATAAAAAATATTTTATAAATATATTAATTTTAGAAATTTTTGTATAAAAATGATGCAAATTCGACCCGGGCACCATTACTTTCATTATTTATGTTTTTCTTGGAAAATTAAACATTTGTATAACACTAAAGTTACATAATGTACTTTTTAAAAAGAAATTTACATTTTAGTATATTAATTGTACAAAATATTAATTTGAATAAGTAAAATTCACTTTTCGAAAAAATTGTGCAAGTTTGTCAAATTAAATTTTTTAATTCCAAAAATATCGTTTTCATTACATTTATTTAATTTTAATAACAGTCTAATTAACTTAGTACAAAAATTATAATATGTTTGGTGTATGTATGCCTGTCCGCAATATTTTGTCCGTTAATAACTCAAAGACAGCTTCATCCGATCAAAAAGAAACTTGGTAGTCTCTTCGGTTTTAGTCTAACTTTCACAAAATTCAAAAAATAAAAAAAATGCAATTTTTAAATTTTTTGTCAAATTGATATGACCATTTTTGTAGCAACTTTTTAATTTAAGTACAATTAATTTTCACAATATACATGAAATATAAATAATAAATGCAAATTAAATTTTTAAGCCAAAATCATATTTTTGAATTTTACAAAATATTTAATTAATTTTTTTGTTGTATATTGTTCAATTTTTAATAAAGTTATTATTGATATTGGTTTTTCCCATTGATTTATTTACTAAAAGTTGAAATTAACTTGACTTGCAACCTTCAGAATATTTAATTTTAAAGCACATTAAACATGAAGAAAATCTTTAAATGTTCGCAGTTTTTCAATTGTTAGGTGCAGAAGTTGCATGAAAGTTTAAAATTTTTTTAAATCTTAAAATAATTTTTCAGCAATATAAGAAAATTTAAGAATTTAATAAGGTCTAAAAAAACCTACACATCTTTTAACAATAGGGTCATTCCAGTGAAATTCAACTAGAGCTGGTTGCTCGATGATTTCCGAAATGGCTGTAATTGAAATATAATGTTATTTAATACAATTTTATTCCTAGTTGCGAGTTTTTATCACCAAAAAAGTTTTATTTCTCTGTAAATAAGTTTCTTAAATATTTAACAGGTTACGCTGACAAACATAACCCATTTTACAACAACTCAGTAAAAGTTATTGTAAAATGAAAAAAATACTTTTTTCTTATTAGTTTAAGTACATTTTACTAAATACGATAAAATATACGTAAATTAACACAAAAGTACTCACAGAAACAGTTAAATCGGTATTTTTTGATCTTGCAAAGTATTATGAAAATCTTTTTCTTTTACGTATATCTCCTGTGGAGAAAAAGGAATTTCAATAAAACCTTTTGAATTTAATTCTTACTAATATTATAAGTCCGTTTTAATTGAAATTTTTGTGGGCACTCTACTCGTTATTTTTTTATTAAACTTTTAAAATTACGTAAATTTAACCTATTTTTCGTTGAATTTTTGTTTTCACGATTGAACTGAAGTTTGTTGCTTCAAATTGTTTACTTGTACAATTTAAATCAAATTTGGTTATCAATTTTATAAAGATTATATTAAAAAGCTTTAAATTTGAAACTATTATTGAGTTAATTGATAGGCGGTCACTTTTTTTAAAAAATATTTTCTAATCCTTTTTGTTAAAAAAGCGATTTCTATTGAAATCTCTTTTCTAAAAAAAGTTTTTCGAACAAGTTTTGATTTCTAAAAAGTTTTTGAAAAAAGTTATTATTTTTAATATTTATTTTCCTAAAATTTGAAAAATTCTATAATTTTGATAAAAGTTAGAAAATTGTTAAAAATACCAAGATTAAGAAATAAAAATTATTTTGCAAAATTTCTGTTTCGCAATCACGATTCTGTTTATAAAATTATAAGTTTCTATTTGAAAAAGAAAGAATTTTATTTTATAAAATTACTAGTGTTTATGACAATTTACTAGCAAAATTCTATTTCTCTTGAAAAAAAATAATAATTTGCATTATTTTGAAACTAAATGTTCCAAAATTAATTTACTTATTAAACACTTTTTTAGAAAATTTGAAATATATTTACAAAAAAATGCCTATTATTTCTATTTATTTAATTGATTGAAATAAAAATTATTTGATTCAAGTAAATATTTATTTGATAATAGTCAAATAATCGGTTATTTGAATCAAAAAAGTTTTTTTCAGTGTATTATTACAAACACAATTCATTATAGTTAATTATTATTAAATTATTTAATTAAATTTAAATTAAAAAATGTCTGTGTTAATAATTTTGCCACAAATGTAAATTAGGTATAAAATAAATTCAAAATTCCATACTTTTAAAATTAATCTCTTTTCCGAAAGATAAACCAACAAACTTCAGTTCAATCGTGAAAACAAAAATTCAACGAAAAATAGGTTAAATTTACGTAATTTTCAAAGTTTAATAAAAAAATAACGAGTAGAGTGCCCACAAAAATTTTAATTAAAACGGACTTATAATATTAGTAAGAATTAAATTCAAAAGGTTTTATTGAAATTCCTTTTTCTCCACAGGAGATATACGTAAAAGAAAAATAAAAAATATATTCATTTTTTATTCGTTATTGATAATATAATATTTTTACTGAATTTCTATAGTCTGAGGAAGGTGGCAAACGTATAGTTTCTGTTTCTGCAGTCTATGTATAACAATTTCTCCTTGACTTCACTAATAAGAACTAAGCGAGTATTTCTACTTTTGTCTGTTATTTTATGCAAGTGGGTGACAAGTTCATCAGGAACAGCATTTATCTGGACAACTGACAAATAACATCTTTCAACAGTCATAATAATGTTTTGAACTTCAATTATCTCCATTTGATTTAATTGAAAAACAGTGTCATTTTTCTTACTGGAAAAAGTATTTTGAATGCTTTTGTAAACGCGCCCTTTGTAAATACTGAAACTTTCCTCTTCCAAAATTCCATTACTTGCTGGATTTTCCATTTGTATTCTCAAACTTCTACCAAAAAATATCACCCCATAAGGACTTCTTGTCGCATATGTCGACAATGGAGAATAAGAGAAAATTGACTGTCAATATTGCCTAGCTAATACTAAATGGAAAATTTCTTTTTTGTATTCAAATTTATAAAGACTTTACAGCCATTTGTTGTTCCGGTTTATTTGAACCTAATACATATTGCTTCAAAACATGCAAATGACTCTCAAAACAGAAAGCTGTGGTTACCCAGAGAGGATCAGAAAAACAAACAGACTGCACCAAATGTAAATCAATATGAACGTTGAAAGTCATGGCGTTTGACCCATACAAAATTTCAAAGTCCCCAACGAATTAAATCATATTACTTTCATAAGCAAGTAATTCGTATGCAGTAATTTTAATTTTTAGTAGAGTGAAAGTAGTATTTCCAAGTAATGCCCAGTAATGCAAATATTAATTTTGCTACTTTGAAATGCAAAAAATATTTTATCATACCTTGTAATTCTTCATAGCGGCTTTCAATGTTTTGTGGAATTCGTCATTTCTCTCTTTTTCGAGACGCAGTTCGATGCTTTGCTCATCTACAATTTGCAATTGATGTTCCAACAACTTTGTTAAGGTTTTAACTATTGTTTCTGCAGCTCTCAATAACCTCAAAATGCAGTGGACATTTGAGCAAGAATCTAGTTGCTCTGATTGGGAAGATAATGATTCTACAGGTACAACTCCATGAAAGCATACGTCTGGATTATTTAATTTCTCTTTCGGTGGAATGATAATCCTTTCTAAAGTGGAATCTTCCATTAACTGATTGGTGTTTGTACTGTTTTCATCAAGAATTTTTTTCCTAGAATCTGTAGGTGAGGTTCTTTCTGAAACTTGTATTTTTATTTAATTGAAAGAATTGAACAGAATTCTCTAAATCCAAAAGTGATAATAAAGATAGAGACAGAAAATCTGATAATGTCAACACTTTTTACAAGATAAATTGTGGAAATTATTCTCCTTCTTATGTTGGTCAATCTAAGAGAATGGTAAGTGTTCGAATTAATGAACACAAAAATTCAAATACAGGGGTTATTACAAATTATAGCAATTCACTTAACTATTCATTTGACTTAGATAATTTTTTAATACTTGACAGAGAATCTAATTATAAAAAACGACTAATTTCTGAGATGATTCATATTTGTTGAGCGTGGAGGAAAATAAAGCGATTTGATATTATGGAAAATATCTAAATTTATTTTGTACAGCTCCTGGCGTGTTTAATTTACAAGTGATGTTAGAGCGTGATTTTTGAGATAAAAGAGGGGGTAAAAGAAAGGTGATGACTCCATCTATGAGCAATTCCATGTGAAATGATCGACTATTTTTCGACATTGTTAGCAATTTTTTGAAACTTTTTTTCCTTGTAGCTATAAGCATAAGATATGATAAAGTGAAAACGATTTTGAAAATTTTGAAAATATTCAAATTTGAAAATTTATGTACTAATTTTTTTTAAATTAAGATAACTTCGGTTATTTTCAATATTTTTTCAAATTTTTTTTTAAATTTCTCAGTATAACTAGTACTTTTTAAATAGGGGAGAGTAGGGCAAACCGGACCCCCTTCAATATTTCCGAAATGGCGAAATTGTTAAAAGTACTATTTAGAAAGAAACAACCATGTGTAGTATATCTTATTTTTTTCAATTTGCCATTTTTTACTTTTGTTTGTGCAACGCTGAGAGCAAAAGTTTTTTTTTTACTTTTTTTCTACACTTTTTCGAATTTTTTCTTAATTAAGGAAATTCTGAGGAAATCGTGTAAAATTTCCAAATATTAGGTCTTGGGTTTTGAAGGTACACACCTCAGGAATATTTACCACCAAAAACTTTGATGAATTTGCAAAGCGTTTCTTTTTGACAAACATTTATTCTCAAAATGGGCCTGTGGGGCAAACCGGACCGTTTTCGGTGGGGCAAACCGGCCATAGGATATTTCCATTGAATTAAAGTTTCATAAAAATTATTTTTAAATAAAATGGTTCTTTTATTAAAATATTTACTTACAATGAATAATAATTGTCTTCCACTGAGAATTGGACCCTTTAATATTGTTTCTCTGATAATGACAAACATTTTTATTTCTTTATTAAAACAAATCTTTAGTTAATTAAAATTCAATCCCGAATTATTATTTTCAATACTACAACCATTATTTACACGATTCATTGTTTTTTATTATTGTAGATTATGTAAATGCAATATTATAAATAAAAAACCAAACGGTCCGGTTTGCCCCATGGGGGGTCCGGTTAACCCCAGGGGTGGGGCAAACCGGACCGTTTGCAAAATTTTTTAAAGTTAACACAGCAACTAAACAATAATAGATGAAGTATAGGCGTCTCTGGGAAAAAGTTGCGTAATTAAATGGTCTTTTAAACAAGCCCTCAAAAAATGAAATCGGTTGATTCGTTTAGTCACAAGAGTCAAAAAACCGTTAGGGGGTCCGGTTTGCCCCACTCTCCCCTACATTTTTTTAGAAAAAAATGTCATTAATTATTAAAAATTTTTCAAAAAAAATTTTTTTTTAATTTTTTGAGAAACACCTCCCTTTGATTTTTTTACAGTGATATCCAAAGTAATAAGAATTTTTTCCAAAAAGTTTTATAGTGGGATCGCGATAACTTTTCGAAAAATCAACGAAAAAGTCTATGGCGCCCTGTTGAGACTGACGCGCTTACGAACGTATGCTCAAGAAGTTGGCAACGCCATTTCATTTTTTGTCAACAATATTTTGATTAAACTAAAAAACAAATATTGTGCTACATCTAGCAAACTATAACAAATATTTAGCTGGGAAAAAATTTAAATATTTTTCAAAAATTAAAAAAAAATGTTTCTTTTATATTTTTATTTTTTTGAACATTTTTCAAAAATTTGAATTTTTAAAAAATAAAATTTGTGCTTAACTGTGCTCAGCGAGCACAATAGAAAAGGGCAATAAAAATTTTTCAAAAAGTTTATATCTGTTCAAGCAAAGCACACTTTTTGGCTCAAAATTTTTTTGAACCTTTTTAAAAAATAAAATTTGTGCCGAATTGTTCTCGTGAATTTATAAACAGCGAACAATGTGACAATAAAAAATTGAGTTTTGCGAACAGTGCCACAACCGAAGAGTTATCTAAAGGAAAAGTAACAATGTCAGTAAGTGACGGTGAGTGTGAAATGTATATTTAAAAATGAAAACTGGTTTTAAAAATTTTATTAGAATACTTAAAAAAGTATTAATTAAAATTGTTTCATTCTATTTTTTTTAAATTCAATTATTAACAACATTTTAAATTGCATATATGTTTCCGCAAACTTAAATACTTACATAGAAAAAATAAAAGCAATAAAATTTTTTTTGAAGTATTTTCAAGATTTTGGAGAAGACAATCATGCTCAAAAAATGTTAATTAAAATTCTTTAAAAAATTCGTTTTCTTATAAGGGAGTGGTACGCAACAAAATTATTGAAGTTTCAAAATGTTAAATATAAAAATTTGTAAAAGTTTAGAAAAATACTAATAATAATTTAATCATTTATATTAATAATAATTTTAAATAATTGAATATAAAAATCAGCGTAAGCTTAAGGAAAAACGAAATAGAGTTTTATGGCAACACTGAATTAAATATACGAGTTTTCTGACTTTTTTAGTATTTTTAATCAATTAAGACTACTTTTTTTTCACCTTCAAGTCGTTCCGTGGCCTGTAATTTTTAAACCGGTACCATTTACCCAATAACATCTTTTTCATTTATTATTATTATTATTTAAAATAATTTCTTATCCTTCCGTA
>CM065486.1:30909292-30942475 GCA_032873175.1 Leptopilina drosophilae
ATGACTATGATAGTATCAGCTCATATTCTTTCGTAAATATATGTGAACCTCCACATAAAAAGGGTCCATTTTGTCGGTTCTTTGCAAAAGTATTCCGTATTTTCAAAATGGAAAGGAAAAAGTTTTAAACCTTTTGGGTTTTCATCTTTAGGGTGCCCAGGATTGTAAACAATTCTTATCTAAATAACTTCCTAGGAGAACCGGAGATATGATAATTAATTGGTATTGCAATCTTTAATTCCGTTTTTCTCGAAATGAGCACTAAAAAAAGTTCTCGTTGGAATTATTAGAACTCCTAGTTAACTAAAATTCGTGTTAAATATACCCTATAACCAGAACATTTCTGGTTAGGTTAACCAGAATTCTAATTGTTTTAACTAGAATATTGTGTTAAATATACCCTGACCAGAACTTTTTTTTCAGTGAGGATTTTTGCATCCTAAATATGAATTCGTCCATATAGATAAGTCCAATAGTGCTAAAATGGGCCCTTTTCACGTGGACGTCGACATATAATTAAATTATTGTAGAAAACTTTTATTACTGAAAATAATTAAATTTTTAGATTTATTAATTTAAAATAATATTAAAAATAATTAAAGGAAGTGAATTTATCATTCGGTAATTTAATATTAAATATGAAGGAGTCTATCAATAATCGGAATCAATTCAAAAGAAATTGATTCGGATTATTGATAGATTCCTTCATATTTAATATTAAAAATAATTGAAGTTTTTCAATGAATACACCTTTTGAAAAAATAATTATTATTTATTTCGCAACAAACAAAATTCAAACGTGATTCTCTTTATAAGTTTTAGGAATAGTGTACAGGTTAACGATTTTTCTATTTATGCTTTCATAACTTGTGTAATGATATTACATTGTGTTTAAAGTGTTTAGAAATCAAATTCAACAGGTTTAAAGTTTGAAGTCATTGCATTCCATATGTATGTGGCACATATTCCTATATGGGTTCATATTACTTCTTATTGTATAGACAATGTAACCCAGTTATATGGTGATAGTTAAAAATCTTTGTTAAAAAGTTATCTTGTGTTAATTCCTGAGTTGTCGAAATTTAAGAAAAGTCTCGCAATTTTGAAGGTACCTCATTTTTATCTTAATTGAGGCACATCATTGTCTTAATGATTTTTTGGTTCCTTATACTTCCAACTACTTCTACTATAAATTACAAAATATATAATGGCTCGTTAAAAAAATCATACCATATAAACTGAAAAAACAGTCAATGTCAATCACGTGAAACTGGCGTTTTCGACACTTTCTCTTACTTTTGTCGTTCCCTACCTAATTAAAAAGGTTATTAAATACATGCTGTATTTAAAATGAACAATAATTTATCAAATTATGGTACTGCAAAATTATAATTTTTAAAATATAATAATATATGGAAACATAAAGTTTAAAGGTTCTAGAAATATACCCATATATCTTTGTAAAATATGAATTTCAAATGTAAGAGATGCTAAAAACTATCAGTTTTCTGCGAATAGAAAATAATATAAATGAAATACAATTTATAGTATCTAAAAAACGTGCTCTTTCAAAAATCAGCCACTTCTCAAACAAGTTGCGAATGACATTTTTCATAACAAGGTGCAAAAAAGTAAAAAACTGTTGCGACTATATTTTTAAAAAATCTGATTTCAAAGTATGTAAAACTGGAAGACTTCATGATTCCATTAATCATAATATTATTGTATAAATTTTATTTTCTTAGATTATATTGTTAATAAAAAGTTGGGCGTTCAGAGTATTATTTTGTAATCTAAAAATTTTGTACTTTTTTAATAACGCTTTTTATTCAATAACTATTTTATATCATATATCAGAACTTACCAGAAGCGCAAATCGTTTGATGTAGAATCAGAATGCGAAGCAATTAATATACAAATATGTTATTTTTAGTTAATTAATCGATATTATAAAATTTTTGGAAGTCTATAACTTTTTTCTCAATGCTCTTAAATTTTTAGTCTCTTCGATATAATTTAACTGAAAGATAATGTACACAATATTAGGGTAAGTCTCCGTCAGAAAATATGCGATTTGCATATTTTGTCTTTGGATTAGGCTGTAATTTGGTGAAATTGTAGTATTGGATACTAGAAACTAGTGTGCCAAAAATATTTTGAAAATTTTGAAATTTGTTGAAGTTACGCCGTTTTGAATTTTTTTCCATTCCTCATGATCGAAATCAATTTAAATTAGTCTAGTATGACCACCCGATAAAGAATAATACATAATTCAATTTATTTAAATAATTTCGTTAATTAACAAATAGATAACTCTGGTCCTCCTTAAAAAATTGTATTTTTTGCAGACAAATTTATGTTTATTTAAGAAATTTATGCCTATTTTGTTAAAAAATAATTTTAAAGTTAATAATTATCATTGTTATTAACAATTATTAAAAAAATTGTTTTTAAGACAAATTTATGCTAATATAAATAAAGATATAAATTATTTAAATAAATTGAATTATGTATTATTCTTTATCGGGTGGTCATACTAGACGAATTTAAATTGATTTCGATCATGAGGAATGGAAAAATAAAAAATAAACATGATTTTTCTCAAAATTCTTGTAAGTTGTTAACATTAAGTAACAATAAATATATAAACAATTAAAATTTAAAACAACGGGTTTCGGGGAAACTTTTAGAAAATTTATCTCCTTTCATTTAATTTTTTTTTAATTTTTTAAAATAATAATTTTTTTAAAATTTATATACAATTAAAGTTTTTTGCATCGTTTTTGAAAAAATCTCATATCTTGCATTTGTCTGAACCGAGGTTAATAATATTGGTATTTTTGGAAAGCTTAAAAAACGTACTTTCCATAAATATATAGAATATAAATAAAAAATGTAATTTGTTTGAACAAATAATATTTTTTATTGTTAATTTTATAAATAAACAACACGGAGAGAAAAGTTGTAGTTAATTCTACTTAACACGTTTAGTAAGTCAGTATTTAGTAATAATAACTGAATATTTAGTTACATTTACAATACATCGTTTAGTATCGTTTTGTCGATTTTACTAAACAGTGTTGTCGAAGACACTGAATGTTTAGTTAAAGTCACTGAACACTGCGCAGTACACTGTTTTTTCAAAATGGCGGAATTGTGAAAAGTGATAATTGATTAGGAAATGAACGTCAAGGAATTATTGTGTAATTGGGGATTTTCGCAGAACGAAATATTTCCCTTTTAAAGGGAATAACGACAAGAAGCAAACGTTTTCGAATCTAATCCTAATGAGAAATTTCAAGGAACGTTTTATAAAAAAATCAAATAACTGCAAATAGGATTGCTCAAAACCAAATTTTCTAACCTCAAAATTTTTATATTTATATATAAGTAAATAGTGAACATTACAAAAATTGAAATTTACAGAATAAAATTAAATGAAAACTACTTGTGAATATTGATAATAATATTTGTATCCTTTTTCTGTATTTCGTATCATTCGCAGAAAACCTAACCTTTTAAAAATATGCAAATTAACTGCTTAAAATTTTTGTAATAATTGTTTTTGTTTTCTGTTGAAATATAAAAATTCCACGTTGACTTTCTACTACTATTGAAATCATTGCAAAATTAAATGTAGAAAACAATATTTTAATATTTTATACTGAACTGTTTAGTCTATTTGACTTTCTGTGCAGTTGAATTAACTTTTTCCTGAGTAGTCACAATGACTAAACGCCTGTTTAGTAAATCCTACTACTAGTTTAGTCAGTCCAAAATCGACTATTCTGTTATATTTAACTGCGCAAGTAGTTAATCGGACTACGCCCTTCTCTCCGTGAATGTTCTCGGTCGATTTTAAAAATTTTTTTATAGAATCTTGAAGAGGGACTTTTTAAGATTCCATAGCAAAAATAAAAAAATGGGATTCTCTAAAAGTTTAGAAGATACAGCATTTTTAGTCCGCCGCGCGCGACGTCTCACGCGCCTACTATTGTATAATGAATCAAAATAATAATAAGTAAAAAAATTTTAGTTACTTTTTACAAAATGCTAAAGTAATCTGCACAATTTTTACATTAACTATTTATTTATAAAATAATATTAGATAAATTTAATGATTAATAATAATAAAAATTAAATTATTATTTTAATAAAATAAACCATATTCAAAATATAAATAAAGTGTTAAACATTTTGGATAATTATAATAATTATTTATATGTATATTCAAAAAGTACAATTTAATTTATTGACCAATGTAGAATTATTATTTATAACTTTTCCATAACGCGGTGCAAAAAAGGGCACTTTTTGCACCTTGTTATGAAAAATATCGTTCGTAACTTGTGCTAGCAGTTGTCAATTTTTGAACGAGTCTTTAATTACCATTTGTTCTTAAGTTTATGTTTGCTTGTTTCGCTTGCATTAACCTTAAAGCTAATGTTAGTTATAAACTTTTAAACTTAGCAAACTTGAATTGTAAGTGCACACGGAAAAACTTTGTATATTAATTCCTGTTAAACTCACAATGTATTTTTAGTAAACTGACTACTAAAGTGGGGAAAAAGTGGTCACTAGACGAGATTTATAATTTAATAGAAGTTTTTGTAATACTATATGATCTCTTTTTTTGCAATATTTAGTAGTCAAGTTATGAGAAACTCGCCTATGATATACGAAAGAATGTAAATGTAGAAAAAGTGAATGCCAAAATTTTTATTTTCTATATTTGTGTTAGAGTGTTGGGAAATTCTCATAATTTGAAAATTATTATTGTAAGCAAACTGAATTATATTATTATTATAGAAATATAAAATATAATGTATAATATCAATATAAAATAATTGAAAACTAGAATTGATATTAAAAGAATATAATAAAGAATGAAGGAAAGTAGTTGGCGAATTATTATAGAAAATAATTGGACAATTGTATTTAAAATTTAAAAAACATATCGATATTATACGAAACAAATGATTGAAAATAAAACAATTTTTTAATATTATAAAAAATAGTTGTAGAATTAAATAATTAAATTGAAATTGTAAAACAATTTTCATGATTGAAAAAAAAGTTATTAAATGTTGAAGAGTAAATTGAATGTCGAAAAGAATAATTTAAAATTGGAGAAAATAATCGAAAACTGAAATATCTTTTAAAAATTTGAAGAATAAAATTGAAATTTAAAGAATATAATTAAAACTTGAAAAATATGAGAATTATTCAATATGGAAGAAAATAATTAAAAACTGAATGATGGATTTGCAAGGTAAGAAAATAATTATTAGCGTTGAAAAAAATAGTTGTATAAATGAAGAATTAAATTGAAATTTTAAAATAATTTTTATGATTAAAACAATTAATTGGGGGAAAAAATGATTGAATATTGAAGAATAAATTTAATATAAAAAAAAATTTGTAATTAAAGAAAACAATTGAATTGTATTTAAAATTAAAGAAAGATATTGAGAATCGAAAAAAAAAGTAATTGAAAAAAAAGAAATTTTCAATATTAAAGAAAATAATTGTGGACTTAAATATCGTAGTAAATAAAAGAATAATTATTCTTGTAATTATATAAAAAACTTCATTGTAAATGAAGATAATAAATTTTGGTTGTTGGAATATATTCGAGTATTCTATTTCAAATACCAAAAGTCGTTAGAATTTTTAAAGAAAGTATTTATAATTGAAAATGAAGTTAATTTTGTAAATAGAAAAATTATAATGTCCTAAAGCTAAATGACAAGAATGTAAAATGAAATTATAAAATTAATGATATTTTGGTACATAAAATATAAAATTTATTATCATATTTAACTTGATATTCATCGATATGAAAATATAACAATATATTTAAAAAGATTTACAATTAAATAATTATTACAAAATGTGGATAGAGAATACTTTTTAAAATAATTATATATGTATATACAAACACAGCATTGAAATGCTAAAGATGAACATAAATAACGATGATAAATTTGTAAATAAACCTAACAATTTGAAATTTCGTCGTTTTCGCATAACAATTATGATTTGTTGACACTAATTTTTAAAATAAGTACTTGGCACAAATCTTTAAAAGGCTATGTATGAAAATATAACTATGTATTGAAAAAGATTTGTCATAAAGCGATTCCTATAAATTGTGGATAGCTATATATAACACAGCATTGAAATGCTGAATTTGTACACGAATGTAACAAAAATAAATTTTTACATAAACGTAACGATTTGAAATTTTGACGTTTCGTCATAACAATTATAATCATTAAAGTTTATACTAATTTTGAAAACAAAATATTTGGTATGAAATTTTAAGATAGTCATTTAAATACATATTGCATGAAAATATTTTTGGAAATATTCATGTCGAAAGTATATAAACATTTGTAAATATATTCATTTTTAAAATAGATACAATTGCGTTTAACACAATAAATTCTTGTTGATAAAATTTAAATTATAACTTGTTTTATCATTGATGTAAGTAACAATTGTGATGATATCCAGTCTGAATTATAAGTGTTTAACACATTCTTCCATTTCAGAAGGCAACAATCTATCTACTTTTGACAAAGTGGAGTACGTATGTTTAGATTTTAGACAGGCATCTCTTTTTTCTATTGACTTATGTAAAAATACATTCCTTTTCTTCTCATTTTCTTTAAATTCGGAATTTAAAAAAAAAAACGATAATTTCCTCTAAAAACACTGTTTAAATATGCAATAGTACAACGTATATATTGGACAATGCTTAGTCTTAGGAAAATTATTAATCACATTTTCTTTATGCAAGGTACATGTAAATACCTCTAACTGCAATTCCTTTTTAAGAAATTCCATTGCTGTGCGACAAATATTATTTTCCATGTAAATGGAAACCATTATCCTCTGGAGAAGATTCGACATGTCTGAGTGAATATTGACAATAGTCGAAGGTATTTTTGAATTAGAATGAAAGAGCTTCATGCATTCAGAGCAAGATGTTAAGTGAGACATTTTGTCTTTTAACTGCTGAATCACAGCAGCTGAAGAATTAATAATTCTCGATTTTTCTGGTAAAGGATGAGAAGTTCCTTTAATTTTTTTCGTGGAAAATTTTGCTTCTTCAGTTGTTTCTTCCTCTTCATCTGGGATAAAATCAAAATATTTTTCCCACGTGAGGAGAAAATTGCCATTGTTTTCTTCACAATTCGTTCCAATGGCCTTATAGCGGGTTTAGACTGTTAATTACCAGAGATTTGTAATTACCAATAAATTGGTAGCATGTTGGCTTCTTATTTTGTCCACCTTGTGATCTGATCAATCCAAAGAAATTTTCTAACGGATCTTGATTGAAATGTCTGGTGCTCATTTCTTCAAATCCTACTTTTTTCAATTTCTTCCATATAACTGAAAATCCACTTAAAGTTCTAGCTAAATTGATCAAACTTGGTGGTTGCCTCTGAACAGGCTTTTTTGTAACCCTGTCAACAAATCTCATTCTTCGAATTTCACCATAGGCTTGTTTAAAGAAATTCAAATGATAGCTCTTGTCCGTTAACTTTCTTCTAAAAATACTGTTATCCGATTCGTGGTCACCATTAGTTTGAATCCGAGAGTTTGTTAATAAAATCAAATACTTGTGCAGTATATTTTGCTTCAATTGGAAGTTGTCTGTTTCCCATTGACGTTGTCCAGGATGCACCTCCAGCTAGCGCTTGTATCGTAGAAGATACAGTTGCGCTGAAAACTTGGTTGCAGAGCTTCACTGACATCCGATTTATCAACTCGGGATATATGTGTTGAGCTGTTAACCGTCTCATAGATCGGATTCGGTTATTTCCGTAGAGATCTATTTCGTACGCTGTAATAAGGTGCTTCCATTCCGCAAAAGTTCGCTGGTTCTCATCCTTGCCATTCTTGAAATCGAATTCCAAATCCTTATCGAGCATATTATTTCTCAAACATTTTATTAAATGAGGAGGGTCAAAAAGAGGCACAACTTCTGTTTGCTGGATAATGTACGTACCATCTGGAAAAAAATTTTTATTAGAAATTGTGAAACAACAAAAAATGGGGAAAAAAGTACGCCAAACAAAAATCGAAAAATGAATGAATAAATACTTTTGCTGAGCTGTCATAAACTTCCAATTATACTCCAATTTTTAATTATTTTAATCATCTTTAAATTATCTTATTTTCATCATATTCCAATACAATTTCTTCAACTTTTCAATTATTCGATTCATTTTATTGTAAAAAAAATTTATTATTATTCAGGTTATTCTTAATTATCTTGTGTGTTTTTCAATTTTCACATCATTTTTAATTACTTTTATTCTTTTCCTCTTTTTTTCCTTCAATTTTCAATTATTTAAATAATTTTGTAATTATCTCCCATTTTTTTTTAATTTCTTGCCCCAATTTTCAACTTTTTTACATTCATTTTTTAAATTAATTTTATTAATTCTTAATCATCTTCATAACTTTTCAATTACTATCTTTAATTTTCAGTTTTTTCCATTATTTTAAAATTATTTGATTCAATTTTTAATTTTTTTCTTTTTTAATAAATTAATCTCATGAATTATTAATTATTTTGATCTTTTTTCAATTTTTCTATCTGATTTTCAATTAAATTAATAACTTAACTTTTATTAAATTTTTATGGTAAGATTTTTTCAATTTAAAAGTAGTGTGTTCTTTGCTAAATTCACTTACTCCTTATAACATATTCTGCACCTCGAATCCTTTTGGTATCCTCAATCAGAGAGTCAATAGCACTGACATTAGTTGCAGGACCATCACAAACCGATGCAACGATGTTTAATCCAGCATCCTCCACAACTTTTATGACTTCTTTTATTGATCTCTGAAGTTGTGTTGATTTTGTAGCTCCGGCACAAAAATTGAAGGAAATGGGTAAATTATCTCCGGTTTCCACGCTCCTTAACATAAAAACTAAAGCATGGTTTGCAAATTCGTCAGTTCTTCTGTGCCCCCAATCTTCAAAGCCAATAATTTTGTCTGCTTAAGGATCGTACTGCAATCCCAAAGAGAAATGAATCTCGTCCCACATCAGTATCATTGTTTTTGCTTCCCACTTGTAAAAGTTGAAGACATTTTCTGTAAACGTTGTTTACTTGCTTCAGAGATTCCAGCAGTCCATTTGCATGTTTTTTGACGATTAATTTCAATGTTGCTCGGACATGGAAGAGCGACGAGCACTCTTCTGAGATATCTATACGCCTTTGGAGAGGTCTTGTATATGGAAAGGGCAATAATTTTTTCTTCACTTGTGTACCGTCTTCCTTCATTTTTTTGCATTATTCTTGAGAATCATCTCTATGAATAAATTTTGAACTCTGTTCAATTTCTTCGTCATCTTCTTCCATTTGCTGCTTTGGAAAATATTTCGTACAATATTTATTTTTCTCCTACATCTGTAAAATTGAAGAAAGTTCCAAAAATCGATTTAAAAAAATAAAAATAAATCAATATAAAAATTAAAGTTAAAAATAATTGAGGAGTTTAAAAACTTTAATATTTTAAAACAGTTAAACAAACAGAATAGATTTAGTTATTAGTTATTTTTAGTTAACAAATTTTAATATTTAAAAAGAATTGAAGAAACATATTAGATTTAGTTATTATTAGTTTTGAGTGAGGAGCAAGTTTTATAGGAATTGAAATCATCGGTATAAAATTATAATTTTTCAGTTGCACAATTTATTTGGTAAAAATACTATATTAATTACCAACCAATGTTCGTTTTTAAAATCTATGAGGAAGGTAGTAAGAATCGTCGGTATTATTTTCTTATACAAAAAGTAGCGCATATAATATAAATCATTAGTCTTATGAAATACGTTGTACACATATTTTGGTGTTGTTTAAATGGTCCTTATATTAAAAATTTCTTTTATGCTCTTATTGATGACAATAATATTATTATATTAATTGATAATTACACAATATTGTATAATATTATTGAATGATATTAATAAATAATAATATTAAATAATATTTTAGATAATATTAATAACGTTTTATATTTTTTGTTTCATAAAATGTGACGCATATAATACGAATCGACGGTTTTATAAATACGTTATAAACATATTTTTGTGTTAAAATTGACCTTATATATATATTATTTTATTCTTATATATATTGTATAGTAAAAATATTCTAATATTAATACTTAAAAATATTTTAGACGTTTTGAGTATTAATAACGTTTAATAATAATAATAATATTAATAACGTTTTATATTTTTGTTTTATAAAATATGATGCATATAATAGGAATCGGTGGTTTTATAAATACGTTATAACTCTACAAGTTCGTTGGAGCTTGAAAAGTTGAAAAATTTTAAAAGGACCTCCTTAACCTACTTATGCAATTTATATTTTTTTGTACGATTTCGATTTCTTGCATATATTAATTAGACTTAGATTATACCTTCCAATCTGTTTTTTCAAATTATAATTCTCCTTCCTCGTAGAGCGTATAATGTTCATTAGCATCATTTTCCTAGGTGAACATTCACCATCAGCAGATACTCCTGATGACATGGAATTTGTTCTCTTTTTCGACACATTTTCCCGTACAGGTGTAGTAATCGGAGGTGGTGATAGAAGATTAGGCTCCACAAGTGTTGGATGGTTAGCTTGAAAGTCCTGTAAACAATAAATTTTGTAAAAAGTAACTAAAATTTTTTTTACTTATTATTATTTTGATTCATTATAACAATAGTAGGCGCGTGAGACGTCGCGCCGAGAGCGCGCAAACTACATTCTCAAATATATATTGCTGTTCTACACTGCGTATGGCTAAAACAGCAATACTGTATGGCAGTATCATATCTCCAATATAATATGTCAGAATTGGCTATATTTATGGCAGTACCATGAATATATTTTTTTCAATATATTGAACTGAATTCAACAGGGAATTGATATTTACACGACCAGAAATGAGTGACAACGAATGATTCGTTATTTTGATTTCAGAATGTACTGTATCATAATACAATACAAAATTCAATGTTTACAATAACTTTTATGTTGAAGAGAAATAAAAGTGGACATTTCTATCTGTGAAAAAAATTCAAATTATAAAGAGTACAATTTAACTGAATTCAATTTATAAAGTCGTCAGAAAAAAGTACATTTCTATATATAATACAGAAAATTCAAATTATAGAGGGTTCGGCTAGTCGAATTCAATTTATAGAGGGAAAAGAGACAAGTTGCAGTCAAAAAAACTTTTAATTATCAAGGGACCCAAAACTATGGGATTTATTTCAATTTATCAAGAGTTTTTGAAGGGACCTGAAAAACACCCCAATTTACCGCAATATTCAATTTATCAAATGTTAACTTATCGAGTGTCGACTATAGTTAAAATTAAAAATAAAAAAATTTTCTTCTTCAGATTCTTCTTCTTCTTCTGAAAATTGTTTTTCGTATTATATATAAAAAATAGTTAATAAAACGATGATAAATAATATTATAAATACCTCGTTCAATGCTCCTGCTCTGCATTCCGGTTGATGGAGCCGTTATTTTTTATGAACGTTTAATTATTAAATAGAAGATGGAGATATTATTGTTGATCAGAATCAATATATTGTCATAGATGTTTAGTAATTGTCAATGAACTGATCAGTATAAAACTTTGATATAATTATCTAGCTTTCGCCTCTACGAAGTGAGGCCTTTTCAAGAATATAACACTGAAAATTTAGAATATAAATATTCAGAAATAAAAATGTAAATAAACATACATACAAACAAAAATCCTAACCTGTTAAAAACACGTGTTTAAACCTTTAAAACAGACATCCTCATTCCACATTTGATGTCAATACATTTATAAAAACATAAATAAAATAAAATTGGGACAAATATAAACATAATTAAAACATGTAAAAAACAATTCACATGTTTTTTTAAATAAATAAATAATTAATTATTAACTATAAAAAATTTTTACACTTTATGAATTTTATTTTATAGGAAGTAAAATAATACAAGGTGCCTACTAATCGGGAAATAGTCTGAAATTTAAATTGATCGGGAAAAAACCGAGCATTTTACGTCAATCAGAGTATTCCACTGATCTCTATTATAACTGGATGGGCGACACGTCTAAAACTGTGATAAAATTAGAAGCCTGGAAGGCGCCATATTTTAGATACCCACTTTACAAAAGCAGGCGGGAATTTTAAAATTACAAAGGAGGTTGAAATACATTTAACTATGAAAAAAATACTTAACTTATTTTAATAATTATTAAATTATTTGATTATTATTAATAACTATAAATAATAATAATAAATAAATATAAATTATTAAAATTAACTTAATTTATTTAAAAATAATGAAATATTTGACAAGTTGAATTTAAGTTTCGTTTAATTTTTTTCACTTGGTAAGATTAATCATTTCACAAAAATACTTAATTCTTCATTTAATTTGGTAAAAAACTGAAATTATTCAGCATTATACATATAATGTTTATAATAAAACAACAGTGAGTAAAATATTACGCCTCGGCAAAGAAGCAAAATATAAACTAAAAATACACAATTCAATTAATATATACACATTTTTTTAAATATATACCTACTTAAGTTTACTAATTCAAAAGAAACAAGTGAGTTACTAATTCAAATTAATTTAGTTTATTTTTACTAATTCAGATTTGTAGAAAAAAATTGTACAAGGGAAAATAAACTGTGAGAAATCTGAAAATATTAGGAAAAATCTGAGAAATTACCGGAAATTTTGTTGAGCGTAATTAGTAGAGACCCTGCTAATAAAATAATCGGAAAAGACATAAATACCTTATTCACACCTTTCTTGAATGTACGTAGTTCTCTGGAACCATTATTCTTTATCAGAACATTTTTAATTCGGGCTCATTCGTTTCTCGGGTTTTCAGAGAATTTAAATTTATTTAACTTGTTTACAAGACTATATACTGCATTCCTTGATTTACTGCAGTCTTTAGCCTTGCTTTCTTTTTCAGGATTAATTCCCATTAAAATTCTTTCGACGTAATCTAATGTGATAGAATTTGTTTCTGTAAATGGTTTATTGAAAACGAAATACGTCGCAAATAATAATTGTAACGCCTTCATAAAAGTGCAGTCTTGTGTTATTATTATCGAGTGTAGACAAAAATAATAAACATTTTCATTATCTGAAAATAATGTAAATTATCCATTAATTACAGAGTCCAATCTGGAGTGAAAAAGAAGTGTATTGTAAATTTACAATTTTAAAAACAATCTTACTAAGCGAAACAGTTCAAGGAAATTCCTCTTCGGGTATTTGTACATCCTCCATAGATTCAACATCCTGAAAAAAACAAAATTATTACTTTTTTCTTAAAATCATTTACCTTTTACAAATAATCTTGAAAGTAAAAATCAGGACTAAAATGATTTTAATTACCTTGCTTAAAATAAAAATATCGTCAACAGTTAAATAATAATTTTAATCAAAATTATTCTTTTTCTTTCAAAGAATTTAATACAATAGTGCAAAACAAAACATTTAAACATATTGTATAGATTGCTATAAGTTTCTGCCGGTTTCATCTGATGCCTTGTCTTGTAAATATGCATTTTTTTAAAATTCGATTTAGTGAAACTGTAGTAAACAAGAATTGCATTAGTTTAAAAAATTTGTATAATAGTGAATTAAAAAAAAAGTTTGATTTGTCTAAAAATAAATGTTAATTAATAATTTTTTTGTTCAAACGACATATTTTCTTACAAAGAATACAATACAATAAAAAAAAGTGTTTACCGTAATTTTCGGAAACAGAAAATCATGATTTTCTTTGAAATTGTTTGCCAGTATTCGAAAAAACTTCCTCGTCGGATATTTCATTGCTTGATGATAAGTTTTTGGCATGTCCAAATGCAAAAATGTTTTCCCTCAATTCATTGAAAGTTGTTAACATTTTGTGAATGGGGTGACCCATTTAATATTTCGTAATGCCAGAATAAAAAACTCTTCATTCATCAAAATGGGCCCATTCCGAATTAATTTCTATTTCCGTCGGTGGAGTTTCCAGATTGTTCAAAAAATATCTTTGATGAGCAAAAGTTAAGAGAAAATCTCTTCCGGCTTTCTCTCTTCTTTGTTCAATGCTCATCTCTTTATAATCTTGAGTTTTTTCAACTTCTTGTCCGTTTATATCGATTGCCCAAGTGTACAAAAATGTTTTTTTTTTCATGTAATTGTTCAGAACTTATTTTTAATTCCGGTTGCCACTTGACACAACCAGCCTCCGCCATTTGCTGCTTTCTCAGTGTTTTACTTTTAAGACCTAGTTTGGATGATAAAACTCGGATATTCTTCAGGTCTTCTTAAATTATTGCTTCTATTTCTAATTTTTTCAGCAGTGGTTAGGGAAAAACCATTTCCCCAATCTTTCGCCTTTGTGGTTCCTGTCTTCAAAAATTTCTGGATATTTATCTAATAGTTGTTTTAGCTGCTACCTTACAGGCAAGAAAAGGTATACGCATGTCGATTCTTCTCAATTGTTCAGCGATTTCATTTACCATGTATGTGATTAATTTGGTAGACCTTTTCCCTCCTTTACATTCTCTAGTTTTGTCTCGATTAATGTAATTCCATTCTATTTTAAAACTCAGCCAAGTATTTTTCAGTAATAACAGTCTTTTCAACTCCTAATGATGAGCCATTTTCATTACTTCCTCCTTCTCTTTCTGCTTCTTCTTCTACTACTATAAACATTACTTTCTTCAGAATTGTCTGGTATAGATTCTTTTAAAGAATCATCTTTTCAACCAATGGCTGGAGTTGAGCTTCATTGAAACCGTTAATTGAAGTTGTAATTTTGTCTGGCATTTTTCGATTTCATCCGTTACTACAGACATTGGCTGCCACACCTCATTCTCTTGAAGTACGATAAAAGCTTCTCCATCACTCTGAAACGATTCTAAAATTTCATCTTCATCCATCTCCGTACCATCCTTTGCTAGTACAATACTTTTTTCCCAGCAATTTTCAATTTTTTATTGGCCTTCATGAATAACATTTTGAAGAACGTCGACAGTATTCGAAACACAAACTGCTTTTCTTGATTGACAATCGTGCGTCCACACCTTAAATACCTTCGGCATCTGTGAAACCAAAAAGTCATAAGTTGTATACACTGCCGTCCACGAGTATCGGACACCCCTATTTTTTATGAGTAAAAATGCCTTAAACGAAAAAATCCCACCTACTTTTTTTCCTGAACGCTGATGAAATTATTCCAAAAAAGACTTATCAAAGAAGTTATGTTAAAATTTCTGTTTTGTAAGATATATAAAAAAATGTGAATTTTGCATGCTTTTCTTAATTTTTTAAATTTTCTGAAGGACTTAATTAACTTTTTTTCAATGTTCTTCATCTTCTTTTAACCAAATATTAAAAGCAAGTAAAATCCACATTGTTTCATATCTTACCGAAACACTAAACCTTTTTGGCTGATGAGGTGTTGCTTTTTTCATAATTTTTTCAAGCGTTCAGGAAAAAAAATAGGTGGAATTTTTGTTTTGTTTTTTTAATTTACGTTGAAACTTTGTTATCAACTTCTAGAACACCAAGATCATTATTCTCAATAACTTAGAACTCTTTACCAACAAAAAACAAATCATTATAATTTTCATTCACTAAAATGTGATCGACTCTACAAATTTGGTAATTTCCATATAAACTTTTCCCAATGCAAACACAACAGTTTTTTTGATAACAAATACCTCTAAAAGATACTTTACTTGCAGATTTATAAAATGAATTACTTTCTTTCATAACATTATTTATATATTGAGTTTCAGTTGTATTACTACGCGTGGTTCTTCAATTTTGATCAATGAGCCATTCATTTGGTGTTTTTCAGCTAAAGACTTTGTAACGTTTTTGAAATTAGGACAATGCTTGACATGGTTTTTTAAAAAATCTGTGTTTGTTTTCATTTCGTAATGTCATAGAGTATTTCAGTGGTCCAAATATCTCAGTTTCATCTGGGTTAATGCTTTGGATAATGATGCTTAGGACGCCAATTTTATATCAGGAAAACATTTTTCTCTCAAATTGATATATTCGTCAATACATTCTTTGAATTGAGCCAGCTGTCCATATGATAAAGCACTGGCATACACGAAATTAGAAATTTCTCTGAGCTTTAATACCATTTCTCCAAACTGGGTTTTCTGTATCTTTAATCATGTAGCAAACAGCCACAGGAAATGAGAATGAGTAAGTAATTTTCTCATTTCACTAGCGGTACCACTTATTTTTTTTTATTCAAGACTAAGGTGGGAATTGACTTCTGACATTGAGTTGTTAGATAAATGAACGTGTCGCAAATTATAATTAAGAGCATTAATTTTAAACCAGCGATTTATGGATAAAATATTTAATCGCCAAAAATAAATCAAAAGAAGCAATTCCCTCGTGAATGTCATGTGCGGCACAAGATGGTAATCCTGGTTTGCATGTTTTATAATTTTCCAAATCATTTAAAGAAGAATTTCTTAAAACACTGTAATGAATTTTTCGAGTTTGCTCTGCTTTTCTGGCTGATTTTTCATAATTTTAAGGTGTTCTTAATTTCTTTTATGTCAGAATTATTTTATTACTAAATCCTTTCTAGTTTACTAAGCAGAATCTACAACAGTATTTCGACTTGCTGAAAGGACCCCCCGCACTATTTTTGTACAGGAAATGGCTTTTTACGGTTCAAATCACATTTCTGAAACTTCACAGTTTTGTAGTTCAGGGTTCTTCTGAACAAAAAATGTTAAAGCCAAAATTAAAAATAATGAACAGTTTTTTGAGCTACAGTAGCTCAAAGTTTAAAAAATACTGACACTATTTTGTGAATGCTCTGTACATAAAAATCAATCAAAATTGCTCAACAACTGTCACTTCGGGGGTTTTTTTTGGGTCCATGATCACGAATCTAATGTTAGAATTTCAAAATTCAATATGGAGGATCCAATATGGCGGACGGGTTTTTTAAAAAACTACTCGAATTCACTAAAGACCTGTCACTCGGGGGCTTTTTGGGTCTCTGTTCACGAATCTAAAGTTAGAATTGCAAAATTCAATATGGAGGATCCAATATGGCGGACGATTTTTTTAAAAACTACTCGAATTCACTAAAGACCTGTCACTCGGGGGTTTTTTTTTTGGGTCTCTGATAACGAATCTAAAGTTAGAATTGCAAAATTCAATATGGAGGATCCAATATGTTGGACGAGTTTTTTAAAATCTACTCGAATTCACTAAAGACACTGTCACTCGGGGGCTTTTTGGGTCTCTGATCACGAATCTAAAGTTAGAATTGCAAAATTCAATATGGAGGATCCAATATGGCGGACGATTTTTTTAAAAAACTACTCGAATTCACTAAAGACCTGTCACTCGGGGCGGGGGTTTTTTGGTTTTTTAAGTTAAAGCATAAAATAAATATAACTAATGTACATCAACATTTAATGTTACTTAGGAAAAGATGTTGGACATTTTTATTTTCTTGAAATCTGTGTAGAACTGTGTGTAATGTTGGTGGAATACTGTACTATCGTATGAAAAGACTTCTAACATTTACAGCAGAATTAACTGTTTGTAAGTCTAAATAGTGCTGTAATCCTAACTAAAGAGAACATTATCACACTTTTAGCTTCTGAATTGTTGATTTGAATAAAAAATAAGAAAAGAATTTTTGACGTACTATGTGTAAGTGAACTTTTTGTAACTTTTTGATTTTAAAAAATGAATAAAAATAATCGAGAATGTACTTGGCATGTATATAAAAATAAAGAAAATAAGAAAAAAAATTATCATTCGCCATTTTGAGACTTCCGATTTTATGTAGTTATAAACTATATTTTAAGTTATTCATGAATTATTTCAATTCCTTCTTCTTCTTCGACATTTGGTCCTCTGTTTGCAGCATCTAATACGTGATTTAAGAGAGATGTGTCTGGATATCTGACATTTGGTTGGTGTCTTGCAAATCCAAGGAACTAAATAAATACTTGCTACGTTAGTGCATGAGCCAAGTGTTCTTGCCCCTGTCTGGCATGTGCAATAGTAACCATCTATTTGGTCGTGGATATCGTTTGGCATTAAATCTGCATCAAGTATTCTGTAGGAAATAAATGTCTAATGTCTTACTGCGTTTCTAAATCTGGAATATGTTCTTATTCTTATGAACCCTGATTCGTTCACATGTTCGACTATCTGAAACTCATCGTCATTTTCTCTCACTATTTTGTCTTGAACGTACGAAGGTGCTAGACTAACCTGATACACCCCTACCATTAATTCCTGAATGTGCTCTAAAGCTAAAATGGGAAATTCTGGGACATCATTTCTATTTAGACGTCTCCATTGTCCATTTCGCCTCCGGAGGTTTTCCGGTTCCACTCTTGCTTGAATCATTATTTCTTGAATCTGAGAAGTGTGGACCAAAAATTGCCAAAATATATCCATTTGGAGCTACCATAATTGTAGGTTTCAAAAGATGTTGTCCTTTGTGAACAGAATATGACTGCCGTAGGACACGGAAATTGGAAATTGGAGGCGTATGTGCTATCAATTATAATAATAGCCTTTGGCTCTCCTGTCTTAGTGTTGTACAAAATATTAGAGAGAAAGATGTTACATGGCGATCTATATAATTCTGGCGTGTTATTGATGTTATTCCAATATTTTCGGGAACAAATTGTTCCATTAAAGACTTTCTTAACATTACTTATAATTAAAACTCACGCACTGCCTGCTCGGGTAATCAAAAATAAGTTTTAAGAAATCGTCGGTCAGGCCTTGTCTCAACTTACATAGAAATGTTAATAAATGTTTTTTACTTACATACCTCTGGTTTCCAACTTGCCTAATTGTATCACAATATCCATACAATTGTTGAAACTGAGCTTTTGTAACAGGAGAAATACATGCAAATTCTTCTTCACTCAAATTATTTGCATTTGATAATCTATCCTTTTGATTACATGCATTCCTAAGACCTTGAAAAAATAATTGTACTTGGACGTCCTGTAATAATGTATAGGTTCTATTAATAGAACGAAAATGTGGCATTAACTCGTTCAAAAATATCCCATTTTCATCCAAATGATGTGGACAGGATCTTACATTTTCAGGCATGTAAATATCTCTCAATATAAAAAACTTTAATTCTACAATTTTCGGACAATCTAAGAAGGTTATTTTGCGCGTTGAAAACAACGCAAAGAGCTACTGGATGTTTGCGTTAAGACATTCAAACGCATGCAATTTGGATCTGCATTCTGCAAAGCTATTTCATTAGAAATTGATAAAAAGCCATTGAAACATAGTCGAGAATTTTCGTCTAACGGAAGTGGAGGATGTTCAAGCTGATCCCTTTGAGATATAGCAATCTGACGTCTTATAATATTTTCATTGCCATTCAATAATGGCATTCGTCGCCCACCATATTGTGCGTTGCAAGTATAACAAAACAAGCGTATTTTAAATGCCATTATTCTAAGTTTAACTGATATTTGGTTTAATAGATTAATTTTTTAGTTGTAAAAATAAAAAAAAAATGTTAACTGAAAGAAGTAAATAAAAATAAAATATAATAATAAAATAATAATAATATAATAATAAAAAATATTATATAATAATAATAAATAAAAAATATAACTAGAAAAAAATCCAAAGAAAAAGTTAACTATATTAATAAACGAAATAAAGATATTTACATTTCATAAAGGAAGAATTTCTTTTCTTCTAATAAAAAAACAAAAAAAATAAAAAGCATTAAAATATGTATTTCAATAACAAACCAAATAAAAAAAATCAGTACCCATTACATACGGTCTCTACTCTTTTTGCCTCTCTGTGTTCAAACAGAGCTGTCCCTCTCAATGTTTACTGCTACAGTGGTAGTCATTGGCCTGGTAAGGATTCTTACTTTAGATTCGTGATCAGAGACCCAAAAAGCCCCGAGTGACAGGTCTTTAGTGAATTCGAGTAGATTTTAAAAAAACTCGTCCGAGATATTGGATCCTCCATATTGAATTTTGCAATTCTAACTTTAGATTCGTTATCAGAGACCCAAAAAAACCCCGAGTGACAGGTCTTTAGTGAATTCGAGCAGTTTTTAAAAAACCCGTCCGCCATATTGGATCCTCCACATTGAATTTTGCAATTCTAACATTAGGTTCGTGATCAGGGACCCAAAAAACCCCCGAGTGACAGTAACTACAGTAACTTTGAGCTACTGTAGCTCAAAAACTGTTCATTATTTTTAATTTTGACTTTAACATTTTTTGTTCAGAAGACCCTGAACTATAAAACTGTGAAGTTTCAGAAAATTTGACCGAAAGCCATTTCCTGTACAAAAAGTGCGGGGTCCTTTCTAAACGAAACCGCATATATCATGGGCTTCCCAAACTATCGCCTAGCATGAATAATAAGCTACCTTTAAAATGGTACTCAACACCTGATAGAAGGAGACGTATCCACACTGTCTCTAGAATTTTCAGATCTTGGATTATGTTTTTAAAAAATAAATCAAATTGCCTAAAGTTAAATAAACGCCAATTATTTTGTATTTAGATTTTGCGGATCTTAGAGGGTTGCAAATTTCAAATGCATCTTGAAATAATATTATTTGCAAAGCATTTTCTTTAAAAAAAGGATAATTTTGAACAATGTTTCCATCCGAAATATCGAAAAAACCCTTTTCGTTTCGGGGATGCTCAAAGTTTAAACAGTACTTACGGACAACTTCATTTTTTAATAATTTTTCTAAAGTTTTCAGAATTGGTACGTAATTATAGACAAATTTTTCGTTACTATTACTGGGAAATTCAATTTCAATAGGCTTTATATAATCATAATTTTTTTTCATAAAACACTTTTCTGATATAAGAATTCCTAAGGCAACCCGTATTCTATCATCATGAGCATTTTTTTATTTCACTGAAAACTTTCTTTAAAATTTTCAAAATTTTCATTTTTATGTTCTTCAGGAAAGTTCAATTCTTTAATAGAGGAATGAAATTTCTCAAAGCAAGAATTTAAAGATAAAACTCATTCCTTTCACAAATTTTTTGAATTATTTGTTCCGAAGCACTGTCTTTACTTGACAGCGTTAAGTATAATTTCTCTAAAATTTCTTTGACACTTCTAGAATTTAAATTATCATCAGTGTGATTTATTTCATCAGAAAATTTCAAAGGAATTACTTTCCGCAACATTATGAAGCTCATTGTTACTTAATTCGTCTGTAAATTGATTGTAAGTGAAGAATCATTTTTCTACAACACTTGATTTCATTAAATTTGGTTCGTTTCAGACATTACTTTTAAAACTATCTTTAAATTTATGCCACCTACAAAAATGAATTTGAAATGAATTTGCATTATTAAATGTTTTTTTCAAATTTTTAACACAAGAGAAAATGAACAAAATACTTTATTTTCATGAGCAAAATGATTTAATATATAATTTTTTAAATGATTCTTATTTTTCCTTTAAACTTACAACCATGTTGTTTACAAGTAAATGGATTTTCGAGATTTTTTCGGAAAATAAATGTTTTTTGTGCCAAAGATTGTTGTGCTTTCTAAAATAAGGTAAATGCGTCAGTGCTCGTCAGTGCTTTAGTCGTTCGGCAGCATGAAGTAGAATAAGGAGATGAAACGGTCTTTATTTATTGGCCCCCAAATAGAGGGGGTCAGAGTAAGTGAAGTTTTCATCTCCCTACTGTCTCGGAGCGCCCCTTGAGGGAAAATACAGAATTATAATGTATCGTCTGGTACACGGTTGTTTATGACATTTATGAGATGACAGCTGAGTGAATCGGGTTATATTTAAGGTTTGAACGAGTTTTTGTGACTGAAATTGGAAATAAAAATGAAAAGTTAGTATATAAATAATCAATTTATGAGTAAATAATATTATGTTAATATAAAAATTCATTCTTGCTGTCATTTTCACTACAAAAACTCTTTAGTACGCGAACGCGACATAATGTAGCAAAAAACCTTAAGTTTGAAGTTAAGAAACGACCGAAAAACTAAAAAAACATTGCCTTTGACCAACTTTTTGCGTTTCGAAAGATAAATTTGTGTTTATAGTATTTTTTATTATTCTTAGTAATTATTTAATTATTTGTATTTACTATTTTTATTTTTACAATTTTATATAAAATAGCAATGACGGTGACTAAAGCAAAATTTGCAGCTTGCTTTTGAAATCGGCACGACTGACGGACACTAAAAATTGACATGGACCAATTTAATTGCATATTCTAATAACATAACGTTAATAAGGACTTGTTTTCTTTGCAATATTAAATTCTTTATATATTAATGGTCGTAAATTTTAGTATTCGTCAGGCAAAAATATAATTGATAAATAAAAATAAACTATATTTAAATTTGCTGCCGATAACTAAAGCAATTGAATAAAAAAGACTAATGTTTTAGTGTTCGGCAGATAAAAAACTGTTTGACAAAACAGCATTATAATGTAACTGGCGGTAACTAAGGCACAAAAGTGACGACCACTGAACCAACCAATCAGAGCGCACTGCCGGTAACTAACGCAAACAGCTGCCGATTACTGACACAGTCAGTTTTTTGTACCTGCCGATTACTAACGCATTTTGCATATTTTCGACTTTAAATGCAAATAAATATTACATAGTATTTTGATTTCATAAAAAGTGATGTTAATTACTCTTCTTTATAATCCTCTTTAATCAATACAAAACTTTGTTTCATTTGAAAAAATTGTCTTTGAAACTGCTAATTAGTCATTTTAAAATTGAAAAAATTCCTTAAGCTGCCGAGCACTAAACGCATTTACCTTATATATAATTTAAGAATTTTTTCCCCGCAATTTTGAGCTTTACACACAAATTTAGCACCTTCTAATCTTGAATGACAAGACTGATGTTGGTTGTAAAGATATAATTTGGAAAACTGTATCTTACAAAAGTTGCCACTTTATCATCTTGAATTGCTTTAAAATTACTCATGACTGAATGTTGTGGACGATTGGAAAAAGGAAAAAAGAGGGATTTCAGGAAGTTTTATTATAAAACTATAAAGCGTGATGAAGTACGCCTTCATGTTGATGAATTTTTACAATTTAGCTGAAATACGTATTTTTCATAATTAGTTTTTAATAATACAATTTTATAAAAAGTTTTTCTTTCTTTAAATTCTATCCTAAATACTGGCATACTTGTTGCAATATATAGTTTTAAATACTATTTTAATGAAAAACAAGAACTTACGCTTAAATCAAATGGAGAACGAAAACATACGGTTAAATAATAAATAATTATCTCGTAATCTGTTAAAATAATACTAATTGAAAAACACTAAATAAATATATAATACTAATTAATAAAAACACAAAAAAAGGCAAAATGTCGGTGGTGGCAGTTTCAGTTTAATTTGAGCATGCGCAAAGCATCCATATAAATATATATATATATATAACTCCGCGCACTCCGCGCTAAAGGAAAAATACACGCGGCATGTAATCTTACATGCAATACAACGTAAATTTACGTATCCGTGGTAACTTTACAGGATCAATTGTAAATTCACAGAATAAAGTAAAAAAACAGACGAGTGTAATATAACATGCTGGACATTAGTGATCAAATTTTCCTACGTCGGACATAGTAAATTTACACAAAACTATAAAATTACATAGTCGTTATAAAGTAAAAATATTAAAAAATAGTAAAATTACTTTAAAACTCAGTAAATTTACTTACGTCCAGCTTATAATATTGCTGGGTAAAATTACATTCAGTATGTTTTAATACACCAGAATTTTTTACAAGTGAGGTTTAAAAGATACGAATATCCCTCGAAAGTAAGCAACGGACCGACCAATTCAATATGAATATGCTTAAAACGACCTTCAAGAACCGAACAATAGATTGGGTTGAGAATTGTGGACGCACGTGTGTCGAGTGATTTTAGACTTTTGGCAAATAATGCATTCCTTGCACCAATTTTTTATGTTAATATGCATTCCCGGACAGACATAAATTCTTCGAATGAGTCTATCGGTTACTTTAAATTCAGAAGGTGTTAGATTATGTATAAGGTCGAAAATCTGTTTTCTTAGCGATAGAGGGACAAAAGGTCATAACACCTCACCGGTGAGGTCGCAAACAATAGGAGCTTTCAATTTAGTGGTGTAGTTACATCCCTTAAAATGTTTTGTAATTCGTCGTCGCTTTTCTGAGCTTGAACTAATAGCGTCAGATTATTATCGAAAGCCAAATACACCGAGTTAACCCTGGACAAAGAATCGGCCACAAAATTTTCATTACCGGCAAGACATTCGATAGTGAATTGTGAAATGAATGAAAGCTGTTTGTGGTCGGGTCACCATTTTAAAAACCCTCGAGAAGATGTCTAAAGTATTTTATTGATTCAAAAATGACCGTTAGTTCTCTATCGTAAGTGCTGTAATTTTTTTATGTGGAAAAGAAATTCTTAGAGAAAAAAGCTAAGGGTTTCCACCCACCATTAGAAAATTGTTCGACAACTCCCCCCATGACTGTATCCGAGGCATCGGTAACGAGACGTAAAGGTGCATTACTTGAAAGGTAAGAGAGCAAAACTGCATCCCTAATATCTATTTTGATTTGTTTAAACGCTTTATGGGCTTCGTCGTTTCAAGAAATTTTTCTTTGATCATTCTTTTTAGATTCGTGTAGAAATTTGTTGAGCGGTTTTTGTTCTTTAGCGGCGTGAGGTAAATTTCGACGATAAAAATTAACAAACCCGAGAAATCTACGTAGCTCGACAATAGTCTCCAGTTTAGGGAACTCAATGGTGGCCTTAACCTTCTTCATTAGTAGGCTTTATACCATCTTTATTGATAATATGACCCAAAAGTTCCATCTCGGATAACCCCCAAACGAACATTTATTTTTAAGTGAATACTCGACTTATCTCTCAAATACCATCCGCAAATGATTTTCATGTTCGTTGACTGAAGAAGAAGCAATATTTATGTCGTCAATATAACAAAAACGCGAAATAAAGATCGCCTAAAAACTGAGTTGATGTATCTTTGAAAATGGTTTAACTGCGTTTTCTAAGCGCAAAAGCCATATAATTGATTTCAAAGGAATCAGAGGGAGCAATGATCCAATTATATGAATGTCTTCAGGAACTATAGGGATTTGGTTATAAGCAGCTTTGAGATCTAATTTAGAAAAAATTGTTTTCCTATACAGATTAGCAGTGTCAATCAACCTTTGACCACGGAAATCGACACTGTGTCCATAGCATGCTAACATGTCCCATAGCCAGAATGAGACAAAACGCAACGAAGACGCGACACGTCACAATAGTAATCAAATGGGGACGCGTCTGCGTTGAGTCGATTCTAGAACCAACCTAAAAATGGGATAAGGGACCGATGCGCAACAAAATTTCCATACTATAGGACATCTCAAACCTAAATTTAAAGTAAGTTTCGTATTCCCCAAAAGTACTTATTCGCAGCAAAAAGAGAGCGATTTCCGAAGGGTTAAACTTGACTTTACCTTTGGTTGCAATAAGTGAAACATCCGATCTCGTGTCAATTAAAAAATTTCAAACCTGATTTTCTGTGTTTAATATGGAGACGTTTAGATCTACATTTATTATCGACCGTCTCTACACGATGTGGTGTTTTCAGTTTTCCGTCTTAATTTGATTTCCCATAGGACAACCGGGTTTACATTTCAGAGATTTATTTCCGAATTTTCAATGATAGAAACATTTTTCTCCGCGATTACGATTTGAAGAACTATTTCTGTCTTTACAATTTCGAGATTTTAATCTTCTGCGCTAATTGTCATTATTTTTTCGAAATTCAGAACGAGAACGAGGTCTGACGGATAATGTTTTGACTTCAGCTATTAATGAGTTCAATTTTAACTAAATTATTATTGGCCGTAACACTTAAATGTGACATTATGTTATCTTAGACTTCCATCAATTTATGCATTTAATTAAATTTCACGATTTGTTTATTTGTACATTATAAATAATCGTAGCTTCTATTTCCTTTAAAAAAATAATCTTTACAGAATTTAGTACTTTAAAATTGTTCAAAACGAAAACCAGAATGTAACTCGTAAGCCCGTGCTCGTTGCATCTCCAAAAAATTAAAAATTTTGAAAATTGTTTAAAATAAATCAAACATGTTTAAAAAGGAAAATTTTTAAGTAGAAAAATTTATTTGGAGTATTCCGAGAATAATGTTAATGAATGTTGGTTGAGGTAGAGGTAATAGTCGATCTCCATAGAAGTGATTCCATAGAATAAAACTGAAGTTGATAAATTCAGCTTCTGGTTGGAAATTCAAATTTCTCACTCCAAATTGAAATATGGTGACTCCCAGGGGTTGATCCAATTGAACAATGAAAAAAAATTGAATATTTAGGGGAAAAGAAATAGGTTGAGAACTGTTATATTGCAAGGTAAAATTAAGATTTCTCATACCTGTTCCATGGGCAGGTTAAACAACACAGCCACACAAAAAAATAAAAGTTCTGATCTGGGGGGTCTCACTATGTAGACTTTATGTTTTTTGGGGGTCGCTGAATCCGAATCCGAGGTCCATTTAACCACATCAGATCAGGATTTTGACATAAACCTCAAAAAACCAATATGGCGGACACGTTTTTAAAAAAAGTTCATCGGATTCGCTTGAAATTCGTTACTCGGGGGTTTTTGGGGTCGCTGATTACAAAATTTGAAGTCAGATTTCAAAAATTTCAAAATGGCGGATCCAATATGGCGGACACGTTTTTGAAAAAATTCATCGGATTTGCTTAAAACTCGTTACTCGGGGGTTTTTGAGGTCGCTGATTACGAATTTGAAGTCAGATTTTAAAAATTCAAAATGGCGGATCCAATATGGCGGACACGTTTTTTAAAAATTTCATTGGATTCGCTTAAAATTCCGTTACTCGGGGGTTTTTGGGGTCGCTGATTACGAAACCGAGGTCAGTTTAATTTTATCAGCAAATGCTTTTGACATAACCCCAAAACCTACAATTTGTACTATTAAACGCATGTAATAATATAGACGTACCGTCGGCATTAGCGTTACCCGATGTACACCGCGAGGAGGTTGCACGATCGGATTTTGTACATTATGTAGCTCTTAAAAGGGCTGATTGGTATTGCTAATTGAGAAACATATATTATTTTAATTGTTCTGCTTCTTTTGAGCTGTATCGAGTTCTTTTCTTTTTCTTCGAATGATCTATGTATAGGATTTTTTTTCGTTTCGTACCTTGTCCTAGCGTTTCTCTTTTTAACATCCAGCAAAAATCTGCAAACAATATTAGCATCCCAACGTCCCTGGTAACGATTTTTTCAACAACTTTAATATCTTAGTGAAAACGCTCCCCCTGTTCTTCACTGAAGTGTCCCAGGTTTTCCGGAAATTTATCAAGATGCGAAGTGCAGAAAATGCAGCTTCAAGTTCATCAAGCATCCTAGTCTTTTATAGTCCGTGATCATCTTGTTAACTAGTTTTTTGTACTGTGGACTTTTTCTGTTTCCTAGGAAGTTTTGAGCAACTGATCGAAAAACTCTGCCAGGCTGCTTTCTTCCGATTATTCATTGTTTCGATGAACTTATTATCCCTGAAGAGTTTCCGAATTTTGTGGACCATCAAATACCCCCTCTTTAATTTTAGCATCGGAAAGTTTAGGGAAAACCTTCTGTAAATAATTGAAAACATTTACCTGCTTTATGAAGAGCTTTGACAAACTGCTTCATAAGACCTAGCTTTATATGAAGAGGAGGAGGCACGACATTTGATGGATCTACAAGGGATTCGTGAATGACATTATGGGAACCAGGTGTAAGGGATTCCCTAGCTGGCCCAATCTTTTACCTTGTAATGATTCTGCCTATCTCTACTGTCCCATAGACATAAGTAGCAAGGGTACTTTGTAAAGCCAGACTGTTGTCCGAGTAATATGGTAATAATTTTTAAATCTCTACAAATCTTCCATCCTGTGTTGCTCGTAGCCAATTTTATTCAATAGTACTACCATATTCTCATAATTTTCCTTCATAACAGTCGAATGAGCTATGGGTATAGAAGCATAGACGTTGGTATTATGCAGTATCACTGCCTTAATACTTCTTTTAGATGCATCAATAAAAAGTCGCCAATCTATTGCATTGTAGCAATTTTCTTTCATCTCATTCATGAGTCCATTATTGTCGGTGCAATAAGTTAGATCTTCATCCTTAGCAAAATATTTTCGAAATTCTGACTCTCGATTTCGATACACTGATACCTCCGTACGTTGTGCAAGGAATTTTTGCTGCTTCATAAACGAAGCCAAAAACTCCGCTTGGTCCTTAGCCAAACCTAAGTCGCGTATGAGGTCTTTTAATAAGGGTTGTGAAACCAGCTTTGCGCCTGAATCTTTAGTGTCTGCAGAATAGACAGTGGGGCTATCGTCATGGTCGCTCTCGTTTTGGTCGCTCTCAGACTTGTATTCATCAACATTCATCAATTCGTCATTTCTAAGAGGTTCCTTCCATTCTGTTGGACAAGAAAATTTAGTTTCTTTTTTGTCTTTTTTCCAATGATTCAACATTATTCGACATGAATTACAAATTATATTGGGAACCCATGGATGTTCACCAATATTCAAGTCGACAATTCCTTTGTATGTGACTTTGATGTCATCATCTATTTTCTTCAGCAGCGAACTAATTTCGTACTTAGAGCAAATGTAACAAAACATATCACGATTGCTATCACAATTGTGAGATGGATTGTTACTTTTTCTTGTCGCATTGTACGCTACATTAACCAAGTTTCCCACCAATGAAGAGCTGCAGTTGTTGGATGACGACGCCTGAGAGCCTGCTTTTTTACTCTCAACCGCCGATACTGGGGTTCCGAGTCCCTGCATCGAAGCACGTTTTCTACGTGTGTCTGCCATGACGGCATCAAAGCCATTATCCAGGGACTTAGCCGGATAGCGGACAAACTCCGTTGCCCACCGTCACCACGTGGAGGTGCCCTGGATGCAGGCACACGTAAGATATAGAGTAATTCCGAGTGAATTGAATCACTTAAGTTTTTTAATTCCTTAAAAGAACATATTTAGTAGATGCCACCATTTTTGAATTCTTGAAAATTGACTTTCAAATTCTTAAATCAGAGACCCAAAAAAACCCACGACTAACGAATTTCAAGCGTATCCGATGAATTTTTCAAAAACGTATCCGCCATTTTGAATTTTTGAGATCTGACTTCAAATTCGTAATCAGCGACCCCAAAAACCCCTGAGTAACGAGTTTTAAGAGAATCCAATGAAATTTTTAAAAAACGTGTCCGCCATATTGGATCCGCCATTTTGAATTTTAAAATCTGACTTCAAATTCGTAATCAGCGACCCCAAAAACCCCCGAGTAACGAGTTTTTAAGCAAATCCGATGAATTTTTTCAAAAAACGTGTCCGCCATATTGGATCCGACATTTGAATTTTTGAAATCTGACTTAAAATTCGTAATCAGCGACCCCAAAAACCCCGAGTAACGAATTTCAAGCAAATCCGACTAACTTTTTAAAAAACGTGTCCCGCCATATTGGTTTTTTTGAGGTTATGTCAAAATCCTGATCTGATGGGGTTTAAATGGACCTCGGATTCGGATTGAGCGATCCAAAAAACATAAAGTCTTCATAGTGAGACCCCCAGATCAAGAACTTTTATTTTTTTGTGTGGCTGTGAAATCGTCATGCAGTTTAGTTAAAAAATTCAATAAAATGCAGAGTCTTGAGCACCTGAAGACATGAGATGTTAAAAATGTCTTTCTCCAAAAGTGAAAATGCTTCACTGGGTCACGTTCAAAATGGCATCATGCTTCAAAAAGAAAATGGGCTTAGCCTCTCGATGATTATTATTGATGTTTGGTTATAAGTGAGTAATTGTGATGGATTATAAAATAGAACGGCGTGTTGATTTTCGACATGAATAAATCACGTCGGGGTGAGCAATGTGGGAATTTATGTATAGGTTGTTATTTAATTAACTCTAGAAAGATTCCTAACATAGTCCGATTTATTTTATCACAGTATAATTTATTTATTATTTATAACAAAGTACGACTCGAGATATATCTCTATCAAACATTTATACACTTACAAAACGTTCATACCTTTACAGCCTGTCTGTCTGCAAGGATGTCATGGTAATGTACAAGACTAAAACAGTAAAGAAATTCAAATTTATTATCACCTTTTCGCTTACTCTTTATTGCTTCTGGCTGCTAACAAGCAGACAGCATGGCAGAGGTTCTGAAACAACCTGCTTTAGAAGTTTACAAATGAAACTCAATCTCCTCGTTGCTCACGCACCTTAGAAGCGAAAGAGGAGAAAGAGAGGAAAAGTACAATCTGCTCCACATTATTCTTGTGCATTTCGTGACAGCAAAGTAAACATAAACCAAAAAGTTGTTTGAAAAAGAGATGACAAAGTATAATTGTGAACCATTCTTTATTTTTTTAGGGGGTTCTAAAAAATTGAAAGCAATCTTACGTGTTTAAAACATATTTTTAAAATTCAAGATTTTTTGAGAAGCACATAAAACGTCGACGCTTTGATAGAACCTAAAAAATCGGACATGGTTTTTATCAGTGTAAAGATAAGCCATGCTATTTAAGTCATCAAAGTAAAAAAAAAATAAATTTGGTATTAGAAATGCATTGTTTTATTGTGAAAATTACTATGTAACACTCTGATTAGGATTTTCAACGTTTATAATATTACTTAATAAAACAATTTTGCCATGTATTACAAAATATTGTAAGAATTATTATTTTATGAATAGTTTTTAATTTAAATAAGAAAATGTTTTAATTGAACATTAGCTTTTAAATTAAGTTTATAGCAAGGTTTTTCCACCGAACTACTGTTTCTGTTTAGGTACTGTTATGTTCAAAACAAGAAACCTTTTTAAAATTATGGCATAAAGTTCCTCGGTTTTAAATTAGTTTCATAAATGAATTCTAATTTGGGAGTAATGCGGGGCCGCGTGTAATGGCGCGAAGGGGAGGATGGGAGGGGCGGGGAGCTGAGGGGATTGCGTAGCGCGACGGGGAGAGGGGGGGGAGATGGGTACAGAATGGAGAGTTGTATGTTGGCCTGGGCATTTGATGGTAGATTTGCGATATGGGGATGCAGTCGTCGGAATTATAGTATTGTGGATGATGCTTGTTGTTTCGAAGAGTCGGGAGGCGGGATGGGGGGTCGTGGATTATTGATATTACGATTGCGAATAGTTTGATACAGGTTGATAGTAATGTCGTTTTTGGTCCTTGGGACGATTGAATGTGATCGCACTAGTGGGGCTTGTGAGTAAAGGATGAGATGTGGTCGGGTAAATTATGTGGCTTCGTATGTTGGAGGGGAATGCAATATTTTGAGGGATATTTGATGGATGGGAATGTTTGGACGATACGTGATCAGTGGGAGAAGAAGAGCTTCAGTGGCGTAACTGAGGATTAAGTCAATGAGTCTACTAAATTGTATATTAAGAGAATAATTTATTTTAAAAACCAACAAAAAAAGAAAAGATTTAACAAAAATACAGTGAGTATAATTAAAAATTATAGATCTTACTTAAAGAATAACGATATTTCTGGAGGGTATGGGATGATTATATGGTAATCCAATCTCAAATGGTGTTGAGCGATAGAACGTAAAAGGGGTCCTTGGGGGCTAATTGTCCTTAATGGGGTTTAGTTAATTAGTCCCTTCTTGTCTACACTAATGTTAATAGTGTATTGTATTGTGAAAATTATCTGCTTTTCTTCCAGGACGGTTTCTGTCAGCCTCTTCGAGCAAATTTCGATGTTTCGAAAATTTGGATATGAATTGTTTCAATAATTATGACCTTCTGTTGATAGTTGAGTTTATTTCCAAATTTATAATTCTTTGGAAATTGTTTAAAATTTGATACATTTGCAAATTGATAAATATTAATGAGGTGTGTTCGATTTAAAATTCTCTTCAAAGTCTATACTTTGGCGGGAAAATAGTTCAATTTTAAAGATGTTATGTTTTCAAAAATAATACTTGGGGTGGATATTACTGCTCACTTTTAATGATATTACTTTGTGTTTCACTCGTTAGACGATCTTATGTGTAATGGTTTGATTTCCTAACAAAATTACTCTTTGTTTTTAATCAGAAAAGATACCCCTTTTTATATCAAACAAAATTAGCTGGTTTTTCTAGTTATGACTTCCTTCATAGGTCAATGCTTTTTGAATCGTTGTCGTTTGGTCGCGACGTTCCACTGAACAATTTGTTTGGAAAGTCCCATGGATCCTCCCTGTGCGACAAGGCCTCCTTTACTCAAGGTTTGTTTGAGTTTTTAAATTAATGCTGATTCGACTTACTCGTCATTTATAGCAACATGTATGTTATACATATTTTGATTTTCATCCACCGTGTCGAAGGTTGTTGAAGATCGTTGAAATTGATGCACAATTATTATTCTAATTGACTTGATTCCACATTACTTTTCTTCTTTTATTGTAAATGAAGCTTGTAGTAGATCGGTCTAAGCTGATGCACGGATCGTTATTTCTTTTTAACATGGTTTCAAAATATTACTCTTCTGTCTTTAGTATGTTTATACTTTATAAATTCGTTTTGATGGCATATAAGATATATAATAATACCCATATTTATAAAAATATACTGAATATAATGCAATAATATGAAAGAGTTATTTCAAATACAACATATATAACATATAAGTAAAATCATAAAGGAATTAAACATGTAAATATTATACTTAAATTAAGTATATGTGAAGAGAAGTTACGGCAGTAACAGTTCTCTTATTTTTTGCTTGTCCCGATTTATGGAACAAGTAAAAAAGTATATCAAGCAAAAACAAATAAAAATATTTTCACTATTTTTGGCATTACGTTTCTACCAAAAAGGTGATTTTATAAATTACCTATTTAACTAGATATTTGTTCTTTGTTTTTAATTCTTTATAGTTAATTATTCTTTTTTTTAATTATTGGGATAAAAAACAAAACAATTCCCACATAGTACCATGTTTTGAGGTATAG
>CM065486.1:31599422-31628422 GCA_032873175.1 Leptopilina drosophilae
TTTTGTAGTGTCCTCATAATTAATAACATTTTCTTATCAATATGAATGATATATATCGAGAATAAAAAAAATTAAAAGTACCCATCATGGAGAAACAGAGGTACCCCATTTGACCCGCCTACCCCATTTTGACCCACTCTACCCTATTACTTTCGTAGAGATTTTTACTCAGAGTACTAGTAATCCGTACCTACACAATGACGCCCCTGGCGAAAGTGATTTACCAAGTCTCCCCACGTGGGTATACATTTGGGAAACATTTGGTAAACGGCTTTATAAGTCTGTTAATAGACAAAATTTGATGAAAAAAATTATTGCAAATTGAAAAGGAACAGTCAGAGAGTAAAATTGTTTAAATACTTTTACAAAGAAAGCTGTAAATAATTAATAAGTGACTTAAATGTGTGACGATTCCACTGCAATATAAAAGCATTGTTATTTTTTGTATTTACTTTCTGGAAACGTTGTGAATTCGGGAAAAAATAGTTTCAATTATTAAAAGAACGTAAAAATATTAATTAAATCTATTAATAAGACTAATTGAACAATAAATAATTGTCATTTAATGAATATTTATGGTAAAGTGATATGTAAATAATATCTACTTTACCATCAACGTTTTCTATTTTCGCATTAGAAGTTTTTGTTTCTAGGTAACTCAAGTAAGGTTATCCACGTAGTTCTGATTCGATTAATAGATGCCTCAACAATCGTTTTCTTATTGAGATTTACGGTCTAATAGAATTTCTATTTTAATATTTTTAAAGTTCTAGTGTGTATAGCGAAAGGCAATTTCGATGAAGGGATAATTGTTTTTTTTTTGTTTTGGTAAGTATGGAATATGATTTTCTCGGCCGAAATACAAGTCCCCCAGACACTCAAAATTTAACTTCTAAATTTAAACATTTTTAATACATATTCTTACAAGAAATGTTATTGCGCATCTTTTTTTCTTATGAAAACTTTTTCCATCTATTATCGTTTTCCAAATATTTAGGAAAAACTGTTTTTTTGATAACTGTAAATTTAATGACATTTTTCACTTCAACTTGCGATATTTCAGACAAATTTTTTTAATGAAACAAAATGAAAAATACGTCTTAAGATGTTCTACGAATTTTAAAATAAGAAAAAAGCTATTTTCTTTATAAACAAAATTGTTATTAATTGTTTTCTTTATGAATGTAAAAAGTATAAATTACAATCTTCAAGGCTCTCGTTTAACGGGCGAATTTTAAGTAACAGTGAATTTCTAATGAGAAAGTTGTTCATTAGGGTCCAAAAAAATTTTCAGGAAAATAATCAAATTAATAATTAATTAGTGTTAAAATAGAGAATGTTAAAAGTTTATAGCTACGAAAAACCTCTTCATCGAAATTGCCTTTCGCTATACACACTAGAACTTTAAAAACATTATAAAATAAAAATTCTAATCGACCATAAATTTTTTTAAGAAAACGATTGTTGCGGCATCTATTAATCGAGTCGAAACTACGTGGATAACCTTACTTGAGTTACCTAGAAACAAAAACTTCTAATGCGAAAATAGAAAACGTGGATGGTAAAGTAGATATTATTTACATATCACTTTACCATAAATATTTATTAAATGACAATTATTTATTGTTCAATTAGTCTTATTAATAAATTTAATTAATATTTTTACGTTCTTTTAATAATTGAAACTATTTTTTCCCGAATTCACAACGTTTCTAGAAAGTAAATACAAAAAATAACTTTGCTATAATATTGCAGTGAAATCGTCACACATTTAAGTTAATTATTAATTATTTAAAGCTTTCTTTGTAAAAGTATTTAAACAATTTTCCTTTCTGATTGTTTCTTTTTAATTTCCAATAATTTTTTTATCAATTTCTGTCTATTAACAGACTTATAAAGCCGTTTAACAAATGTTTTTAAATGTATACCCACGTGTGGAGACATATAGTAAATCACTTTTGCCAGGGGTACCTCACAACGACGGGCGAAAGAAATGCCTGCGCGTCTGTCCACGTCTTGACAAAATAATGCTGGTGTAGGGAGCTATATATTTTCTTGTTTTCTTTTTATAAATAAAAATAAAATAGCCAGTACGTCCAAAAAATATTTCTTTAAGTAATTAACACTCTACATGTGTATTATTATTCATAAGTTTCACTCTTTTATCACATTCATTCTTACAATTAACAATATAACATATCGTAAAATCTTAACATCTATACAGAACTAATTAAATTTTACGAATTTTGATCAGGTTTTTGTATCAACATTAAGCTGAAGTACTCCTTTAGTTAATATACACGTTACAAACACAAATTATTATGATTAAATAATTAAATTTAATTTTTTTCTAACAAGTTACACTTTTCTTATTTTGAAGAATCTGTGTCTACATTGAACCACCTTTAATAAAACACTACAATTTACTTCAAAAATAATATTTCCACTTACACATTGTAAAAAATATTATTTTCACTCAAAAAAATAGAAAATTGTTGTTAAAGAGTTATTATTTGTTAATATAGGAGATTAATATATTTTGATGTCAGGTTAAGTAGGTAAAGTGACAGTTTGAGTTTATCTCGTTCACAATTGTGATGAAAGCATGTCTTCTAGTATTTTTCTTACTAATTAGTAGAGCAGACAACTTTACCACTCTTAAAATTGAAAATTCTTTGTTTTTTCGGGTGGTTCAATGATGCCGCACTCACTGCATTCACATGACATTCACAACAAAAATTGTTTATAATAAATTTGTGTAAGGCTTAAAATTCTTTATCACATCAGAATATTGAAGTTGACACCCTAAGCGACATAAATCACAAGTTTACTAATTTTTAAAACTTCCTATTTCAATAAAAAAAATTCATTATATTTCCACAAAATTTTTTGTTTTGTACGTGAAAAACAGTTTTTTTCGTTTTTCTTTGTAAATAATAAACCTACGTGCTCGAAATTTTTAGACGTAGTCGCTTTCGGTAATACTAATTTATATATTAAATAAGAAAAAATTCCACTCAGTCATTTCTTAGAAAATTAAAGTGGTTCACTGTTGACGCTGGTTCAATGTAGCCTACTCTCCCCTATACCTTTTTCGATAAAGTGAATCATAAATTATATTTTTTATAATTCAGTCATAAAAACGGCGTTTTTTGGTACTCTGGAGATAAGTAGAAAACTGTCTTCTCTTAAATAGAGCGTCATACGTGCTCTTATTTGTACGGAGTGCAAATAAGACTACCCCAGAGTACGAAAAAGAAAAATAATGTAACGACTGCGATGAACCAAGTGAGAAGGACAGAATGAGTCGACGTTTTTATCGAGAATAGTAGCACACAGTCAAAACAGTTCCTCAACATAACCTCACTTTTTATCAACTGTCAGAATAATTAATATTTAGAGCCTATGCTTTTTTAACATTAATACTGAAATGAATTGTTTACCTTTAAATTGTCAATGAAAATTAATCTTTTGAGTCGGTTTTTTTTCAGTCGGGGGGCTCTGCCTCCAACCGCCTGGCAGGGGCTCAGTCCCTAGACCCCGTCAGGAGAAGACCCTCCGATCCCCCCGCGCGACAAAACGTTTTTGTACGTTTGAATGTATATCAGTAAACTAGTTTTGCAACAAATCTGGGTGTCTCATTTTTAACGCCTTTTTTATGACTTTATTATAAAAAGTATTGTTCGTAACTTGCGTGATAACAATAAATGGTATTATTAATTTAAAATTACATATTTCAATTATTAAAATATAATGTTAATGATTTTATTTATGAATTTTTTATTAATTAATTAGTAGTTCATTAAAAATTAATTAACTAATTATTAAGCGATTATACATGAATTGAATATTTTAAAAAATAGATAAATGATTAAAATGAATATAAAAATTAAAATTAAATAACTTAACTAAACATTTTTCTTTGTTTATAAATTTATTGAAAATATTGTATATAAAAAAATACACTTAGTGAATGTTATATCGTACATTTGCGACATAATAAATATAATGTATGTTTAAACTATGCTTTTTCTCATTTTAATAAACTGAAGTTGGAGTCAATGGTGCTAACAATCACGTTTAAATCATTAACTGTATGTGTGATGAATAAAGGAAAACTCTGGATCATCTTCGTTAAAATTAAATAAAATTATTCCTGGCTTATCTACTTCTCCATTAAAAGAGATCCAGAAAATAACTAACAAATTTTCAATTCGCAAGTCATTTGCGAAATTCATACAAGCAACATACCATAATGGGCCTAAAAATCGCATTATTCTCAGGTAATGAATAAGGAAGTAGTGTTTTTGTTTAAAACAATTTGGAAATAATTCTTGCAATAGAGTTAGATATTCTTTTATCGTGTAATCTAAGAGGTTAACGGAACCAAATTGACAACACTTTGAACTCACACATAATGTTATGTGCTGCAAAAGAATTATAAGTCGCCAATGTTTCAAATCTTCCAGTACTAAATAAGCAATCATCATTGATAAATTTCGAATTAAACACATCTTTTCACTTGCTGACATTCAAAATGTTTGATTTTTTAAATGAGTTTCTTAAATTCAGGTGACTTATTTCTTCTTGTAACCTAGAAATGTTGGATCACTTTGACGTCAGGCTACGGTCGCTGCGCATGACAGTAGTGACGTGATCACACACACAGGTGTGTAATAGTATTGGTACGGATTACTACTATTCCGAGTAAAAATTTCGCTCTGCAATAGTAAAAGTTGCTTCTTGCAGAAGCAATCTTTATCTTTCGTAGTATTAAATATAAGAATTTCTACCAGTAATATTCACAACATATCGAATATAAAAAGTAATACAAAACTGACATTTCCTACTTTAAACATTAATTTCTTAATAATTTAATGTTAATTTATCCTAAAAAATAGATCAATATCATCCTGGGATATTCCTTTAAATAGTTTTTTGTTCTACCTGCACGGAAAGAATGTCATTTCGGGCACTTAAGGCTGGCGCAAAGTAGCACATTCTGCCCGGGAGTAGGGGAAGCGGGCGGAAAATACTTTACAGCCCGCTGACGTCACACAAGCGGGCGGTAAAATATTTTCCGCCCGCTCTGAAAGTATTTTACGCTCGCATGTTAATTCTTTGTTTTTTTTCTGTAGAAATTAATAAAAATAAAGCTTATTGCTCAAAATAGAAAATAATATAACCAGAGACCGTCTCCAAAGTTTAGTTTTGTTTCAGTTTCTGAGTCAACACGAAACTAAATTAACAAACTGAATTTAGTTTCGAGTCGACACAAAACTAAACTAACTAAATTATCACGTCCTGGCACTTTTTCAGGAGACTTTTCATCCTGACACCTAGACAGCCTGCACTAGGTAAATCACTAGGTGTCACTAGGTTTATCATTATAGACTTCAAAGAGTCAACATTTATATAGAGTTTAATTTTTGACTAAAATGAGCGTTTGATCGTGCGTACCCTCAATGCCATACTTTCCATGCAGTTTGGACAAAAAATTATGTTCGCATTATGGGCGCAAAGGTGATTAAGACTCCGGCGAGATTTCGGGACCTCGGGGACACTTTCGCTCCCTCGGCTTCGCCTCGGGCGCTAAATTGTGTCCCCTCGGTCCCTTCATCTCGCCATTGTCGCAATCACCTATTTTGCGCCCTTGATACGAAAATAACTATTCCTAACGAAATACGAAGTGACGACGAATTCGTCGTATTTTCGTATGACACCCATCCGCCAGGGATATTAGACGCACGGACTCTGTGAAAGACCCGAAGAGCGATTGGACGGTCAGCATGTGAAAGAGAAAATTTTTTATTTCCTCTTTGAAATTACAAGGAGGAATCGCACTTGCACTTGGACTTCCTACCTGCCTTTTGCACCTATTCTGGAACCGCCTTGAAACTCAGTTATTTTCACATGCTTTCAATTATACTAGGTATAGATACCAAATTCAACCCTTCAATTTACCATGTTCATGAAAAAAATGTAAATTCCTATTCATTTACCAAAATGAGAAGGTCGAAAAATTTTTCAATATTCGGTCTTCTACTGCTGCTTTTTTTCGACCTTCTCATTTTCATAAATGAATAGAAATTTACAATTTTTTCATGAAAATGGTAAATTGAAGTATTGAATTTAGTATCTATACCTCGTATACCTGAAAGCATGTGAAAATAACTAAGTTTCAGTCTAAAACAAAATGTACATTTTCGCATGGTGTTGAAAATTACTATCGTTCGGCAATGTAAAATCATTCGTTTGTAATTTAAAGAAACAAATGAGCGGATGGGAAGAAGAACTCGCCGAGACGCTCAGCTGCACGCTGTATTGTCAGTCAAGAGTTCCAAATGCCAATAAAATTAAAGTTTGAAATTTTGAATTTTAAAAAGTGATACATTATAGAAAATAAAGAGGCGCATCTTTTTTTCCTTTAAAATTTTTTTATAGGACAATTAGTTTAAATAATAAGTGCAAAAAACTAAAAAAAATTAATTTTCATTTTTCATTCAATTTTAAAACATAAATCATCGTAGTTAAGACAAATATTGATAAAATTAATCGGTATTTAATATACAAACTCGTTAGAGTCTATAGAAGACGATAACATATCAAAAAACTTAAAAATTAATAATTGTTTAACAATATTTGATTGTTATTAATGATCTACCAGCAATCACATCTTTTTACCTTCGCCGACAAAAAGTCAGTAAGGAAGTTTCAAATTAAAAGAACTTCCAGTGAAACATTTGTTCTTCAATGTATAAAGATGTTTCCTGGAAAATTTCAAATTGATTTATTGAAAAGTTTAGAAAATATCGAAGTTTAAACAAATTGCGCGTGGCGCGCTAGCGAGTCGTTGTGTATAGAGAATAATATTCTGTTTATTATAAATGATCTGCTTCTCATAACTTTTACATATACAATTATTTACTATCGCAAATAAATTGTTTTTATTTTATTTGTATTGATAAATTAAAATTGATTGAATGTTTAAATTAATAAAATTTTACTAAATAAATCGAATAAAATTTGGTTTTATCTATATGAATAAACATTTTTCTTATTAATTTGTTATTTAAAAATATTTTTATGTATAGCATTTTCAGATATTTATAAAAATAATAATAATATGGATAAAATTAATGTGTATCTAGTACTTTATTAAATATGTTATTAAAATTCTTTAACATTAGTTTCAGTTATTTGTTAACATTTACTTATATTTAAAAAATATGTAATTAATTTTTTTCACATATTAAAATTTGTTTAATTATAACAATTTAATATAAGGTTTGAATATTATATATTTCATTTAAAAAATGTTTAAATAATTTTATTATTTATTATTATAAAAGTTTTATATAATGAGAAGCAGATCATTCATAATAAACAGAATATTATTCTCTATACACGGCTACTCGCCAGCGCGCCACGCGCAATTTGTTTAAACTTCGATATTTTCTAAACTTTTCAATAAATCAATTTGAAATTTTCTAGGAAACATCTTTATACATTGAAGAACAAATGTCTCACTGGAAGTTCTTTTAATTTGAAACTTCCCCACTGACTTTTTGTCGACGAAGGTAAAAAATTATACGCATAAATTATAACTGAGTGTATTATATATATTGTACATATGAAATGCATACTCCTGCATATATGAATAATTGCTATTAAATTTTATTTATTGTAGGGGAGAGTGGGGCAAACCGGGTCCCCTAACGGTTTTTTGACTCTTGTGACTAAACGAATCAACCGATTTTATTTTATGAGGGCTTGTTTGAAAGATCATTTAATTACGCAACTTTTTCCCAAAGACGCTTGTACTTCATCTTTTATTGTTTATTGCTGTGTTAACTTTAAAAAAATTTGCAAACGGTCCGGTTTGCCTGGGGTAAACCGGATCCCCCTTGGGGCAAACCGGACCGTTTGGTTTTTTATTAATAATATTGCATTTACATAATCTACAAAAATAAAAAAACATAATGAATCATGAAAAAAATGATTGTAGTAATGAAAATAATAATTTGGGATTGAATTTTAATTAAATAAAGATTTTTTTTAATAAATAAATAAAAATGTTTGTCATTATCAGAGAAACAATATTAAAGGGTCCAATTCTCATTGGAAGACAATTATTATTCATTGTAAGTAAATATTTTAATAAAAGAAACATTTTATTTAAAAATAATTTTTATGAAACTTTAATTCAATGGAAATATCCTATGGCCGGTTTGCCCCACCGAAAACGGTCCGGTTTGCCCCACAGGCTAATTTTGAGAATAAATGTTTGTCAAAAAGAAACGCTTTGCAAATTCATGAAAGTTTTTGGTGGTAAATATTCCTGAGGTGTGTACCTTCATAACCCAAAACCTAATATTTGGAAATATTACACGATTTCCTCAGAATTTCCTTAAGAAAAAATTCGTAAGTGTAGAAAAAATCTAAAAAAAAGACTTTTGCTCCCAGCGTTGCACAAACAAAAGTAAAAAATGTCAAATTGAAAGAATAAGATATACTACACATGGTTGTTTCAAATTTCTAAATAGCACTTTTGACAATTTCGCCATTTCGGAAATATTGAGGAGGGTCCGGTTTACCCACCGGTCCGGTTTGCCCCACTCTCCCCTATTATATAATATTTTATTAATTAATTATTATTTCTGTTTAAACTTAAGAATTCAAAAAAGTGAAAAAGAATATGTTAGAGATAATATAATGAATATGAGAATATATTAATTACTAGTTTGTTGTTATTTGTCAGAAGTTATTGGAGGATAAAAAATTAGTATTTTATATCGTCGCTTGGGGGCAGCAACATGCCGACTCAGCTAAACGGTGAAAAAGATGCCGTTTCAAAAAGAAAAGTGAAAAAATGCCATTTTGCGAAAGCGCTGAGAAATATACCTTCTTCAAACGAACGGTGAAGAACATGCCTTTTCAACCGTTAATATTAAATATAATATTAAATAAATAAATAATTAATATAATAATATTAATAATTATAAATTAATCAATTAATTAAATTAATTAATTAATCATTAATTGTTTATAATAAATATAATATTATTAATTATTTATAATTAATATAATATTATTACACTGGAATCTGGATCGGTGAGACTGATCGGGGATGGCTTCTCACCGATCCAGTGGATCAGTTGAGACTGAAAAGCAAACAAACAGGACCGTACGAAGTATTTTATGCGTGCACGTTTCTTTTTAAATTTCATTATAATATTTTAATATTTATTTTCATTAGTTTCTCCTGCCTCAATCTTCGTAGCCATTTCATATCTTTGTTTATTTGTTAAATAATGATTTATTTTTCGTGTTTCTGTAAATGCTTTAATAGCATCGGACACTGCGAACCTTTTTTCTCTACAGTTATGTACGGCACTGATCGACACTTTAGAGTCCCCGCTCGGCCCTCTACCTTTCCTCGCCTATAAACTATGTAAACAGAGTCTCAGCGATCCAGAGCTCACCGATCCAGATTTCAGTGTAATATAATATGAATATTAAATATTAACGGTTGAAAAGGCATGTTCTTCACCGTTCGTTTGAAGAAGGTATGTTTCTCAGCGCTTTCGCGAAATGGCATGTTTTTCACTTTTCTTTTTGAAACGGCATCTTTTTCACCGTTTAGCTGAGTCGGCATGTTGCTGCCCCCAAGCGACGAAATATCCTATTTAAATCAAAAATTGGATTGATTTTTAAAAGAATCATGATTTTTGACAGCCCTGTGACGCTGTGTCACTCATGATCATGCGTGTTGTAAACATTTTACACTGAAATCTGGATCGGTGAGCTCTGGATCGCTGAGACTCTGTTTACATAGTTTATAGGCGAGGAAAGGTAGAGGGCCGAGCGGGGACTCTAAAGTGTCGATCAGTGCCGTACATAACTGTAGAGAAAAAAGGTTCGCAGTGTCCGATGCTATTAAAGCATTTACAGAAACACGAAAAATAAATCATTATTTAACAAATAAACAAAGATATGAAATGGCTACGAAGATTGAGGCAGGAGAAACTAATGAAAATAAATATTAAAATATTATAATGAAATTTTAAAAGAAACGTGCACGCATAAAATACTTCGTACGGTCCTGTTTGTTTGCTTTTCAGTCTCAACTGATCCACTGGATCGGTGAGAAGCCATCCCCGATCAGTCTCACCGATCCAGATTCCAGTGTAGTTTTAAATTTTCAATTTAAACTGTCGCTTGTCAAGTTTCGTTCAGTTGATTTGAAATGGAATACTTGAGTGCTCACAAGTGTTCAGTGCATGGCTGTGAAAGCCAAAAAAGTGGAAATAAAAAAATTCCCATACACTATTTTCCAAAGAAGGAAATTGTGGGTGCGAAGTGGCTGAAAGTATGTAAAAGTGACTTTTTGAATTCTTTGAAGTACAAAGAAATTGTAAAGAAGCAGTATTTTATATGTCATAATCATTTCGCCGAGAAGGATTATTATAAAACGGCAAAGGTATACCGTTTAATTAGTGATTCTTCACCTACAAACAACTTGCCACTCATGCTTATGAAAAATTTATTAAATGTGGAAATATATTCTGCTCATCCAGAGGAAAATAGATCAGCTGCTGTTCCTTCTTTTGTAGAAGTAAGTGAATAATATAATAGCATTATGAATTAATAACATTTCTTGAAAAACGTAATTACAAACATATAATATAAACACTTTACGAATTATCAAACTTTATTAAAAACAATACTAGAAACTAACTTTCAACTCCTAATAGAATAAATTAATAAAATAATATCACAATTATTATAAATGAAGATTTTAATTTTTACTTTGAAATCACTGAAAAAATTTAAAGCGCACTGCTGACTTTAATGCGAGACAGCAGCGTGCTTTGTCATAAGGGATAGCAGATAACCTTAAAAAGCGAGCATCTCTCTTTTTCGGAGGCAGCAGTTACCCCTGAAAGAGTAATGGCACGGTCACACCTCGGCTGCCTGCCTGCCTGCCTGCAGGTCGTCATGGCAATACATAAGAGTAAGAGAGTCAGACAATTTAAATTATTCGTCTCCTCTCTCCCACTCTCGTGGCGGCTGCCTGCGCAGGCAGGCAGGCAGCTGAGGTGTGACCGTGCCATAACTGCTCGCTTTTTGCGGTTAACTGCGTTCTTTTCTGATAGAGTGTGCTGCTGTCCTGCAAAAAAGAAAGCATCTATCTCTACAAAGACAGCAGCGTGCTTTTAATTTTTTCAGTGGCAATATTTAAGTATGAATTGTTATTTGTTATGATGGAGTTGAAAAAGTTTATTAATGAAAATCTTTTTTTATTTTAATATTGATGCGTTATATTTAAATAATATAGTTATTGGAAAATTTTTTCGTTAATTAACGTTATAGACTGTAACTTAATTTTTTACACAATGAATGTTAATAACATTTCCCTGATTTCCAGACAAAACCTTTTCACTGACTTTAAAAAATATTCTGATTCAATATAAAAATTGATTAGATAATTAAAAAAATGTCCCATTTCATTTATTTTCGAATTTCTCTAATTGTAAAATTATTCAAAAATATCAATAACTTCATTTTTAAATAAATTTGTAGGTAATTTTAATTATTTTTCCATAGGAATTAAATTTCTTAACAAAATTAGAATTAAAACCTTTTTGAAATTCAACATTATCGATTTCTCCGAATCTTTATGAAAATAATTGAATGTTTTCGTAGATTTAAATTAACAAATTTTTTTAATAATTAAATTTTGTGATATTTGTTCAAATTTTTAAAAATAATTTAATTTTTACGAAGAATTTTATTAATTTTAAAAAAAATTTAATTTTTTTGTCTTTTCCAGGCTTCGCACTCCATTATGAGTTTAAAAAAGTAAGAAAAAGTAGCCCTGATGACAAAAAAAAGTAGGAAATAGTAGCATCGATGACAAAAAAAAAATTAAAAAATTTCATTAAAAACTTTTTTAAAAAAAGAACAATAAAAACAAAAATAGTAATAAAAGAATAGGAAAAAAAACAAATAGTTAAGAAAAAAGACAAAAATCGTAAAGGAGCATTCAGACCTCTGCAGACTGCCTGCCTGTGCAGCCAGAAGATTGTTCACACCTCACTTTTCCCGTTGAAAAATGCGGGAAGATTTGAATTTTAATAGATATTTAAATCTTCCCTCATTTTTCAACGAGAAAAGTGAGGTGTGAACAATCTTCTGGCTGCACAGGCAGGCAGTCTGCAGAGGTCTGAATGCTCCTTAAAGAAACGAATAGTAAGGGTACAGTCACACGATCAATGCATCTGCATGATGCATGCATGCACAAACATTTGACTGTTCACACCTCAATTTTTCGCTCTCGAAAAATCATTTTTCTGGCGGGATATTTAAAATTGATTAAAATTTAAAAATAACGTACTACTAATTATTACAATAAAAAATAAAAAAAAATTGAACGTTTATTATAAGGAATTAATTGTAAATAAATTTCTCTTAATTTGTGGCATATTTTAATATTGCGAATTTTTATAATTTAAAATATGCCACAAATTAAGAGAAATTTATTTACAATTAATTCCTTATAATAAACGTTCAATTTTTTTTATTTTTTATTGTAATAATTAGTAATACGTTATTTTTCAATTTTAATCAATTTTAAATATCCCGTCAGAAAAATGATTTTTCGAGAGCGAAAAATTGCGGTGTGAACAGTCAAATATTTGTGCATGCATGCATCATGCAGATGCATTGATCGTGTGACTGTAACCTGAAGCCAAAAATAAAATAGAGAAAATAGTAACAAAAAATTGGACAAGTACGAGTTGTACTCGCACTGCAATGGCGGGTTTTTATAAAATTAGTTTTTTAAGCAAAGCATGTAGATAATTAAAAAAGTAAAGTGGTTCTCAAAAACCCAAAAATAAAGAACCAAAACTAGAAAAACAAGGAGAAACAGATGAATTTTAAGAATTTCGGTTTTTTAAATTTTTTATAAAATTAGTTTTTTAAGCAAAGCATGTAGATAATTAAAAAAGTAAAGTGGTTCTCAAAAACCCAAAAATAAAGAAGCAAAACTAGAAAAACAAGTAAAAACAGATGAATTTTAAGAATTTCGGTTTTTTAAATTTTTTATGACATTAGTTTTTTTAGCAAAGCACGTAGATAATTAAAAAAGTAAAGTGGTTCTTAAATTTTGTCTAAGGAATTCAATTATTTCAATTATTTTCATAAATACCAAAATTTTTCCGATTTACTAAATTCTTTTAAATATTATTTTTAAAAAAAATATTCCTCATAAGAATTCAATTCTTTTCACAAATTTACATAACATTAAAAAAATAATTCAATTATTTTCAAAAGTAATATAATTCTTCGCCGAAATTCAATTATCTTTATAAATAATTAAATTGTTCTCTACAATTCAATTATTTTCAAAAATTTTAATAAAATTCTACGCAAACATTTAATTATTTTCATAAATATGTAATAACATTCTTTTGAAGGTTTCAATTACTTTTATAAATAGTAAAATTCTTTGCACAAATTCAATTAGTATCAATAAATTTTAATGAAATTGAATTAATCAAATTTTTCAATTATAATTATGAACAGTCAAGATTGTTTTTTGAAAAAATGTTTAAAAAAATTTGTTTAATTCAATTATTTTCCAAATTTTAGATTCATGTTCGAAATGAAATAAATAAAAATTTGATGAGAAAATAAAACCGGGAAAAAACAGGGAATTTAAAAGTTAAACACAATTTCTAATCAGTCACTATTGATAGAGTAAATGTCGGTAAAATTATTTCCTATTATCTGATTGGCGGTCGTTTTTCATTAACGATTTTAGTTTTAACACTATTTGTTGAGAAAAGTAGCTTTTAGTAGCATTAGGCTAAAAAAAAGTAGCCAAAAAGTAGCCTTGTATCAAAAAAGTAGCAAATAGTAGCTTTTAGTAGAAGAGTGCGAAGCCTGCTTTTCCCTATTTTCCATGATCTGTGGCAACCCTGTTATACTGTCCAATTCAAATAATAATTTTTTTTGCATACATAATTTGGGAAAAAAATAGAAGTTCAAACAAATTTGTTTTGTAATTACACTTTATGTTTGATTTTAGATCGTACATATGAGCGGCTGGATTCCATAAGGGCATGTAAATTTTTCTCGGCCGAAATCGAAGACCCCTGGAAACTCAAAAATCAACTTCTGAATTTAAATGTTTAAATTATATGAGGCATTCCATTTCAAAACGACCCCCTTTATAAGCAATTGCTATTGTAAGGCAATTTTCAAATAATTATTTCTCCTATGTTTTGGATTCAAACTTTATTTACTATTAGTGTTTTCAAAAGAAAAATTTCTTAACTTTACAATAGTATAAAATTCTTCTTAAAAAATAATATTCTTTATGAAAAAAACTAAGTTTGAAAGATAACCTTTTAAATATCTCAAAACACGTTACATCCGATTTTCTTGAAAGTTATGTCAAAATAAAGCTTAAATATTCTAGTTTCATTTTCTGCCAACATTATAATGGACAATTCAGGGGAATTTATAAAATTAATTTATTTCTATAAGAATTTCAAAGGTTATAATAATGTATTTACTGAGCGGAATTTATTTTTTTTAAGTTTTGCACAGTTTAACCTCTGATATCTTTGTACAATTTAATTAATTTCTTAAATTCCCCTGAATTGTCCATTATAATGTTGGCAGAAAATGAAACTAGAATATTTAAGCTTTATTTTGACATAACTTTCTAGAAAATCGGATGTAACGTGTTTTGAGATATTTAAAAGGTTATCTTTCAAACTTAGTTTTTTTCATAAAGAATATTATTTTTTAAGAAGAATTTTATACAATTGTAAAGTTGAGAAATTTTTCCTTTGAAAACACTAATAGTAAATAAAGTTTGAATCCAAAACATAGAAGAAATAATTATTTAAAAATTGCCTTACAATGGCAATTGTTTATAAAGGGGGTCGTTTTGAAATGGAATGCCTCATATGTATCCTTATATTTTATATATTATATATATTTTAAAAATTTTAATTCAGATGTTGGATTTTAAGTGTCCAGGGGACTTTGATTTCGGCCGAGACATGCCCTTATGGAATCCAGCCGCTCATATATATAGTCCACGATATGGAAATCGTGCCTCTTTTTGAACCTCCACATTTATTCAAATGTCTGAGGAACAATCTGCTGAACAAGGATTTGGAGTTCAATTTCAAGGACAATAATAAAGAAGATAATAGAACTTTTGCAGAATGGAAACATCTGATTTCTGCATTTGAAATTGACCTCTATGAACATAATCGGATAAGATCCATGAGACGTTTATCCTGATCTGATAAACAAAATGTCAGTAAAACATTGCTATCAAGTCTTTAGTGAAACTGTATCGTCAACGATGCAGGCACTAGCTAGAGGATCGAATTGGAAAACATCTTTGGGAGAAAGAAAACTTCCAGTTGAAGCTAGAAATACATCTGCAGTTTTCAATTTCTTCAACAAACTTTCTGATTCGATCAATGGTAGCAATGAATTGGATATTAACAGTGTTTATAAAGGAAAAGTTACAGATAACTCCTATCATTTAAGTTTTTTTTAAAAAGCATGCACTGAACTTCTCAAAATGAGATTCGTTGACAAAGTACAAAACAACCCGTGAAAAAACAACCTCCAAGTTATTACCTCTGAAATACATGCCGATGTTTAAAATCTTTTACAGAGAATAATGGTTTCCATTTATACAGAAAATAATATTTGTGCCACAGCAATGGAATACTTGAAAAAGAAAATTAGACCGAAAATATTTACATGTAAACTGCATAAAGATAATGTGATAAATAATTTTTTAACGCTGAGTATTGTGCAATATATGTATACGTTCTACTGCAGCTTATTTTAATGGTATTTTGAAAGAAGCTTATCGCTTTTTGAATGAAAATTTTAAAGAAAAGGAAAAAAAGAAAAATATATTTGTATGCAAGGCAATTGAGAGAAGAGATAAATCAATAAAATCTAAGCATACATTTCCCACTTTATCAAGAAAAAATAAGTTATTGCCTTATGAAATAGAAACACATGGAAAGCATTAGAGTGCTTCATTTTTCAATATGTTTCTAATGCACTAACACTTTTGTGCACTTTTAAGCAACAACAAAAATTATCTAGTCATTTATCAGCTTTAAATGCACTTTGAATGTATTAGCATATTTATTTATGTCAAATGCACTTAAATATCTTGGTAACGAAAATACTGAAATTTGATTGTAAAATCTCTAAGATTATTACAAATACATATAATTTTAACAGATGTTTTAACTAAAATTAATATATAAAGCATTTAAATGCTCCACAACGGATGTTAGAATTGATTATATTTCAAATATCCAAATTGTATTTAATTTATAAATTAAAAAAAAAGAAATATATTTAAAAGCTTATTATTTATGAAGAAAAAGAAATTTAATGCTTTTAAAATAAATACAAAAACTATTAAGCATTTACGTGCTTCAATTTTGTTTTTTATATTTGTTAACGCGCCATCGAAAATGAAAAAGATTGAATGTATTTTTTAGCAAAATAAGAACATACTGTGATATATAAACAAATATTATATGCTATTATACATTTTAATGTTTGCATAAAAAATGTATTTCATTCCTCTTTTGAAATGATAACATGTAAATATAAAAAATATATATTAATGAATTCTGATAAAATCTATTCGCAGATTGAAATTACTTGTTTTTTCTGCTTTTTGTTTCCTAATTTGTTTAATATTTTTTATTTTAAATTCTGTATAATCGGAAAAAATATAATAAGAAAAATGGATAAAACCAAATTGTTTTGAACTAAACATGTTATATTGAAAAAAATAAATTGTTGTTAAATTTTTTATACAAAATTTTTCAAACTAATTGAATTTCTGCGAAGAATGTTATTAAACTTTTTTAAAATAATTAGTTCTTTCGAAAATATAACAAGTTTTTAAAACATAAATAAAGTCCTGTCATAATTTTGATTAATTATGACAATAATTTATGGTCATGAATTTTTTATTTTTTGTATTTGAAATTTGTATGTTTCATTTTTAATACAAATTAAATAAAGTATAACATTATTTGTTTCTTTAAATTACAAACGAATGATTTTATTTTCTAGAACGATATTCATTTTCAAAATAGGAATGCATTTCACACAAATCAAGATTAAAATCATCTTTTAAATCAAATTGATTTAAAAGACTATTGCAGCCCTACAGCGTCTCTGTAGTTAATACGAGGGAACTAAAAGGTTCGGCCGTTAATATATAGAATAGTTGGCCTAGCCTGGCGGAGAGCAACAGAATTCACGTCGCGAAAAATTTAAGTGTTTGACTATATCAACCGCACAGACGTTGCAGAAGTTTTTACCCTTTCTCCTTGTAATTTCAAGGAAGAAAGACGAAAAATTTCCCCTTCCACATGTTGAAGGTCCAATCGCTGATATGAAACTTCTTCAATGTCAGTGCGGTCGATATACTCCAACAGTTTATTTTGCGCGACGCGTCAAAAATGCTGTTTTACAGGTCATTTTAATTTGTTATTTTACTTATTGCTTTCATTTGCTCATTATGAAATCTGATTTCATTGTAAACTTTGACACTCTAATCTATAATTTCTGAAAACAATGTGTTAAAATGTTAATTTTTGTAAGAAAAAAAAGATGTTTAAAAATCTGATTTTAGTGCTTGGTTTGTTTACATTTTGCAACTAGGACATAGCCTTAATTGAAGCACATCATTGTCATAATGATTTTTTGGTTCCTTATACTTTCTCTTATTTTTGTCGTTCCCTACCTTATTAAAAAGCTTATAAAACACATGGTATATTTAAAATGGACAATAATTTATCAAATTAGGGGTCGTCCATATACCACGTGGACTATTTTTCACAGATTTTTGACCCCCCCCTCCCCCTTGTGGACACATAAATACATGGGATCGTGGACATTTTTAGACTTTTTAACCCCCCCCCCCCTCCCCCAAAAGTATCCACGTGGTATATGGACGACCCCTTATGGTACTGCAAAATTATTTTTATGATTTTTAAAATATAATAATAGGCGGAAACATAAAGTTTAAAGGTTCTAGAGATATAGTCAAATACGGATTATGAGAAAGACCTAATAGCGTAATTTCTTTAGTTAAATAGAAGTTAATTATTTTAACTACATCACTGACAGGGCGTTCCAAGTGGCGTTCCACGTGCTCTGATTTGTAAAAACACCAAAATGGAGAAAATCAAACTTTATTTTTAAAGTGTGCACACTACTTTTAATTACTATAAAACAATATTTCTATAGTTTAAACATCAGAGAACAGGATTATCACAATAAAAATTTTAGATTTTCAATGATTTTTCAAACATTGAAATCGGCTACTCTTAATACTTTTCAACAAAGGGTGTTCCACTTTTTTCCAATTTTACGCAATAAAACTCGTATTTGTAATCAAAAAAGATATTTATATACAATATTGTAATTTAATAATATAATAATAATAACTATTATTTATTAGGGGAGACTGGGGTAAACCCGCTCACTAGCGATTTGACGCTATAAACTCCACTTAAGATGGAGATATTTGTACTGTGAATAGTACTTAACATACAACTAATGTTAACGAACTTTCGTTTAGTTTCATGAATTCGTCATAAAATCTGAGGCGGTTAACTGTTTTTAGAAGTGCAAAAAAAGAAAAATAATCTTCAGATTTTTAAGTTTTTCGATTATTATTTTTGAGACTTAATTTATTCGAGAAATTTTTTTTATGCTATTGGATGTCCTTTTTCGAAATATATATGTAGTTTTGTTTGATTTCAAAAAGATTTATTTAAATTTATTCTGAAATTTGAGAAATACATTCGGGGTAAAGCCGCTCACTTATTAAATTTGTGTAGGAAGCCGAATCAGTATTAATAGTATTTGCGTTTTTTGGCGATCTTATCATTTTTAATATTAAAAATATTTATTAAAAGATAAATAATATTCATTTTCTAACAATATTATTGAATTATTGGGTATTTAGTTGAATATTTAACATTTTGAATATCCCGCATTTCGCGATTTGTGGCTTTTTTTAACCTTGAGAGGGCCGGAGTGGCCACTATAGTGGCCACCATTTATTTTTACTTTTATTTTCATCGAATTGATTTTTTATTTAATTTTACTTAATAAAAAACTAGTAAATTTTATTTTAATTTTCCGGCCCTCTGAAGGTTAACAGATGGCGCCGAACTATCAATATTTTTTGGCAACATTGAGCGGAATAATGTTTATATTAGTCATTATTAGTGATTATTAAGTTATAACGGTTATAATAAACAACGCAACTGACAGATTAGCTCGGTTGGATAGATGCCTGGCTTGGTGGGCGGACCAAGGATACTTGGTTCGCGCCTATTAGCCTGGGATTTTTCCGGCATGTGAGATAATCTGAGCTGGAGGTTTGACGTCGAGGTATAATGATGTGCACTGTCGATTATTGTCCAGTACACACCGTTAAAAACTCGGCTGTCGATAAACCGGTTGTACTCAGGAGAGGTTTTCTACAGTTTCCCTCTTCTCTGTCGAGAAAACCCATTGACGGGTGGTCTAGGCAAATGCGAGTACTCCTAACCTCAAAAGTCGTTCTGTAGAAACGCGAATCTAGTTGATATAGAGATTTACGGAAAAACTACTGAAAATTTTTAAAAAGTGCAAAGGACTTTTCGTCTCAGTTTTTTCAGTAGATTATGCCCCTTTAATATGTACACCCTTGACTGGGACACCCTATATAAGTGACAGTTGGCCTAGCTTCAAGTCATTTAAGAAGAAAAAACAAACAAACAACGCAAACAAATAATCAAAATTTGTCACTGTCTTTTTCGGCTAAAAAAATACATAAATCTAAGTTTGTTGTCTTCGTTCAGTTTACGTTTTATCATTGTTTATTTTTAAATTTAAAACTTCGAATTTCATTTGCTATATTTTATCAATAATAAAATCTATAACTTGTTAAATCAAAAATTGTAACTATATTTTAATTTTCTCCTAATAAAATATTATTTAAATTCACAGTTGCAATTCATGAAACCTATACTTATTATTTAATAAACAAATATTTATTGTTTATAGAACTCATAATTTATCATTAATAAATCATACTGAAGATGGAAATAAGGAGAAATTTAATATATACAAAATAAAACTGTCGGGATTACTTTAAATTCTTAAAAAAATCAAGTGATCGGGTTTACCCCGAGGGGTGAGCGGATTTACCCTGGAAAATTGTGATTTTGAAATTTGGTATATGTGTATTAAAAATTTTCCCTAAGTAAAACTAAGAAAGAAAAATGAAAAATTCTTTTTTATTTTGTTAGTAGAAATCATAAGCTTTCAAATTATATAAATTAATTTGGATTTGGAGAATAATTTTCTAGGTTTTTATCGTTCTGAAAAAAGTGAGCGGATTTACCCCAGTCTCCCCTACTATAAATACTATACATGCGTATAATATTAGCATTTATAATAATAAATAATAGTTATTATTATTATTAAAATTATTAAATTACAATATATTGTAATTATATATTGTGAAAAAAAATATTTACATACAATATATTATATATAAATATCTTTTTTATTAAAAATACGAGTTTTATTGGGTAAAATTGAAAAATATTAAAAGTAGGCGATTTTAAAGTTCGAAAAATCATTGAAAATCCGAAATTTTTATTGTGATAATCTTGTTCTCTGATATCTAAACTATAGAAATATTGCTTTGTAGCAGTTAAAAGTAGTGTACTCATTTTAAAAATAAAATTTTATTATGAACTCTATTTCTGTGTTTTTGCCAGTCTGGATCTCGGCGCGTGGAACGCCCTGTCAGTGAAATAGTTTAAAGCGGGTAAACATATTTTTTTCATTCTTTATAGAAAAATATTAAATACGTATTTTTTAATTTTGTATAATTTTACAAATTTCCGAGTTATAAATTTTTAAAATTTGGGATTTTTAAAAGTAGACCAATTTTCAGTCGTTTATAAGTTTCAAAGTATTGAATTTAGTAAAAATTTGTCACTGAAAGAAAATTTTAGTTTTTCTTCAACTTTTAAGTAGTGCAAAAAATTTTTTTGTCCAATTTTTAATTTAAAAAAATTATTTTTTATAAACAAATTAATTTTTTTAATTTCAACATAATTAATTTAATTTTTTCTTTATTTTTTTATACCTGATAATATACAGAAAATATTACTAAAAGTCCCAAGATGAGCCGATTGAGTTATTAAGGTGTTTAACAATATTTCTAAATTCGCCTATAAGTTCGACGCTTCCCGATCATAAAATTCTATTTTAAACTTCAATGTAAAATAATTACCATAAAAAGTGATAATTCTAAGATGTTTATTTTGCCGACGTTTTGATCCCTTGAGTAGGTATCATCATCAGAGCTTGATATTTACAGAATTTTGATAATATACAAAAACGAAAAATGAGAAATTAGATTAAGCTGGCTTTTTGATTCATCTTTGTGTGATGCAGGAATAATTTAGTGTGGAAGAAGTTAGTTCTTTCCGGATAAAAAGGATCATAACTAACTTCTTCCACACTACATTATTCCTGCATCACACAAAGATTAATCAAAAAGCCAGCTTAATCTAATTTTTCGTTTATGTATGTTATCAAAATTCTGTAAATATCAAGACCTGATGATGATACCCACTCAAGGGATCGAAACGTCGGCAAAATAAACAACTTAGTATTATCACTTTTTATGGTAATTAAATTTAACATCTTTGGAGATCCTATAAGGCAAAATTTACTCTTCACAACAAAATACTATGTATACAAAAAAATTCTATAAAAAGTTTAAAGCAAGATACAATAAACTTTAATACTAGTTAAACCAATTTTGAGGTTCAATGAGTATTTTTTATTTTATCCAAGATTAAGAAATATCTTGCATTGAAATTTCGAAATAGAATTGTCTTGCACAGAATTTGAAATAGAATGATCTTGCTCAATTTTTTTAGTTAACTTAATATTGCAAAAATTATAGACAGTTTCGAACAATCAATTGTAAAAAAAATCCTGTAGCGTAGCCAACGAGCAACTTATAAAAAAATTTTGAAAAAAATGTTCAACACTTTAAACTCAATCGGCCCATTTTGTGACTTTTAGAAAAAAAATTAGTTTATTAGCAAGTAGGGTAAATGAGACTAAGTTCGGCCATCATCCAGTAGTCGGACACTTTATCTGATTTTTCATGAAATTAAAAGAAAGGTGAAACAAAAATTTTATTTTTCCTGATAACCTAAAGTTTCACGATAAACAAAAGTATTTCATAATAAATACTTTTAAGTGCTTAAAAATAATTTGAGAAGTAACATAACCTAACATAATAAGTAACATAATGCGTGACTTTAAACACGTAATATAATAAAAGACCGACTATAGATGTTTTGTACTTTTTGTGAAATTATTGTTTTATTTCGTTGCATAATGACTATTCGTTAAAGAAAATTAGCAAATTTTTATCGCAAAAGTGCCAGGAACTCATAACAAATAGTGAAAAATTCGAAAAGTTGACTGTTTTTAGGAAAAAAATTAAATGTACGTCCTTAAGTTGCCGACTACTGTATCATTTACCCTATAAATGTATAAAGAAAAAATTAAGATAGGTCTACTTTTATAAATCCCAAATTTTGAAAATTCATAACTCGAAAATTTGGGCAAATATACAAAATTAAAAAAACGCATTCATACGTATATGTCAACAACAAAAATACATCTTTTAATAGAAAACAATATATTTAACCGATTGGAAAATGTGATTAAAAAATTTACATGTAATTGCCCAAATACACGTATAATATATTATATAAACATCTAAAAATTTGAATTTATTTCTTCAGGGCATAATACTGGTTCAGTTGAATCGGGAAAAAAATATAGACCACTATTTTTAGATCACTTTGATACAAAGGAAACGCCAGAAATAGGAAAGGTAAATTTTATAAAAAGAATGTGTAAATAATAATAGAATTATTTATTTCAAGAAATTTAATAATGGAATTCTTTTCAGGGAAACGGTCAGGTATTAGGAGTACACAATCCTGAAGTGGAGAATAAATTAGATTTACAGAATCCAGTAGAATCTCAAAGGTTTCAAAACAATTTACAGTTACAACTGAATCAAATTTCGCATCCATTGCCAGAGCAACCCCATAATAACATATCTAAGTTTCAAAATCCTTTCACAGAAAGGGATTTTGATTTTGTAAGTATTTTTTCTTCTTTCTTTAAAATAACAGAACAAATACTACTACAAGGCATAAATATTTTCTAAAATTTTTTTTAATTTAGTGTGAATCGCTTGCATTAAATTTTCGTCTTTCTAAATACTTCAAGAAGATTATCAAAAGTTTTCTTTAAAATGATAGCTTTGCTAAGGTGGGAATCTGAAATGTAAAATTTTAATTAATTTTATCTTCTTTTCATATTATAATATATTAATGTAATTATAATAAAAGTTAGCAGTTTAGACATTTGAATTTTTACAATACGAAATAATAAAAGTCTGAAACTCATTCTTTCACAATAATTTTTAGAAGTTTTTCAGCATTACTATAGATTTTATGTTATTTGTATGGATGATTCTCCACGATGTGGTAACTTTTGAGTACATTAAAGTCAAGTTTTATACATTTATAATATCAGTAGTGTAAAAAACAAATAATATATGTTCTGAGTAAGATTATTAAATGACATAATATAATAATAGTAATTTAAATAATAACAAAAACATTTAATAAACATTGTAATATAAAAAAACATTTAAACAATAATAAATTTTTAGCGATATATGTGATAGGGAAAGTTAAAAAGGACCTACGGTCCGAAAAAAAGATTTCGAGAAAAACGATTTTGAAGATTATCAGGTTGATAAACCTGTCCGCCATATTAGATCAGCCATTTTTAATTTTAAAAAACTGACATCTGGATTCGTAAACAGCGTTTTCGAAAACCCCCGAGTAACGAGTTTCAAGCAAATTGGATTAATTTTTATAAAAGTTTGTCAGATTTTATTTTTTTGTACTTTTTTTGTCAAAACTTTAAACTTTGAAGTGAAATTGTGAAAAACATCATTGTATTAGAAAGAATTGCCTTTTTACTAAAAAAATAAATAAAAAGTGAAAATCGATTTTTTTGACCCGTAGGTTCCTTTTAACTTTTACTGTAACATTGGTAAAAAAAAATAAATTTTTCATCCCACATGCACAAAAATGGCGCTTTAACATAGCTGACGACAGGCACTCAAAGCCATTCATTTTTTCACTTGAGTGAAAATTGCGACATTTTTTTCTCATTAGTAAAAAATAGCTGCTCCCATGCGTTTTTCTCCAAGGGAAAAAAGGTCGCCAGTTTCATGCAAGTCGAACAAGTGAATGACTTTTACTCTCTATCGTCTGCTATCTGAAATCGCAACTTTTGTGCAGTAGGAATAAAAAATATCATAAGTAACACGCGACTTAAGGGGGTCCCATAGTCGATTGGATTTTTGCATTGAGCTTCAATGGGAAAATCGCATCGACTTTGACACCGCCTTAACGAGATCCCACTTAACGACAATGTAGATTTAATATGGTTAAAAATTTAGAACGACCGTTTGGGAACGTCCATAAACTACGTAGCACTTCAAGGGGGAGGGGGTGGGGTTAAACAATTATCTACCACAAGAGGAAAAAATGGCGCTAATACATGTAATTGCGTCTACGTGGGGGGAGGGGGGTTAAAATTTCCAAAAAATTGGTCTACGTAGTTTATGGACGTTCCCTTTCTTGGAAAATATAAGATATTTTGACATTAGGCATTTAAGGGATTCATTTTTTAACATAAATACACATGATGACTATTTTATATGTTGTTATAATTTTAAAAAAATTGTGATAAATTAAATATGTGCAGTTTTTCTGGAACAGGCTTTTGAATACAGATCAAACTGCAACGACCTTTTATCGAAAACAACAAAACAAAATCATTTTCTCATTTGGGAAATTTAATTTTGTAGGAAAATACAAAGGATGAAACTCATTTGCTATTCAGAAATCAATAAACAAATTTTTTTCATAAAGTGTGTAAAGTGACAGCTGTTCGATGGCACGCGATAATTAATTTACTGACAATAATTTTTCTTTAACAATTTAAACAAAATAAATGTCTCACATTGTGTATTTTTCATCACTAATGAATTTCCACTCACAAAAAAGTAATTATATTTTATTATTGTTAATTTTAAGTTAAAAATTTGAAATTTTTTTTCCTTTGACGCCATTTTTTGGTTCTATATACCACTAAATAACTGTCACATGTGTTCTTATTGTAGCAAATTGCTATACAAAACAGTTTACACGGAAAGAAAAATCTTGCTTTTAAAGCATGATATTACTTTATACTCTTTTTGCAGTTGCGTTTGCTTACCTATAAACGCAAGAATATATGCATTTTTTTTGTTTATACTCCTGCCATATTGACCTTACGCACTTCCCCGAGAAATATTTTTTTGGATTAAGCATAACCATTCTACATATTAAATTTCTATATATTATATCTAATTTACGTCTACAGACGCTTTTATTAGGAGTACTCGCATTCGCCTCGACCACCTGTTAATTAGGTTGACGTCAAACCTCCCGCTTGATAAATCACGAAAGTAGTGAGAAAAACACCGGGCTATAGCGGGGACCAAGGCGGACACCCATCCAATTACTAACCGCACTGAATGGTGCTTAATCCCGGTGATCGCAAGCCACAGAGTCTCACCAGTGTGATTTACCATTGGTTAGAATATATGCATTTTAAGCATTAAGTATCTCCATGGAAAATACGTATGATGATCTTACTTTCATACTAAGAACTTAATAGTCTAATGCTGAAAATGCATATGAGCGGCTGGATTCCATAAGGGCACGTAAATTTTTCTCGGCGGAAATCGAAGTCCCCTGGACACTCAAAATTCAACTTCTGAATTTAAATGTTTAAAATATATATCCTTTTAGGAAATTTCATTGTGCATCATTTTTTTTCTTTTAAATTTTTATTGTATCTATTGCCGTTTTCGAAATATAAGGAAAAAACTGTTTTTTTAAAGAGCAAAATTTTTATTGTTTTTTTCACTTCAACTTGCGATTACTCAGTCAATTTTACGAATTTATTGATGAAACAAAAACGAAAATACGCGTTATTTTATCCTACGAATGACTAAAAAAGAAAAATGATGTCTTAATTATAAATAAAAAAGTTATTAATTTTTTATTGAGATATTGCAAAATTCGTAAACTGAAATTTTCACTAAGCGAGGAAGTTGAGCAAATTTTGAGCAACAAAAAACTTCCAGCAAGAAAGTTGTTTATTAATTTCTAAACAAGTTTTTTCCGAAAGCTACAGTTCAATTTAACAATTAGTTAACAAATGGCGAATGTTAAAAGTCGTTGGCGGCTGAACGCCCAGCGCGCGTTTCTCACCTTATAATAAGATGGAGTTTTATTCTGCGTATACATAATACGAGTGAGAAAAGCGCGCTGGGCGTTCAGCCGCCAACGACTTTTAACATTCGCCATTTGTTAACTAATTGTTAAATTGAACTGTAACTTTCGGAAAAAACTTGTTTAGAACTTAATAAACAACTTTCTTGCTGGAAGTTTTTTGTTGCTCAAAATTTGCTCAACTTTCTCGCTTAGTGAAAATTTCAGTTTACGAATTATACAATATCTCAATAAAAAATTAATAACTTTTTTATTTATAATTAAAACATCATTTTTCTTTTTTAGTCATTCGTAGGATAAAATAACGCGTATTTTCGTTTTTGTTTCATCAATAAATTCGTAAAATTGACTGAGTAATCGCAAGTTGAAGTGAAAAAAACAATAAAAATTTTGCTCTTTAAAAAAACAGTTTTTTCCTTATATTTCGAAAACGGTAATAGATACAATAAAAATTTAAAAGATAAAAAAAGATGCACAATGAAATTTCCTAAAAGGATATATATTTTAAACATTTAAATTCAGAAGTTGAATTTTGAGTGTCCAGGGGACTTCGATTTCCGCCTAGAAAAATTTATGTGCCCTTATGGAATCCAGCCGCTCATATGTTCTTGCGTTTATAGGTAAGCAAACGCAACCGCAAAAAGAGTATAAAGCAATCTCATAAATAATTTTGGGTCATTTGCTTCAAAAAAATTTCTTTTCAATTATGATATATCTAAAAAAAAGTGAAGATTAATTGTGTCTAAGAAATTTTTATCCTTCTTAAAAAAATTCTTAAAAAGCACTATTTTTTGGCCTTCTAAAGTAGGATCCTTTCTTAAAAAAGGAACAGTAGGGGAACAAAATTGACCACTGAGTGAAGAATCATCCTTATATTAAAAGTAGCCTGCTCTTTTATTTCATAACGATAAAGAATTAACTATTCAGATTTTTATTAATAAAAAATGTTTAAACGAAGCGAGAGCTTTCTGTCGCCATAACAGGCATCATGTAAACACTTTAAAATAGATAAACAACCATATCCTGCAGCTGAAGTTTCTCTCGTATGAGGAACTGCAGCAACGAATGGCGAGTTTAGATGCCGAAATGGAAAGAGAAATAGACGAGCTTAGAAGAAGGTATCAAACCAAGAGACAGCCAATCCTCGATGCCATGGATACTAAACGTAAACGTCAACAGAACTTCTAACAGTGTTGTAACCTGTTCTTGCGTGGATGAAGCATGTGTGTGATAGGTAAAAAGTGTACAGTTGTACAAATTCATAGATTTTATTCTATAGTTTTCTCCAGATTTTCTCGAATTTAGTCAAACTGAACAGGAGAAATATTAATTTAATGTGAAAAATTAATTTTTACCTTTGCTTTCGTTGTTAAGCAATCAATACTGTTATGTTAAGAATCAAAAGAAATAATTGTTATTTCGTTACTCCGATTTTTCATAGTGAAGAGGCGAAATTTTTTAGATTTAACAAAAACTCGATTTAGAAAACGCAAATTGTAATATAGGTTAAGTCTGAGTGGTGTTTATTACATTTTTTTGTCGAATTAGAAAAATTTATGATTGAATGATTATACTTAAAAGGTTTCAACATTGTTGCCCTTTATTTGCAAGCAGAGTTGATAATAATTTTAAAAATAACTAATTCAACTATCACTGTAATTTTCTTCTTGTTGAAAAGGAAATGAATGAATATAATTACAATTATTTTATATTTTTAAATATTTTAAACGTATTTATTCCATTTCAATTATTTAATTGATTTTTATAGTTTACTTATTTTTATAATAAAAATAGAAAAATTATTTACTTATGATCTATCACTGACTACAATACCGCATCAAATGACAATAAATGATGAATTATCTAAGGAATTCACTGTTTCAAAATCCATTAATTTTTAAACATCAAATAATTTTATGTTTAAAATAATAACATTGATCATATTTGTGAAATTCATTTTAACTTATCTTTGGATGGCGAATTTGAAACCTATATTTGAAAACTTTGCTTGCAACTAATATTAATTAAGTAATATGTATTTATTGTAAGATTTGAAAAATTTAGGGTTGAAAAAATGCTAGCCATTAAAATTAGTGAGTCACTGTAAAGTATTTTCATTTATCAGGTCAATTATGCTTAAAAAATTATTATTTATAAAAATCTATTTGTTCTAAAAAATTTTATACCATCTGCATATTTTGGTTAAATAAAAAGCAATTAAAATGTTCAACTAATGTTTTTTACATGTAAATTGTAATTTAGTTTTATTCAAAATTAATTCAGCGTTTGATAATAAAAAATTACCCTTAAAATTTAATTCCAAGTCCTTAAAATACATTTACATTAAATTACATTTACAAAAATGCATTGAATAAAAATTTTTCGTGGGAAAAAGCAAGAAGGAAAAAATTTATTATCTTTAATTTAAGAAAATTCTTTACG